>CM067905.1:7576775-8176775 GCA_034621355.1 Mycalesis mineus | reverse complement strand
ATTGCAATTAAATACTGACTTTGAATTTAAAATTAAATTTAATAAATAAGTCTTAGTAGTCTGCCTTAACTTTATTGTCTAAGATCAATGATCTCGATCGCCCTGATATTTAATACGTATCTAATTATACGATTAGCTCGCGTTGACATTGTAACTTGACATTAATTTCTCCGAAACTCGCAACGGCCTGGGGTCTAGACCAGACTAGTCTATGCAAATAAGTCTAATAGCCTTTACACACTGGCAAACGATATTTTATTAAGGTAGTTACAAATAATTTGTGAGATTGAATGACACACTTATAACTTAAATGACTTTTAACAAAATTGACTAATCAACTACTACCTACTAATTGATTTGAATTCAGTTTTTTATACATAGATATATTTTTCAAATAACATTTTAGTAAATAACTTGAAGGTAATAAGTTTTTTAATGATAACGGCTATTATTATTCAATATCTTTGGTTTTTCTATCGATGTGATACGTATCACTATTATTACATATTTTAAAGGGAAGTTTTTAATTTATAATATACCGGTGGTTAGGTTTATTGATTAAAATTATAATTATTAAATATTTTTGGATTTACTACGTAAATTAAACTTGACATTTGATGACATTCTTTTCACCACGCGCTAATCTTTGTTAGATTGAGGCATGCTTGAAAACGCGCGTGTGTAGACACCTTTATTTTTGAATATTCAGCACCATTATACTATCAGATATTATGAATTCAAAGCTAATTTATTCCGTATAATCTAGACTATAATTTGAGTGTAAATTCTCTTTAATGCTTCTATTGTTAACACTTCCTGTTATCTTAGCTATGCGACTTCTCGTCCCAGTGCTGGGCACAGTTTATAACAAATGTAGACTTGGAGCTTCGACCCACCAGGCTACTCCAATACGTATACTTTCTGTTATGTAAGGCTCAGTCGAATTCCAGCTTAATTGATATACACTGTGTACTTATAACACGACGGAGGTTCTGGGTTCGATTCCCCGCTGGGTCGATTAAGGTTTTCTAAATTAGTCCAGGTTTGGCAGTGGCAGGCATTGCCAAAGACTGACTCGTGATGAATAAAAAATATATTTACACAAGTGAAACCGCGAAATACTGCTTGTGTTTAACAAAATAACATTCCCACATCTCTATCTCTTTCTTATATCCGACTATCTCTATCCAACAAGTTCTGAACCAATCCCGAGGCGATGAAGCCATTACTCATTGGTTAAAATCTTTAATTACGGCTTTTAAGACACAGCTCCTATCACATACTAATTATTAACTACTTTTTTATATTAATATCCATAAAGCATCGTTTTCCGTAACCAACACGGATTTATAATTAAACACGTGGGAATTTAACAAAACTTGGAAATAGTATTAAATAAATAAATATTATAGGACAATTACACACATCGCTATATAGCCCCAAAGTAAGCGTACTCGTTAGTAGCTTGTGTTATGGGTACTATGATAACTGATGAATATTTTTATATATATTATACATAAATACTTATAATATATAGATAAACACGACGACCTCTGTGGCGCAGTGGTGAGCGCGGTGGATTTATAAGACGGAGGTCTTGGGTTCGATTCCCGGCGGGGCAGATTGAGATTTTTCTTAATTTGTCTAGGTCTGGCTGGGAGGCTTTCGCCGTGGCTAGTTACCACCCTACCGACAAAGACGTACCGCCAAGCGATTTAGCGTTCCGGTACGATGTCGTGTAGAAACGATAAGGGGTTTGGATTTCATCCAAAGTTAGCCTGCTTCCATCTTACATTGCATCACCACTTAACATCAGGTGTGATAGCAGTCAAGGGCCAACTTGTAGTCAATAAAAAAAAACACCCAGACACTGGAAAACATCCATGCTCATCACACGAACATTTTCCAGATGTGGGAATCGAACCCACAGCCTAGGACGCAGAAGCAGGGTCACTACCCACTGCGCCACTTGGCCGTTAGTATTGGCAGAAGAAAAATTTCTACAAGGAAAGCTCTCTTGTCAGTTGTCAAAATCATAATCTATCTTTAATTACTTTTGCTAAGTTCGGCGTCTGGTATACGAGGCAATTTGGAGCTTGGACCCACCATGCTGCTATTCCAGGTCGGTGTACGATACTTATGGTGACTTAAAATATAAGATATCCCAAACCAGGCGTTGAACCCAGGACCTTATAAACCTAAACCTCATAGGAAGCCAATAAAACAATTGTAATACATAGAAATAAAAGTAAAATTACTTTTCAAAACAATCAAATTCTACCCCTTCTAATTTGGGTCGATAACCATGGTAGAATTGTATTGATCGATAAATAAATCGATTAAACTGTTAATTAGATATCGATTATAATAATCGATGTTTCGATCAATAAAAACTCAATCATCATAGATCGTTATGACGTTGTAAATCTACCGAAAAAGTCATAAAATGTACAGAACAGCTTAATTTAGCTAGAAGCTATTATGACCTTAGCTTAGCATTGAAAACATTTAATACTTATTAATTTAAAGCAAGCTTATAGATTAAAATAATTTAAAGTTTGTTCAAATATTTTCAAATCCTAAATAAATTTTGAGTACCCGGATGATCGAGCTCTGCTATTTTTACAGTTTTTATATTAATTAACTTATGCTCGCTTGCAACCAAAGCTTTTAAAAAGTTGTATAGCGTTTGACAAAATTTTCAATTTTTTCAAAACTATACAAACAACATACACATTTCAAGAGGTATCGTGGTATTATATTTTTAATATTTGACTGTGTTACAATTATCTAATTACCTAGCAGATAAATTATAACCAGCTGTGATAAAACCAAAATCTACGTAATTCAAACAATTAAAAAAATGTTACAAATAATTTAACAGTAAGTAAATATTACTTAAGAAACTCAAAGTGTAACTATATCTACGTATCCTTCATACAACACGAAAAGCTCGGAACTTAACGCGAAACAATTAAAAAAAAGTTAAGTCGCTAAATTGCTATTAACCAGATACTACAGTCTTAACCCTTATAGATATTAAGTCGAATCATTCGATTAGACATTTATTGCCGACTCAATCGATATAATGGGGCTATTCGATTTCCTAAGCTTCCTACATCTCGGCGGGTTAAAGGAAACGGGATCCATTGAGAAACATGTGTCAGCCTTCGTTAATTAACATCGTATCCTCTGTGAGCAGGGACATGGGATGAATGGAGTAGGGAACTCATTTTTTAGTTATAAAAAAGAAATATTAAAATGAGATAAATAGCTTTCTTAGTAAATCTCTGTCAATGCGATGCAATGGAAAATGCTATCCCTATTTCAATCACAAATGAGCGTTAATGTGACAGTGATTCAGTCAGTTACCTTTTAAAATACTAAATATTATATGAATTAAACTAAATTAAAAGCAACGAAACTGTTGTACACCAGGAGTGGGGTGGAAAGGGGTGAAATGTCGGTGGTGATGTTACACACCAAATACCTTGAAAAACACGTAAAAATGTCACTGTTTTAAGTCATTGAAACGAGGACTAAAACAAACAGTTATCAACAAAATCTTTAATAAGTTTATTTTATGAAAATCTTATTACTGAAAACAGTTTGCGAACAAAGACATTTCCGATCCGTCAAAAACAATTCCGTTCCCTCCAACATCACAGTCATTTACATGTAATATTCCGCTTATCCCTGGCCCTTACAAAAAAAAGAACACCAAAAACAAAGAATACAAGCTTTTGAATGCCAGAATAAATCGTCCTCGAAGTGATATCGAACGAATCCAGGATACACTAGTTATTGTATACGTGTAGGCATGATAAAAAGATAATAAAAAAACATAACACCTCCACGGATTTAATGTGCGTATAATTTCTTTGTGGCACCGCGAGAATGTGAGCAGACATCATAAAGTTTGCATTTCTTCCTATATGTGTATGTGTGAGTGGGTGAACACATAAACAATTATTCTCCCCATATTTCGTATACGTGTGTGTGATGGTTATGCACACATGTAAACTATTCGTTTGTTAATAAGTATTGCACACACGAGGAATCTTTTTAGTTACGCGTGGCACACTCTTGCGCATCTAGACAGGGTTGATAAGTTTCGGAAAAGTTTTACTAAAAAGCAACAAAAAAAATTATAAAATTTTTTTTTTAAGAAATTAAAACTGAATTTGTTAATGAAAATAATGTAAATTTATCAAAGCTAATAACTTTGATTTTTTGTTTTTTAGTGTACCTATTTTACAATTTTTAAACTGTAAGCTAATTTTTAGTTTGTTATTTCGACAATTTGATAGTATAATATTTGTTGGGGTCTTGAATCAATAAAACCACAGGTTTCCAGGTAACAAACGGCTTAATTCGGGAAAGTAGCTGGCTTCAGCGGTTGGCTTCGGAGTCGTTTCTTTCAAAAATGTGTCAGTTGAGTTTGACATCTGCCAAAGCTGTCACCAGCTACGTTCCTTTTTCGGCCCTTTATTGGCATAAGTAAATATGAATTACAATTTTATGTTTTGTTTAAAATGAATGGATTATTTTTTTGTTTTAAAAATTAAGGATTACATACAAACTTCGATACACTTTAACCACTTCCAGATTAATCTTCATCATCAATCATACAATATCACGGTAAACCCCATCTCATCTGAATGATGGTGATGGGTCTCTCTCTATACCCGCTCTCCTATAAGTAGAGGCTGGGTCATGTAGTGGACAGTTAATAGGCTGATAATGATTACTATTATAAAAACAAAACCTCTCATGAGCAATGACTTAGTTTGATGTTGAGATAATGGCCGGTAAAGTGACAACCCTACATTTAGATTCGTTTTAGTGTACGAGCGCACTCATACAAAGCAAAAAGGTCCTTTAACATCGCCCGGAGGTTGTGCTTTTTTGTTTTTTTATTAATGCATTCATTATTACTGACCTTTTATATAGCTAAATGGAAATAAAGAAATTATGCTCGAATGAAGAGCATATAATTGAAACGGTTACAATTTATTAATATGAGTTCGTCTTGTTTTCATCCGACCAACAAAAGGAGGATTTTAATATACTGACGTTTGAAATATTTTTCTTTTAGAATACTATTGCTAATAAATATATCATACGATAACCAAAAAAATTAAATAATTATTTATATTATAAATATGAATGTCAGTTTGTTTATTATTTTGCAATTTCAATTTTCATCATAAGCGTGCTCTGTAAATAAATTCTTAAATGAGTCAACTAGGAATTACTGAATAAGTTTAAAATATCCTTGACACCAAAGTCAAAAGGGCAAAATATTTATTCAATTCTTTTGATTCGTCATTTTTACCCTTATTATTCCTATAGTATTAAAAGTCATAATTACAATTAAATTCATTAACATTGAAGCTAAATGTACCAAATCTGAAAAAAAACTACAACAAAATCACCCAGGAAACCAACTGATAACAGAATCCGGAACTTATCCACAAAGATGCATTCTCACCACCAAGCCACAACAGCCGTCAAGTCATCCTCTTTAATGTGAATGTAGCACGTCGACATAAAGGCGCACGCACACTACACCGCGCGCAACAATAACTCAATCGTACACACATATCTTTTGCATATTCATTTGAGACTTGTATCGCGGTATAAAATTATAATGCATTATGTGACCCGACGATGCGTCGCTCTTTTTGTTAATAAAAAGCCTAGTAACGTCTGCGCGTTCAGAAATTTATGTTCCTTATACGCACACTAAACGTTGAGGTTTTAATTCTTTGAACGGCTTTCAATGCTATTTATTAACATAATAATATAATAGCTCAATAATTATGAGGTACTTTTATTGCATATTTAGCAAAGTAAATAAAGACAGTACTTATTTTGAAATAAATATTTTATCCACAAAGCAAATTACTTTTAAACTTTTTTGTTGTTTTTTATGTTTCGAAGAATATTTTTATTCTATAACCTTGTGTTTGACTAAAACTTGAACATATTGATAGAAAAGTCGTGGGCTGTGTCGTGTCCACCAAACAAGTTGTATATTTTAGAAAATGCTTCTATCAGAAGTGTATTTAAGTGAGATGAAATGAATTTAGTAGTTATTATAGTAGTATGTTTAGATAGATTTCAGTATCATTGTATCCAACAGTCATCGCATTAAACAAAATCTGGTATGAAACCTTTTTTTTAAATAATGTGAATTATTTCAATTAGTCTTGACAAACTACATCTTGAAGTGTCAAGTTTAAAAGGACCCTTGAAAGTTTTTAAAAGGTCTCTTAGGTTCAATCTCCTTATCTGAAAGTATCCATCTTTAATCCCGGCTTATTTGACTTACGATAATTGTAAAAGTGACTTTTCTCACTTTAAATCACCCTGCCAAGAACCAAAAATTGAGTTAAGTTGATAAAAAGCTGCGAAATCGAAACGTGTATTATCCGTTCGAGTTTTCGGCCGGAGCAATAACTTTAAATTTCTTCGAATAAGTTAAAGTTTGCGGCAATATTTTCGTTTATTTATAATCGTATACCTAAGACGGGTTCATGGTAAATGCGGTCGCCCTTAAACTTTTGTTTTCTTTGCTCTCAATCGTTTTTAATTATTTACAAAAATTGAAGTTATACAGGAATTTTCGACTTGTAATTGTTTCGATATAAAGATATAGAAATTATGTCACTGTAGCTTTATCGAAAACTTAAAATTAACGTAAAGGCTCTACAGTCATATTTATAAATGAATACTTAAATCTATAACAGAACTTAGAGGTAATGAGATATTCTGCGAAGTTTTACTCTGGTGATGATTTTTTCCGTGACATTTATCATTAGAGTTTCGGTTTCACTGGATAAGAAAGGTTGGAAGTTCTATTTCTATCCTGGCAATTCAAATTCAAATAAAATTTGAATAATTTGATGCCAAAATACGTTTCATATTACACCTTCAATTCAATTATATATGTCTAAAAACTCGAGATTTACGCAACATCATATTGAAATAGACGTGACAATAAAAATATCAACACATTAATTATCCCAAATATAGTGTTTAACACCAGTCACTTCTATTTTATTAATATAACGACGCCATCAATCTGAACACCATATTCTACGTGAAATAAATTGAAAATTAAGTAAAACATATTTCTCAGTATAGAAATTTGCATTCATATTTCACGATTTGAAGTAATGGTGTCAAATGTTTCTCACGTAAAAAGGTATATAAACGTTTGAATGCTAATGGTTTATTATGTTAATTTTATATTACGGACGTGTGGCGCGTTTAGCTTCACCGTTTGTGGATTTATAAGAAATTGACGTTCATTGTTCGGTCAGCAGATTATAGATTAAATATTATGTCTACGGGCGTTCTGGGAAGCCAGCACGGCTTATGTAATGTGCGTTGACATTTATGATTTTTGAAGCTTTCTTGGCTTCGTACGTATGTGTTTGGTTTTAATTAAGGACCTAAGTTTGATTCCAGGATATCAAAGAATGTCGATGTAAATAAATTATGTCGTACACCCCAGAACCTTCTACATACAACCTTCTTGATGCGAGATTAAAGAGATATTAATTTTGTAATAAAAAAAGACAAAAGCATTTTTATCTTTTGATAAGCAATATAAATTTTTCGAGCTTTTTTAGAACAAAACAAGGCCAAATTTTTGCCTTTGTTTCTGACAGTTAAAATTTAATAAGTCTGTCCGCGCAAAATTTTGAATTAAAACTATTAAAGTCATTATTTATTCAAAAGTAATCTAATAGTTGTATTTAATCGATTATTATCTATAATCGATTCTCAAGCAGGTGATAATCGGAACATGTTCTCGATGTGAACGAGATAATCTCATAATTCGATCGATATAACTCATAATTACATCCAATAATTCAGTTTGACATAAAGGTTTACTCAGACTTATACGACCCGCAACGTAATATGAGTTAATGATTTTGAACACCCAAACTATTTACAGTATCATTATCATTAATATCAATCGATGTACGTTCACTGCTGCACGGTATAAAGCCGTCTGCATCCAGCAGTTCCCAGTAACCTGGATTTTATGCTGAGTCAACGAACACTGCACCCAATATCACTTCAGCTTAACGACTCGTAGAGCAATATTATAGTTTTGCGTCTCGTTGATTGGTTAGAGTATGTCGGTAGCTTGGTATCTTCTGCGAATCTCCTCATTTCTGATTCGATCACGTAGATACTCTGAGCATTGCGTTCTCCGTCGCTCGCTGAGTGACAATAAAGTTATTAGTTCACTGCATTAAACATTTAAATGGGACATAAATAATAGTTTGTTCGTTTTATAGGAAAATAGTATTAGTAACATAGTATGAAACAAAGTCGCTTTTTTTTGTTTGAGTCACTTATGAGGTCTATAGTTTGCCTCCCATAATCATCTCATCACTAACATTTTAATTTATTTCAAAAATTTTCTCTTCAAGCACTGAACAGTTTTGTAATGGCGTAGTCAAGTGTGTGTCGACCTTAAAGCTGTAAACTGGAATGATTTAATTTAATCCGTCCCTCATAATATCCGCATAACACAAATCAATTATTATAAAATATTATCTAAACGTCTTATAGCGAAATTACCGTTATTCTTATTAGGTTGAACAACTTTATTCACGCAATTATACCGTGACCTGCGGTTCCATCTGCATTAATATAATGTCAATCCTCTTTAAAGGAAAAATACTTGTTTTTCGTTCCAGATACAACTCATTATTCTTTTACTTAAAAGCTTTGCAGCATTATAAACCTGAAGAACTCGTTTGTTGTTTGAACCCGCTTATCCCAGATTGCTAATGAAATATTATTTTCGTGTTAGTTAGTAGATTTATTGAAGAAAGCAAAAGTAATCATTTTCAGAGCTTCCGGCGCGTGCGCTGCGTAAACTGTTAAAGTTAGTAAAAATCATGTAGATATAACGAAAGGTCATTAACAAAATTTGCCCCAAGCTGTCCAAACTTATGCTCATATTTAACTGTTTTATTTAAATACACAATGAATTTTAAACAACTACCCATGTTTTATAGCAATCACTTGAAAATATATCAAAAAAATAAATATTTCAATCGATTTTTTGTGTTCTGAGTCACGTGACCGTTGTCGTAGTATGAAAAGTCAACTTTTTCAACCTTCATAACTTTTTCTTGCGACTGCGATAGCTACATACAACTTTGTTTTTTTGTAAATAGAAAATCTACACTATTTAATGACACATATATCATTACTGGGCAGCCTGGGGTACACTTCCATACAATTTTTGGCAATGTCCTTTAACCCTTGAAAAGTTCTAAAAAAGTTTGCGCTAGCATAATTTGTCTATCTTTTAAGTATAGACTAATTTTTCTTTTGACTCACTTTAATCTTTTTTCTAGCAGTCGTATAGTTAGTTCAAAAATAGTAGTACAATGTTTACGAACGAAGTCGCGAGCGTCCGCTAGCCACAAAACAAATTACATAGTTTGAACATGTAATTGAATTGTATGATAGAAGTGGACTGAAAATAATCACACAATCGGAAATAAATCGGCTTGCCAATTAGCAGTACTTGTATGAAACGTTCTAAGAGAAAAGATCCGAGAGTTGATCGATCGAGTTGCGATAGAATCGATGGGTAATCGATTTTATATTAACCCAACAATATACCATTGAATTCTTCTATCCATAAATTGTACAATCGGGGACGGGGGAATTTAATCAGAGCTGATAAAATTAACATCCAATTACAAATTCAAAACTTGCTGATAAACCAATAGATGTCGTTCATCATCTTCATCTTCATTAGCATTCATCATCAATGATTCATATAAATAGAAGCAAGTTTTTGGGCTTTCAACATGCGTGGTAGCAGGTTTAGGGTTTTAATATTTTACTTTGTACAAAGATCCAAAGCTAATCATAATGGCCGGGGCTAACAGGATAACGTGGTCTTCAAAAACTATGTAATGTCAAGATTTTCTTTATAGAATATAATAACGGATATAATAATAACACCCAAAGTCGCCAAATTACTTTGATAAACTTGACTTAAAATTAACAGCTAATAATTTAGGGTGGTCGACATTGACTACATTCAAGCTACAACCGATATATCAATGGAAAAAGTCGTGGTATTTGTACATAGCTACTTGGTAACCGTCTAAACACTAAAAACAATTTTGAACTAATTACACAAGAAACAATTTGAAAATAACACGCAAACAAAAAACAAGTAGTAAATCGTACAAACAATTATCTTAAAAGCTGACATTGGTCCGTCACCAATTAAAACACTTACGTCGCTCCGAGATTCCGATACATATCGGGTTGAATTAGACAAAAAAGGGAAGTTTCAAGGCACTAATTGACTACCATTCCGTTGTAAAAACGAAAAACTTAGCAGACGGCAGTGTAAAGAGAGCAAAAACTGAACAACATGACGTAGATCCATTTACGCCAATCACGGTCCAGGGTGGAGCGGAGATGGCCGAACAAAGCCGAACAATGCCGAAGATTTACCGGTACAATCTATTGTACATGGCAATTACTGTCTATTCCTGATGTCGCAAGAAATTTAATAATTTACATCTACTGACTTATCAGATTAAGTTCTCAGTGTTTATTGCATACAACTTTTCCCAAAATATTATCCCCTCTCCTGGGGGATGCCTTGTAATGAGCCGATAAATGAGCTAATAATGAGAAAGTAACAGTTGTGGAAACAAAAAGCTGACCAAAATAAGCCAAAGGGAAAAACCATGGGATCCATTTTCAAAATTGTAAACAGGATATCTTCTGCGGCATTCTTGTTAGGACCATCCTAGAATGTCTATTTTAGGGTATGCTATGATGTGCCTGCCATTCTGCACAACAATACTCTTTAAAATAACACTAGTCTGTAAAAAAATAAACATGGTATTCCTTTTCTTGGAAACTAATCAAAAAGTCCTAGTATATTCACCTTAAATGCTAAACAATATTTTTAAATTAAAATGAAAGCTGCTGTACTACTTTAAGAAAACATAGAAATTGGTAAGGTACTCTTCCAGATAATCATAAAATGCCTACACAATAAAATTTTGTAATAATCTAAATCTAAAATGATAATACTAGAAGATAACACAGTATTACGTCGCGTTCAAAGATTTCAGTTTATATTTCTATTCAGTCGCTATTAAATGCAACGAGGGATCGATCTCTACATAATCTAGATCCTTTATCGATCGACGGATCCCGATTTGATCTACGCATGCGTACGTTCATAATTACCTCCCCTTTCATCCGCCGACTGAAGTTTATGGCCGACTGTAGTATGTAAACGTCTCCGTTCATATTGCCAAGTAATTAATTGACTTTACTTAATATAAATAATAAAGTATCCATTAATACGATTGATGAGTAATGCTCGTAATAAGGTATTTTTGCAACGAAGGTCATATATAAAAATATACACGAACAGACATTTACAATTAATGAACGCTTCCATATTGTGTTATTTAAGTTTAAAAGAGATGGTTTATTCTTGGCCTAGTTTTGGATGCCGTAAAAACATAACTTATTGTAAAGATATTTTGGAAACTATGGTCATTTATCTCGTTTGTTAAGAAGGTAGTCGCTTTTCTTAACGAAATCAGCCTACCGAACCCTTGATAAAGTCGTTACAAATAGTCAAACTTGACGTTTCACAAGTGCTTAAGTTATCCAAGAAAGCTAACTTAAGCACTTGTTCGTCTCGAAACGTTTAGAAGCTGTGAAAATAATAAATATGTTTCCTCCTTTGTAGAATTAAAGTTATTTCAAAATTTAACTTTCAAATTATTTTAAATTTAAATATGTTTAAATTACTCTTGAATAGCCTTTTTCTCGTGTAACGTGTATCTCAGGCTACGTCAGGCTTGATTGACAAGCGTAAATTTTAAATCAGTAATTTTAATTGTAAATAAAAAAATACTGTTAGCGTTAGACAAAACCATTGAATATCCGAAGTAAATCAGCCATAATAAATCAAGTGGATTGGAATGAAACTGGTATTTTTAACCGGTGAGCAAACAAAGATTTATCAGAAAAATGATACTTGCGAAGATTATAAAAATTAAGCAGATAAAGAAAAAAAACTGTACAAAACAAGCGAACAAAAAAGGATTGGTATAAATTTGAATTATTACCGATCTCGGTGTTCGAACACAAAACGATCTCACGGTGAGAAATAACAATGAAATACAGAGTATGGGTATTTTTATCTATACAGGAAAACGTAATATTGTTACCAATCTCAGATCAGTACTTAGAGCGATAGAAAATAAATACTTTGTTGGAGTTCGTTACACACTGGCGTAGGCGTTTGTCGAATGTTTACGTAACGCAGCGAAAACGCCGAGCATGCGTTACTATGTCGCGATGTAAAACTTGCGCGATGCTTCTTTGCTGTTTTTTTTAATTCACTTAACTGACAATTATTTTATCTAATTGATACAGCGTGGTGATTCTAAGCTCCATATTACCTCTCATATGAGGAGAAAGGCCTGGTAGAATAATCAGTTGACAATAAACTGATATTGATTTTGATGATAGTCTGTATTAAACTTATGTACTGTAGAAGCGAAATGTAAGTGTGTAGGTTTTACAGACCTATGTTATATGTACAAAATATTACGATAATATCTAAACTTTTACAACAAATCTTTAGTACATTTTAAAGAACAACTATGTCATCAACGTTCTTATCCCAAAGGGTTAAAGAACAAAATACTAAAGGCCTAAAACTAATGACAGTAAAACACGCCACGAGTACTACTAATACATTGACGCAATCGACATATTATATGATTCATCTTACAGAATGGGCATGAGCATTCTATTTTAATTCAATTAGATATCCAGGAACATCCATAAACGATTTCATACTCAGAAATATAGTCGTGTTTTGTAAAGGAGTCGCGTTCTTTTACTCGTTTCTCTTTGTAATCTTTATCATCAATAATATCTGCGGGTAATTTTTCGTCCTTTTGTTTTGTTCCTTGTACTTTGAGATTCTTGATATGCTGCTCAGTCTCAAGTGGATTCCATTTTTGTTTTATTAATGTCAATTGAATTAAGTCGGGGGCAGTAATTGTTTTAAATTTATAATAAGCGAACCCTATGGATCATTGTTTTCTTTGTTAACTTCTTGTTTGGTTTCAAATTTATACGCTTTGTTTGAAATATCGTATGTGATGTTATCGACTTCGAGTTTCCTTAGAAATATGAGTATGACAGCGCTTTTTGTGAGTAATAATACAGTCGGAGTCATCAGTCAGTTGAAACGTTGTTATTAACGTGCGCGTATAAGTTCATTAATAAACCCAAAGTAGGTGGTTATACTGTGTGTCAATAGCCAGATCTTTGTCCGTACGTACACCTATCGCCCCGCCTCATTGCCTCTTTCATAGCGCTATGAAATTTACTATACTGCCTCACCAATGTATCGTGAGCCCTCGTTTCTATACATGCTCTTAATAAACCAATCATTACAATGTATCAAGTTACAACAGACGTACGTGGTGAAAGACATGATGATAATGCATATGGAATTGATTCATTTAGCTCTTATTACTTTGGTATAAAGATGAAAATTGTGTTTGGGGTTGGCAAAGTTGGGTGGTTGTGGGTTGGTGCGTATAACCGCATTTACATTTTAGAGATACTTGCAGGGAATAAATGTCAATTGAGATGGAAGACCGAGCGCGGATGCGAAGAATTGATGATGCAGTTATTGAACTCGTTGATAATAATCAGATTCTAGATGGGCAGGGGGAAATAAACGTAATATTAGAACTGTATTACTTCATTGTAAGTCAGATAATAACTTCAGCTTTAAAAATTTATTATAAAACACTAGCAAAATAATGCTTGCCACCGTTCTTGTTTCTATAGCCAAGCAAATTGCTGAGTTCCGGACTGAAGGGCATGTTTACCTATGTAATTAAATGCCTCAAGATGTTGGACGTAGAATAAACTGTTTCTTAACTGTCCTGCAAAGTTTATAGGTTTTTCACCATTACACTCAAATTACCATTAGTTTGGCCATCTGCTTGGTCGAATAAAAAAAATTAGTGGTATACCTGATATAATTGTGTATTGTATTAAGTAGTTACGTAACTTAAAACCACTTGGTAAACTAAAAATACATCGACTGTTGAATAGATATTGTTATCGCCATGTTGTAGATCATAAAGTCCTTTATAGAGTCAAACATTTGCTTCAACGATTTTGGATATCGATAAGATTGTTAATAAAATCTGGCGTACACGTACATGGCGACCTTTACAATGTGTTTATCTAAAACCATGTACAGTTAGAAGAAAAAGAATAAGAGATTTAGCTCAAGATGTTTCAACGGTACTGACATTTATCCATTTTTCACTCCGTTGAATGTCAGAAACGGATTATAGATAGTAATTTTTGTGTCATATCGCCAAATGACGTGGGAATATGTTGTAAAAACAAATTTGTTTTTCAATTACTTGTCTGTGACCGTATTTTACTGTTTTTTTACTTACAGACAGAGGTTTCAAGTTTATAATCTCCTTATTATCACAAATACCAGTTTGTTTTAAGAATTTCCTGTCTTACTTATAGTTAATAGAAATACCAGTAGTTTTAAATCTGATAATCATCTTATTACTTACAAAATAGGTGAGAAATATAAGCAGGTATATCACATAACAATTTTGAAATATTATATGTTTTGGAGTGTGTTGACTATTCTCTAGTTTCATAGTTTTTCGTTAGAATACAGACTTTATTGAAGTGGAATAAAAGAAAGAAATTTAGTAGGTATTTTACATATTCTTAAATCTGATGCAATCCAATCCACCTAAAGATATTACGTTTTATACATACCTTTGAAATAAAAATTAATCATAATTTCTACCCGTGTCACATGCATAACTACTCAAAGGTAAAAGTAATTAGTTGACGCAATAAAAACGTTAATAATTACTTCAATAATCATACAGACGTGAAACAGGAGCTCGAGTTAACGCAACCGAAAATAAAAAAAAAACTCTGACAAATTATCTCGAGCTGATTAAAGTGGGTACGGTAAATCCATCAAACGTTTATCGTAGAGTCAATCGAATACTCCAATCCGAATTGGTGATTGGGCAACTGTGAATATACTGTATTCTATTTGCTGAGCTGAATTTTGTCTGAAAGATTTATCCTCTAAAAATTTATTTCACTCTGCTACCACACTTTTAGTGCAACTAGAGGATTTAAATATTAATAGGATTTATTTACGATAACTAACTACTCGTCATCACCTTACAAGAAATCTTAGATAATTGAAAAACATTTCAATATCGTTTATTTCATGTAGGCTTTCCTTAGGAGAAGTCAAGTTTGACTGTTTGTTAAATTTACAAACTCAGAAATCAAAACTAATTCATTTGCATCAATTTTTATTTCTGTCTGTTAGATTTTCGATCTCCAAAATAAAATTTATCTTTCAAAGAATTTTATATATTTTACTCTGACTTTCATACTCGATAATCTTTTTTACGCTTTGAAGCATATCAAAAACCGTATTAGTTTCCGATGTGGAAGAACTTAATCCAGCAAATTCCTTGGCCACACTGTCGTCATTTTATAAAAGCTAGTATTACTTTCAGCAGGATTTAAAGGTACGTATCCTATTTTACAAGACCTAATCTTAACAGTCACCGACCATGCTCACCTATTAGTAGAATAGCCTGAAAAACTTAGCAGTTATAAAATTAAACGTTACATTATAAATTCCTAAACTTATAACCACAGAATAATACTAAAATTAATTCTTTTCTTACCAAACTCACCTATCTGCAGAAAGATTTTATGAAATAAAAACATTCTGGTTAAAAAGTTACTCTTACATTAGAATAGGTCTACTCTAGACGAATAGACAACAAAGTAACACAAAAACTTACCTCTCGTATTTCTAAACCGATATCATCAGCTAATTATTATAAACACAGTTTAATCATAACAGGATGCAGTATCAAATTTCGTCACGGAACGCCAAAACGTAAGGTTCAAACGGGTCAGACGAAATCATTTGTTACTTTCAATCGGATATTGATTGAAGCATTGTATTAAAATAAAGACTTTGAAACCGGTAGCCGGTTAGAAAAGTATCGATTGGTAATTTTGGGGACACACCCGTTTCTTCGAATCTGAGTTGAGTTAAGGGCATCTGTACATTTACAACTTTAAACTATTTAAATTTTCTGTAATCATTGTCACATATTACTTTACTTTTATTGTAAGCTTTTTCGCTTACTTATGTCTGGGAGAGAGATTCTTCATGAATAAATCAATCGATCAATGTTTTAGGGTTAGGTTTTATGTTTACTTAGCAAGATCTTTTAAAAACTTCAAATACAAATTTAAATTTATTTATTATTTTCATAGGTGACTATACAATAAGCGATTATACAAGCGATTTTGAAAAGTAAAACGTGACAGTGACAGACAGACTCTACCGCCAATTTGGAAAGTGGATTCTGCTGAAAAGAGCCGGCAAAAACAAAGCACAGCTGTAAAATATGATTATTGATTATCATTAAAAATCAAAATCAATTACTGAAATTAAAACACATTTGAAAAAACTAAAATCAAAAATTATTTTTGTAATTGATTGTAATATACTATATATAGGCTATAAATTTTTAAATCTTTTGATGAAAAATAATAATATTTATCGTCATGATATCGATTTAATTTCTCATTAATATCATTATCAACTACTTCCTTTATTGCAGACCTGTCTCCTTCTTTGGTTTGAAAAATTTTCCAATAATTTTCGTGTAGCGTTCGCAACAAAAACAATCTATGAAATTATGATGTATGGACGCCTTTAAAAACTTTCGATCACAACGCATGGTTCCGATGAGTGAATCCAAAAACCCATTATGTTGTACATTATGAGGACCCCATTGTTTCGGTTGAATGAACCGGCACAATATCTTACGAAATTTCCTAAAAAACCACCTTAGTATAAATGTTTATTATGTCCAACATTATCTGATGTGGTCTCGGGTTCACCATTGTCTGTTATTTTTTGTTTTCTCCCATCGGGTTAGACCGCCATCAGAATGGTGAATAATCGCGCGACTACTACTTGTAATGTCAATACGAAATTTATACTAAACTACCGTATTATTTGACTTATTGTGCGACTTCTGCTTGCTGATTAAATCTACTAAGTTCCTACAATCTTATAATACCACATTTCATTCATCTTACTGTTTTCATTTGTTACCTTGTTAACTAAATATTAGAAATGACTTTAAAAACATAATTAAATTAATAAATCCAATATTGTACATATTTTAAGTTGACATTTAGCGATCACGATATCGTTAACAAAAATCTCAGTCTCGGAAGTTACTAATCTCAAAGGAATTCGTATTTCTCTTGAGAATGACACACGCTATTCACTAATTCTAACTACTCGTGATTGTCGATACAGCTTTTATTTAAAGTAGAAATCTACCTAAACCATCAGAAGTTGTATGTAACTTAAAAATTTTGAAACCTAAAAATTACGAAACAGATTTCAGACTGTAAATTAAAATGCGATATGCCGACACGATAGAATCGCGCGGTTCAGCTGCCTATCTGAAGGCAATCTTATTTTATATCGTGGCAGCCGTCAAAATGAGATGATGTGAATTTACATTTGAGAAAATTAGACGTTCGTAAAGAACGGAATTGGTTTAAAGTTGTCGGAATTTTTCAACGCTTGATGGATTTCGTTTATGATATTCCCGTCTGGCTGTTTTGTTTTTGGCTTTTCGACGATTTTATGGTTCTGAGGTAAGGCTCGATATGAGTTTTACGATTTGAGTTCCAATCTTCTGGTTTTGTTTATTTTATTTTAATGTAATTTACGCCTATTTTATTATGTTTCTTGTGTTTTTCGTCATTTTGTTTTGTTTTTGGATTTGCAATAACTTTCTTCATCTTTTTGTAAAATATTTAAAATATTTCAGAATATCATGTGTTTTTCATTATGTTCTGTGAAAGTTGTTATTAAGTTATCTGGATCCGGATATTGCCATTGATAAATGATTACCGCACCTTAAGCCCGCCAACTCGCATCAGAGAGGCTTAGTGGGTCTATGTCCCATATATTCCTCCCCTACGAGCAGGGAAGCCTGGCACTATAATAGGGTGACAAATAGGTTGATAATTGATGCCAGTTGGTAAATAATTATTAACAGGGCAACTTATACAAAAGTAAAAGCTTATAAAAAATTGTAATTAAGCCTAAATTAATGCAAAAAAGTAATTCTAGTGATGGAATGAGCTAGAGAAGAGGGCGTGTCTCGTAAACAAAGAAGGCGGCGCGCTTGAAGGTGTAGATCATTTTGCATTTACGCCCGTCTGTGCTATTGGCAAGTACTTTCAACGCGCTGTACTGATTTTTGTTTTAAAGCCAGGTAAAGGCGGAGTGTTGATGCTAGACATCATTATCAACCCAGTTTTATCGATCCACAACAGAACCTGATCTTTACCCATGCTACAAAGAGCATTTGGAGCTTTGGCCCAAATAGTTTACTTAGTTACTTAGTTTACTTCAAATATTACAAAGATAATGAATGTGTGGGGTGTCTGAACATGCTCTCTGCGATGGTTTTTGTAACTCCTGGCTCTATTTACTCAGAAAGGTTAAAGCTAGCCAGGAATTAATTTATAACCCATGAGTTCGAAGTTACGGCGGTGGTCCGCGCCTTGGAAAGCATGTTTGACGACCTCTGTGGTGTAGTGGTATGCGTGGTGGATTTATAAAACGGAGGTCCTGGGTTCGGTTCCCGGTGAGGCAGATTTAGATTTTTCTTGATTTGTCTTGGTCTGGCTGGTGGGAGGCTTTCGCCGTGGCTAGTTACCACCCTACCGACAAAGACGTACCGCCAAGCGATTTAGCGTTCCGGTACGATGTCGTGTAGAAACCGAAAGGCGTGTGGATTTTTGTCCCATTCCTAACAAGTTAGCCCGCTTCCATCTTAGACTGCATTTTCACTTAACATCAGGTGTGATAGCAGTCAAGGGCCAACTTGTAGTCGATAAAAAAAAAAGAAAATGACTGTGTGGTGTCTGAACGTGCTTTCTGCGAAGACGGACTTCAACGACTAATCGTAAAACCTGATAAAGCTAACTTGCGTTGTAGCAACGTTATGGATCTAACTTCTAACTTTCCTAAGGGCTCTGTGTGGCTAGTGTAAGATTTTACGGCGTCGATATCGAGAACGGTAAACGCAAACTTTATATGACACTGACACCCACCCATTTGAGTTTTCTCTCGATACTGCCAGGAGCGCTGCTTCAATTCCATATAAAATTTGCCTTTACGCGAATGTGAAGTTTCCGATTTGTTTTGGTGAAAGCTCACACTAGGCACTATGTATTGGGCTATGATTGTATATATTTAAATACTCTAATAATGATGTATTTTGTAAGTACATACGTTAATACATTCGCCACAATCACTCTCACTCATACATCACAACGGAAACGTAATTAATACGATCACCATCACCACGGAGGTCCGAAAACAAAGAGCCCATTGTTCCAAAAAAATCCACATTATATCCGACATATCTCTAATCAAATCCACGGATTAAAAGCAATAAATACTCTTCACACACGTACACGTAACAGTATACTAAACGTACGTTTTCTATATCGTTTTTCGCACAATCACTTATTAAATCGTGGGCTATTACGATCATATTTCCATTATACAACGTTTTATGACGCCGGTAAATATGTCGGATGAAAAACCTATTCCCTATTATATTATTCTATTACGCTTGTTTAGTTTATTGTTAGTTATTTAAAATACAATTTAATTCTTCAAATTATATTTAATTAGAAACTTGCACTCAACAAGTATTAAATTTATCACAAAGCCTCCTAAACTCAGTTTACAGATCACCCTAGATATCTACCACAAAGTAATTTTCTCCATGTAGTTCCTCCCTTTCATATCGCCGCCCAATATCACAGTAGTGGATATTTCCAATTTTCTGATTCGCACTGCACAGCTTTGGAATAGCTATTCAGCAATCAAATTTTGTAAAAACTAAAGAGTGTATTTTTAAATTAAGGGTTTATAGGCATTTTAAAATCAAACGCGTTTAACTATTAGATATGAACTTTAAGCTACAACAGTAAAAAAGTAGAAATCGCGTCATCATAAAAAAAAACTAAAACGTTTCACTAAATGCCGTGACGGTTCTATACAATTAGTGTCATGGAAAACCACCACAAGAGTCGAAACTTAAGAACAAGAGAAATCTCTCCCTCATTTGTAATAACCTGCTCTGTGCCCGCTCGTCTATCATTACACGCGTGTTATGTAACGCACGAATTATAGCGCGTGTGTTAGCGTCCATTGTGTTGTGAACGCTAATCTACATAAGTATAGGTATTAATTCGTCTTGCAAAACTGTTGCGTGCCCTTAGCACGAGGTTGGCACTCGCTCGTCGAGAGCACCAATGGTGTTTCGAGGAAGTACTAGTACGAATTAAAACGTCAGTAGATTTTTATATTATAATTAATTTGTAATTGTAACAGAAAATTAAAGTGATAAGAAACCTTATTTCTGATAATTAAGAAAAATAAATAAATTTAATTAAAATTGAAACACATTAAAGTTAACTTATTATTCTGTGAAATGTCTTTATGATTTGAAGGAAAGAAAGTATGTTTAGTTTTAGTTACTGTATCGTTTTTGATATAGTAAATCAAATATATTAGTGTTAAATTGATTGTTGCCAATATATAAAGTGACACGCACTATGTAAAAAACAAGTAATATATATAATATCCAATAGCTTTCTCTCTGTAAATGCTTTTCTAGTTACTTCTCTGTTTTACTGTAACGTCTATTAATTGTTTACACTTTAATTTAGGAAATAATAAATTAAAGAATGATCCAAAATACTACTTATATTAAATGAAAATCAATCCTTATCTCACATACGTATCCAGTGTTCCGATATTCGAAAACTGTGAAACTGTTCGAATGTTTAAATTCGTACTCAGGGTTTGACAGTTCAAAAAAATGTCGGACGTGTTGTTTCAACATATTTCAATTGTAGTAAAACGGGTAATTCAAATTTTCTATACAACAGAGCGACGTTTGCAAAGAATGAGAATGTATCCATTCTTATTCAAAGCATTAAAAACACAATCGATGATATCTCATTTAATATGTATGCTTTAGGTTAGGTAACTCATATGGTTCTAACGAGGTTCTATATATTGTTTTGTCATCTACTAAATAATTATAAAGATATCAGAGGAAGCCCGCGGTTTCGCCCGTGTAGCGCCCGTAGCCATGTGAATTTCGTGATAAAAAGGCTATATTAGAATCCAGGGGGAGGTAAAATCTATCTTTCTTCAAAATTTAAGATAAATCAGATCAATAGTTGCAGCGAAAGAGTAACACACACGAACTCTCGCCTTTATAGGTATTGTCCATAGTCCAATTTGAAATTATAGGAAAACATCATTTTGTACCACCACAGATTTTTTTATAAAAATTGCTTTGAAAAACTACTGAAGTTATCATTCTATTGTTGTTTCTTCAAACCTTAGCTTTAATATCTAATGATAATCTTGCTAACCAAGATAAACTAATGGAGGTTAGACATGTCTTACTTCCATTAATTTTATATACCAATTAATTATTATATACTTACATCAATAAACTTTTGTAGATTGTTATTATTTAAGTTACTCCACATCATAGCAATTATATGACTTTAGTTCGTAGGCATTTTAAAGTAGCACTTTAAGTGTTATAAATCGATAAGATCTTAAATATAATTATTGATTTAATTCTATTATCGATTAAGAAATACACAACTCACAATTGTAACACTAAAAGGGATTGTGAAAACTTTAAACAATGAGAAATTTCGAGAAGCCTTACTCCATTAATATATTTCGCAATGACTGTAGAAACAAATCGATACGAAAAAGCTAGACAAAGTAATAACCGTATCAATACTAATAGATACAGATTTTTTATTAACTGATAAAATCGGCCGCCATTCCAAAAAAGTTGATACACAAAAACGTATTTGTGATGTAACGTATGTAGACGAGTCAGCGATCACTCACAATGGCATGGCCCAGAGTGACTTGGAGAAAACATTGATTAATTACCATAATAATTTATTTGATACTCCCAAACTTGATGTTGGGAGGGGCCGGTTCTACGAGCTAGTTTAAGTTCTTTTGAACTAAAAAAGTACGCCGCTTTACGCTTGCGAGCGATTGTGCACTGCATCCGGTTCGGATCCGACGAAATACGCACAAAACGTGCCGCTTTAGTATGTTGACTTCGTATAAGATCAGTGCTGTGATCTATTAACAATGGACATACATATATATATATATTTGGAATAGTACTTTTTAGACCAAGCAATTTATTGTACCATTTAAATTTTTCTGGCTGGTGGGAGGCTTTTGCCGTGGCTAGTTACCGACAAAGACGTACCGCCAAGCGATTTAGCGTTCCGGTACGATGTCGTGTAGAAACCGAAAGGGGTGTGGATTTCATCCTACTTCCTAACAAATTAGCCCGCTTCCATTTTAGATTGCATCATCACTTAACATCAGGTGTGATAGCAGTCAAGGGCCAACTTGTAGTCAATAAAAAAAAAGGTTGTCTATTAGCCAAACTAACTTTTGTTACTTCTTGAAGGGTCTATATTTTCGTTACTAACCCTGAAATTTTAGGAATTTCAATCGTAATTATGTAACGACGAATATTCTAAGCTAGAAATCTATAGCTATAGACATATCTATATATGTCTATAGCTAAAGATTTACTTGATTGTGTGAGTTCCGGATTGTCTATCTCTCTCTGTTTACCACGATACTATTGATAGAAAAAGATAGAGGCGAATTCGAAACTCACGCAGCCTATAATAAACACTATTAGAGAGTAGTAGTACAGACCTTTAGCTTCGTATAGAATTAAAAATCATACGATTTTTTTTTAATTCTGGTCGTGAGCAGTGCACAAGTACACTAATACCAAAGCAAACGTCTGTGATTTGAATGATACTGACTTGGAAGTTATTAAAATATTTCCTACACGATGAAAACAGTACATTGTTCGTTTTGAATATGATGCATCGAGGTGATTTGGCTGTTCCAAACAAAAGAATAACTTTTTGAGGAAAAGGAACGGTTGAATATATATCGGTTATTGTTGTTACCACTATTAGCATCAATCGTATTGTAGTATAACTGGCTGATAAAAGCAACTTTTGCTTGAAATTTTGAAATATTTATTATATTTATATAAACAAATAAATCTGGAAAGGGTCATCAATAGACCGTTCATCGCAACATTTTGGTCTCGTCCGATGTTATAACACTGACTTTTCCTTCTAAGTAATTTTCAGTTAAATTGCTAAGGCCGAATTTGGGAAGTTGGTAGTGTTACACCTCCGTGCCTCGAAGGGCATGAAAGCTTTTCAGTAAAAAAGAATAACTCAAACGTTATCATCACCTTAAGCCTACCAACCTATGTTGGTGCAGGGTGAAGCTCCACATCTACTCTTCAGTGGGGAATCCATTAATAGGCTAGCAAACAATGCTGTTAACGGTGTATTTTTACCAATTCCAAAAAGGAGGAGGTTCGATGTTCGAATGCATATTTTTTTAATAAGCTATTTTTTATTTATAGGTCTGCTGTCAGCCTTGAATCACTTGGACCAGGCCCGCAAGAACTCCATGCAAACAACGGTGGATTACTCCAGATACGTCAAAAGGTAAAAGATTTAATGTCAGAGATAATCTCCTTTAATAGTATTAAAAAACTCTTATAATATTTACATAATCCTCGTATACTATACAGTTACATCCTAGTTTGTATGGAATGCTTTATTTGAATGGATCTACCGCCTACTTAATATAAATGCGTCTAGAATGGTTAGGTATTATTTTTGATGGATAACTTTCTATTTATTTTTCAAATAATAATTATGAGCTTATTGCAGTGAAAGCTTGTTATAGATGATGCGCATCTTGTGAAACGTTATACAGGGGTTTTTTAACAGTTTTAAGTTTTAATAAGGCTTTAATTGATATTAGGTTAATTTAAATGTATATTTTGATACTATCGTTCGTTTGTTTATTTTTTGTAATTACTTTTTTCCCTGTCCTTATTAGCTCACGAAACTGTATGAGAATTGCTCAAAATTGTTTTCTTTATTTTTGTGTAGTTTAACCATTTATATTATACTTATTTATTTATTATTATATTATTTATTATTGTAATTATTTTAACCGTTATCGTAATTATTTTCAGGTACAGTTCAACTCTAGAATGCGGTTCATCGTACTGCAAAGACTTGGGGTATCGGGAGCACTTTCACTGTATGGACTGCACTGCCAGGGTCTTCTGCAAGAAAGAAGAGATGATCAGACATTTCAAGGTACATATTTACGGTACTAGCATAGGCACCTGTAGTAAGCTGTTAAAAAGCTGATAATGATGATGATTTACGGTGTATAGCTTAATATTTGACCACTATTCATATTTATCAATTAGTACTATCAGAGAACTACGTCTCAGATCAAGTAATATTTTTTTTTTATATATTTTTTTTTATTTTTTCTTATATCCGACATTGATAAAACTAAACCATATAGGTTTAACCTTTTTGGACTTGTGGAGTGGTCAGATAACTACGTATGGGGATTGTAAACAATATAAATTCTCAACTGAAGTACTTAGTGTTTAAATCTACTCGTATTTTTAATCTATATATTTTTTTCTTTCAGTGGCACAAGAAACGTGACGAGTCATTGGCGCACGGGTTCATGAGATACTCTCCTTTGGACGACTGTTCCGAGCGGTTCAGCGATTGCCCTCACAACCGGAGTCAAACCCACTACCACTGCATACAAGATGGTTGTGATAAGGTAAAATACTTTAAACCATAGATTAAGAAAACTTCGCTGTCAAGGCATCTTTAATCTATCCAAAGAAAATAAGAAAACTAAGTTCTATTGAAATAAATAAAAATTTCATTTGTTAATGCTTCGTAGGTACCTACTAACGAAGGCGCGAAATAAAATTAGATTTTTTGTCATTATTGAATGGTAAATTACACATAATTTAATGTTAATTGTATTTAATTTTCTATCAGCTCATCCATCAATATTTTGGTCATTTTATTTAAATACTTGATTTGCCTTTTATTCTATATATACAAAATTAAAATTAGTTTGTTAAGTAAAGGCTTAGCCTTGGCTTGGCCAGCTTATTATAAGCATTATTAAAATGTGAAGTTACTACTATTTGTGGTGACTCTACCACCGGCACGGAAGGCAATTTGACAATGTACTTATTGTAAATATAATGCTCTACAACGATACCTTCAGTCATTTTAACAATTTTCTATTAAATGTAAACGTGCTATGAACTTCTAAACTGTTATTATTATCTTGAACGACCTTTACTGTCATAACATTTCCATATTGGTTCTAATATATATAGTCTAAATGTTCGCTCCTTATTCTGAATTCATGGCAATAGTGTCATCATTGAAATATACAATGACACTATGATCCTAAAATCTCTCGGAATAGAGTTTAAATTAGAAGATAAGATTTGATTTCTGAAAATGTAGGAATAGACAGCTTGAGACCGAATTTGCCTGGGTTTGTAACGCAATGCCTATTTCTGAGGCCAATCAGTACTGTTGTTATCTTCTTAATCCCTTACGTATCAATAATAAGCACTCGTACATAAAAGCGGCAAGCTGCCGCTTCAATTCTTGAATCATCAAGGGTGTGCCAAACATCAGGTTTAATTCCTAACATTTGATTTCATCTGGTTGTCCCGTCATTTCTATAGAGATGTTTAAAATCTTTTCCAGGTCTACATATCTACTTCAGATGTCCAAATGCACGCCAACTACCACCGCAAGGACTCGGCCATCCTGCAGGAGGGTTTCCAAAGATTCAGGGCGACGGAGAGCTGTTCCGCTCCGCACTGCATCTTCGCTGGCCAAAGAACCACACACTTTCACTGCAGGCGGCCGGGCTGTACATACACTTTTAAGAATAAAGCTGACATGGGTATGTTGTTCTACTTTTTCTTGTTCTATATTAATTGTCTAGTAGAGATCGATTATTGTTAATAGCGATAAGACCACCAATCATTTGTTTTTTTTTTGGTACAGTTGTTGTGGTATGTCTAAAGTATTTTTCATTTATTAGGTCACATTAATCTTATTAATCTTTTAGACTATATCTATTTTATTGTTTTGCATCATTATAGATAAACTACATTATGCATATCTATTGTCGGATGACAGTATTAATGAAAAAAATTAAGATTGATTGTAATCTTAAAACAAATTAGAAGATTTATATGTATTTTACTTTATATATGGTCATCCTAAAAAGTATTAGACATCAGGGATTTCTCAAAACTGTCGACAATATAATCTTCCTTAATTTAAATACAATACAATTCAAATATGACTAAGAATGACACGCAAAAGAGCAAATGAGATCTGGAATTCACGCGGCAGCGAGCAATTTAACCAATTGAACATTTAAATTTTATGATTTCAAAGAACTCAGGAAAATAAAACTGGTGAATGTGTTATGAATGACTTGTCATCAGATAGCACTAGTTAGTATATACGAAATTATATTGCAAATGAAGTTTATGGTTTCATTTGGAGCGATCTTATAACGTTAGAAACCGAAAGGGGTGTGGATTTTCGTCCCACTCCTAACAAGTTAGCCCGCTTCCATCTTAGACTGCATCACCACTTAAGATCAGATGTGATAGCAGTCAAGGGCCAACTTGTAAAAAAAAAAAAAAAAAAAATTTCAGTGACGTATAGTCAAGTTAGATCAATTGTTTTTTATGGTAATTATCTGGAGCGAGTATTCTATGTCAAATAGGCTATATTGTTTGTATGACGTTTGATTTCGTAAAATAATACAACTGATGCAATAACACACCTTATTTATATAGAAAATTAACAATTAAAATTCCAATACACCAACTTTTACTGAACTAAAACTTTTTTTTTATCGACTACAAGTTGGCCCTTGACTGCCATCACACCTGATGTTAAGTGATGATGCAATCTAAGATGGAAGCGGGCCAACTTGTTAGTAGTGGGACGAAAAACCACACCCCTTCGGTTTCTACACGACATCGTACCGGAACGCTAAATTGTTTGGCGATAACTAGCCACGGCGAAAGCCTCCCACCAGCCAGACCAAGACAAATTAAGAAAAATCTCAACCTGCCCCGCCGTGAATCGAACCCAGGACCTCCGTCTTATAAATCCACCGCGCAAACCACTGCGCCACGGAGGTCATCGATTAAAATTAAGTTTAAGTTAAAGCAACAAACATTAACTATACCGAAATTGAGAATTTTAGTTTAAGTTAAGCTTACACAATTTAAGAAAACATACTTATTTGTGGTTAGTTCAAGTTAAGGCTACATCATTTGTTCCTAACGGTAAACTTTCCTCTGCAGAGAAACACAAAACCTACCACATTAAAGACGAGGCCTTATCCAAGGACGGTTTCAAGAAGTACATGAAGAACGAGGCCTGTCCGTACCGCGACTGCAGATTCAGCCGGACCTGCAACCACATCCACTGCATCAGGCCTCACTGCAACTACGTCCTGCACTCCAGCAGCCAGATCTTCACTCACAAGAGGAAACATGAGAGGAAGGAACAAGAGATGAATTTCGGGTAAGTTAATAAATTTAAATTGTTTTTCTTCCAACCATATCCAGTGAGTAAAATAGCATTTTTTGCAACCATGTATCAGACCACTGCAAGTTGAATGACTTTTGACTCCAAAATTGAATGTCATATTCCTTTGTCTTAAATTGTCATATTTTTGTCCACAGCCTACCACCATCAGTAATCCAGAGTGCGCTGATGCAGCAGGGTGCTGACCTCAGCATGTACTCTCCCGGCAGCACCATGCACGGAGACGATGAGATGTCCAGCTCGATGATGGATGACTATGCTCAGCCATTTGTAAGTATTTTAATTTTTGTTTATAAATATTTAAAAATAGATTCAAAGGACAAATAAACTCAGTGGCAAGATTTTTTTTTATCAACTACAAGTTGGCCCTTGACTGCTATCACACCTGATGTTAAGTGATGATGCAATCTAAGATAGAAGCGGGTTAACTTGTTAAAAGTAGGATGAAAATCCACATCCCTTTCGGTTTCTACACGATATCGTACCGGAATGCTAAATCGCTTGGCGGTACGTCTTTGTCGGTAGGGTGGTAACTAGCCACAGCGAAAGCCTCCCACCAGCCAGACCAAGACAAATTAAGAAAAATCCCAATCTGCCCCGCCGGGAATCGAACCCAGGACCTCCGTCTTATGAATCCACCGCGCATACCACTGCGTCACAGAGGTCATCGAATATAAGATTTATATGTTGATTTGCTCTTTGTATTAGTTTTTTTACTATAGATTGACTTTGACTATTTATGCCTGATTGAAAGCAATTATAAGCTCTTACTTGACGCACTTTTGCCTAGAATTTGCCTTTTTATTGTGTTCAGTGTTGTCCCCAAATTACAAGAGGCGGGAAACACAGACGATAGGAGTGCATTCCACAATTTTGCTGAAAAAATTAGAAATGCAGATGAAAAATATAAGCCAGTTAAGTTGAATTGTCATGTTTATAAACTGGTTAAAATAATCAAACATTTTTTTTTTATTTCAGAACCAATCTCTAATAGAGGAAGTATCTCGCAAGTATATAGAAACGTTCAACGGTGGAAAGGACCTAGAGGACAAATGCAACAAATGCAGCGCTTGCAACAAACACTACCACTGCCTGGCCGAGGGGTGCAAGTTAGCTCATAGGTAACTTGTCATAAATCTCATTTATACTTATCTATTGCAATTTTTCAACAATACATAAAAAATAAAATTGTTTCCGAACACGTTTTAAAAGGTAGATTCACAATAGTAAGCAATCTTTTATAATCCTAATAAAAAGGAAGAATCTTAAACCTTGTAAATCAAATTTATTGAGTTTATTACAAACGCACTTGATATTTATACTAAAGTACACTACGTATTCTAAAAAAATTGCTGCTTTAAAAGCGACCAATTACTTGTCCACGTAACTTGTCGATACCGGCAAAGACGTACCGTCAACCGATTTAACGTTCCGGTACGATGTCGTGTAGAAACCGATAGGGGTGTCGATTTCATCCTACTCCTAACAAGCAACACCGCCTCCACTTACCACCAAGTGTGCTTGCAGTCAAGGGCTAACTTCTAAATAATGAAAAATATTTCCGTCCATTCCAGTTGCCACAACACGATGGTGAAGCACGTGATGGAGCACGAGCAACAGAACCAAGTGACGGAGGCGTACTTCGTCACCTACACCAGGAACAACCCGTGCTCCAACTCCGCCTGCCAGCACATACGCGACATCACGCATTACCACTGCACTTGGGTGAGTAACAAAATGTGCACCAATTAATAATAATACCACGAACCGACGACCACTTCATGAATCATCTTATCTCTATAATAATCTCATCGAGATCTTTAAAATTCCAAATTCATAACTCGAAATTCGAAACTCAAATTTCGTGATTCGAAATTCAAAATTCATAATTCAAAATCAATGAGCAGTTTACAACGTCAAGTTTATCTGCTTGTAGTAACTCTTTAAGTTTGTTTAAGTTTTGTTTGGAAGGCAGTAATTCTATTAACTCAATTAAGTTGAAATTTAGCATAGTTACCAATTCATTTCATGTACTTATATATTTTTACTTTGAACGGGTTTTTCGATACTTTGATACTTTTGATTTCGATCTATACTAAAGCCAAACTCGATAGAGAATGCTTGTCAACAAACAAATTAAAAATGAAGGTAGATAATGCAACACATTTTATGCCTAATAAATTTAAAATTATGTTTTGTTTTTTTAAAAGATATTGAATATATTAATTAGTTTTAAGCTTACAACACTTGACAATAAATTAGGTTATAATTTATTGTCATAAATTCGTCATTAACAAGTTAACTTAAAAAATTAGGTGTAAAATGACCAGTGATTTCTACCTTCATTTTTAATTTGTTTGTTGAAAATCATTATCAATAGAATTTGGCTTTAGTATAGATATTCTATTTGTGGTAGACGTTTGAGTTTTAAAGTAGTAAAGTGACAGCACAAACGCATTTGTTCTTGTATCTAATGAATCTAATAATCTGTGCATTATTAATTAAAAATCTCTTTACAGGAAAACTGTGGAGCAGTGATACTATCATCAGAAGAGCATCCATTTAGACGCTTAGAACACCACCGTCAACACGCAATTCTGAGCCCTATGTCTCCAAACTTAGCGGCGAGATTCGCGCCAAACTTTACTCCCCAACTCTCAGCGCAATTGCATCCCAACATGGCGGCGCAACTTGGCCAAGTTGCAAATATACCAAGCTTGACAACAAACTTGGCTCACTTGGCCCAAATGACGCCAAGTCTGTCATCTCAATTGACGCCAAACTTACAAGCTCAGCTAAGTCTTGGTCCAAATTCTGGGATAGTTCCACAACATGTGAATCCGTCAACTTCTTTGGACGAAATGTTTAGTAGGAAGAGAGGGAGACCACCGAAAAATCGAGTTGTAGAAGTTTGGACTGATAACGTAAGTATTTCCTATAAACTTATTAGCAGAATAACTACATACATAGTACCACACCTCATTCCCATAGGGGTAGGCAGAGACCACGTCCTTCCACTTGCCAGAATCCTTGCTTCTATTCACTATTAATGCACACTATTTTCTATTCTGTCAGCAAAACACGTATCTTAAGATTTGTAAAAATAAAATTTAAAATAAAAAATACTTTATATTTCAGGTGACCCCACAAGCTATATTCACATCGTTCAAACTTCCAAAAAGCAACCAACTACCTCCCGTCATACAAACACCTGTCATCACCACTGTGGAAGAATTTCCTGTGAGTATCAAAACTATTGTTTGTGTACTTTTAGAAGCCTTTATGGCTATGGATGTATGTAGTTGTAAAATGTATAGACAAGATGAAGCAACATCATCAATGCAAAAACATTATTATGTATGTCGTAAATTATTTTACTTGTATGTACTCGTATTTTGATTTTAACATTTGACTTTTATTTCACAGCGCATCAAATTCCAACATTTCGAAGTATTCACCGTACCAGACTCTTGCTTGCAATATTACTCCAATTGTCAATTACGTCCAACAAGAATCCATCTCCACTGCTTCTATTGTAGCTTCACTAGTGAAACCCACATCACAATGGAAACCCATATGCGAGAATCCCATGCAATAACCCCATTGTTGGAAGGATTCGATTACTTTTCTTCCTTCGATCAATGCGGTGGGAAGAGTTGTTTCAAAAACCAGCTAAGATCCCATTTCCATTGCGCTCAGGGAAATAATTGCCCGGCAATTTTGACTCAATATTCAGCGCTGGCAACACATAAACATGGAAGAGGAACTCCTGTTATAAAGAGTGAGGAACAGGAAAAGTCTTATGATGAAGCCAAAGATTATTCGATTAAAGAAAGGGCATCTGCTGATAGTATTGCTTCTATGAAAGAACAGATGGATTACAGTCCTGCTAATTTCTCGATTAAAAATGAGTTTGAAAAAGAACAGGACAATGTTTCGGGTAAGCATTTTTCTATTGTAATATTTCGCCATTTTATTATAAATTTTAAATAGTAAGACGATTGTCTAAAAGTTTATGAAGCCCAAGCCAGATCGCTGTCCAAAAGTAATAATAAAATCTGGCCAAAAAGCTTAATATACTTTTTTGCCAAATGTGAAAAAGTAAATAAAAATGTGAAAATGTAAAATAAAATCTTTAATATGCATCAATTAAATTATCACATTATCTTAAGTCTAAATCTTAATTCCAGTAGTAAAAGCGACGGGAACATTTTACCCGTCGTCTGGTCTCCGAAGCAACACAACTCCATCACCCAGAAGCATTTACGATGCGTCACCGTCCAAGGAATTGAAAATAAGAGATTTTGACAAGAAACCTTTCGATGCTCCCAAAATTCCTGGACCAACCATACCACCATCATGCCATGATCAAGCTTGTCCATTGAATAAGAATGCTGGTGGAATGAATCTGCACTACCATTGCCCTCATTGCAGTCAAGCGTATGTGGATCTGAAGCTTCTGTTTAGTCATATGGTGAAGAAGCATAGTAACACCATGGACCCTGGACCAATAGGACTGGCTGCTACTAAGGTATGGAAGTTTTCATATTCGTTTTCGAGTAGGCGTTTTTCAAATGTGTTTTTGAAACTTAATGTTGGATTATTTGTACCAAATACTTGGAAAGACATGGTCAGCTGAAAAAAGCCAGCAAAAACTCAACAGTTGACTTTTAAAATGATATATTTATAATATGAATTACATAAAGTAATTAATTCTAATTATCGTGTCAAATTTAAAGTCAAATAATTACCAGCTCACTTCAAATATCATTTTTTCAGTTTTATTTATTTACTACAAGCTGTCGTCTGTCCTTATCTAAAATTGATATCGCTTTTTCAGGAAACCCTTGAGAGAGAGTATCCAGAAATATCAATACTGCCTTCCACTGCTACATCATCGACTGCTCAATCTCTGTCGCCCTGTCAACGACCGCCAAATCCAGCAGAACAAGTAAGTTTACTTAATTTTGAACTATTGGAAGCACCACAGTCGAAACTCATAATTATATTTATACGATAATTATCTCAAAATAATTTAGGTGGCTAGTTTACGAAAACATTTAGTTTGACTTCAGACATCCCTTTCCCTTGCTATACTCCGAACCATATATATTGGCAATAAAGGGCGTTAACTCCTCGAAAGTTGCAGAGAACAAAGGAGTAGACAAACTACTATCTACTTCTATTGTAGCTATTTGGAATCCACTGCTTTTTAAAATTATAAACCATTTAATTCCCTAGGGACTACTATATTTTATTTAAATTAATGTTATGTTCTACCTTCGTTAGGTGCAGGCTGTACAAAGTCTCCTCCTGCAGCAGTATCTGGCGGGTGGTCGCAAAGGGACTCTCCAAGATCAGCTGAAGATGCAGCAACAATACACCGCGTCTCTTGCTGGTCTTCCGGGACTTGCTCAAGTTGCGTTGTTTTCACAGGGGTAAGTTTTTACATCATTTTTAACCTTTAACCGTTATGTTCTTAAATGCATCAAGGCTTGAAGCGGCAGCCGAATAAACTGAACTGATTTTGGTATTATTAGGTATAATAAGTTATGACTCTATAATATTATTTAACAGATTTTTTGTTTTTGCATTAATTGAATTTTACAAAAATTCTTGACTAAAATTTCTTTTGTTACTACTTAATCTTGAATTAAAGCCACTCGTACAAAAATAATATATTATTATTTTTTATTTCAGTGGCTCTGCCTTCCCGTTATATCCAACGATGATGTATCCACCAGAGCTCTTGTTAGAACAAAGTCTTCTCCAAGGTCACGGTCTTCCTCCTGGACTGGACAAAGAAGCCGAAATGATTGCTAAGACGTGAGTTTATCTCATTTACATCCCTTTCTCTTCAATGTATTATTTTTGGATTACTATTGATAGTGCTTAATATATCAATACTTAAAAGATCAATATTATCCATAAATACTTATCAAGATTTTGTTCTTTCGTCCTAAACAAAATGTATAGCAAGCATTTAACTATAAGCGAGTATGACAATAGTTATACGGTTGAGCATCATTCTTTAGTCCTTTTAGCTTTCGTAAATAATCCAAAATATGTTACAAAATATTAAAGTTTAGTATGCAAGATCATGTATGTAATTGAAAAATTTAATATTGTTAGCAGGCGCACCCACACTCCTAGAGGACCTCACATGAGGGTGCTGAAAGATGAACCCATCCCCGAAGGATACCTTCGCTTCCGGTTTAATGAAGACTGCGGGTACCAGCAATGTGGTTACAGGTAAGTTACGTCAAATCAATGCTTATATATATACAAATTCAGTTATTAAGATCTCCTTTTGAATTCAATTTGAATTACTTAAAACTTTTAATTACTTAGTTTCATTTAGGACTGCTAATATTTGGTTTAATTTAAATGATTCAATTATTTTTATGTTATTACACTTAACAAATTGCTACTAAACACTATAAACTGCGACTAAGAGATAGACAAATATTAAATTTTACTTTCGTCAGCAGCAGATTGTGAAGTCGAGTTGGTGGTTTTACACTCCCATACATTTAGAAATAAATACCCATACATAAGAAATCTGATAATTATAAAAGTGATCATTACACACCCTAATAACTAATTTTGTATGTTAACAATTTTTTTTTTATTAACTACAAGTTGGCCCTTGACTGCAATCACACCTGATGTTAAGTGATGATGCAGTCTAAGATGGAAGCTGGCTAACTTGTTAGGAGTAGGACGAAATCCACACCCCTTTCGGTTTCTACACGACATCGTACCGGAACGCTAAATCGCTTGGCGGTACGTCTTTGTCGGTAGGGTGGTAACTAGCCACGGCGAAAGCCTTCCACCAGCCAGACCAAGACAAATTAAGAAAAATCTCAATCTGCCCCGCCGGGAATCGAACCCAGGACCTTCGTCTTATATATCCACCGCGCATACCACTGCACCACGGATGTCGTCAAAATTAATTTGATAGTTGATTAGATAACTACACAATAATACAATACGAGTTATAATATTGTTATTATTTCAGGGAACATCAAACTCACTTCCACTGCACTAGAAAAGACTGCGGCTACTCGTTCTGTGACAAAACGAGATTCGTGCAACACACGGCGAGACATGAAAGGTAAGTTTCGAGTATTGTATTCATTTATGATTGTTGAGGTTATGAGCAATTAAAGCACGACTACATGAAGCAATATATTGCACTACATGTAAACGAAATGGATTTTGCCGTGTAGCCCTACATGATCTTGCTAAATATACAGTGATATTAGACAATACACATCAAGATTGACCGGAAATTCGAGTCAGCGCCATTGAGCATATGAAGCATATGAAGCAATTAAAAAATTGCTCCATTTTATTGAAATTGCTCCAACATTTTTTTCAATAAATTCTAAGCGCATCTATTCATTGTTCTTTTTAATATATCTAGTCTGTTATATTTTTTTGTATATTCTATTATGATTAAGTTTAGTCTTCTGGTAACTTCATATTTTTGTTACAGACTGGACACGTTGATGGGTGGAGACTTCCAACAGTACCGAGCGAACGTGTACTGCCAAAGACCTGAGTGCCCACACGCGTCTACATTCGGTATCTGTCATATTATTTACTTTATCTAGATATTTTCTATACTTTCATATTCATTCTTCTAAATTATTACAACATTAACAAATTGTTTTAATTTAGCTTAAATGTCCTGTTTTCTCTATTTTAATTTTAATGTTCTGTAAGTGTTTCATTTTTAATTTTCAAACATTATTGTTCATCTTTGGGAATTTGTTATCCTTCTAAAGTTTCTTTATTTGTCTAAATGTCATAATTATCTTCGTACAATGTGACGGCCAAATACGCAAGTCAAAGCTAAATTTCTCGAGTTGATTCACTTTCAGTTTGCAGTAGAAATCTCTCAAAATAAGTTTACTCGAGATATATTTCAATCTGATTTACATTTGAGTTTTAGTTAAGTGATTCAATTATGAGTATATGTGATAATATTATTTACTCAACTTGTCATTTAACCTTTTTAAATGTCGTATATGTATAAGTGATTTAATTGTATCATTGCTTTTATTGTAGGTACAGGTCAAAACAAAGCGTCTCACTTCCACTGCCTCAAGTGCGACTTCGTCTGCACCGACACTAACAAAGTGGTGGCTCATCGCCGGCAGCATCAGAAGCTTGACTCCATACAGGCGGCCGGCTTTGACAAATTCCAACCTAGCAAAGGTGAGTGTTGTACTTATATTTGTCTAGCACCTCGATTTTGCGTAAATTATGTTTTTAATTCCTTAGAAATAATTATCTTTTTTTCTAAATAAGGGAACCTGATGATCTCACAATGATTGCTTAAAGTATCTTAGCCCTTCAAACATAAGATGTCTATAGTTTTTTTAATTTGGAAATGTACCAAATATTTTATCTAAATTTTGGGAAGAATTTTTTCAATTTAAAAGCGCTGATTAATGTTATCGCAACTTAATAAAAACTGAAAAATTTAAATCTAGACCAGAATAATAGAACTAAAATCATTGTTAAATTATTTATTATTTTATTCTTCTTGTATGTATAATTATTACAAAATTTGTTTTTATTCACAGGTTGTGGTTACGAGCCTCAATGCATCCACAGCAAGAAACAAACCCACTACCACTGCCTACAATGTGGTTTCGCTGTGCTCGGCCTCTCTCAGATGACGTCACACAAGTACAAACATCAGGAAGCGAACCTTGGACCTTCCACCAGTGCGACTAACTGACATACTCACTACCAGTTTAAATGTTTAGATTTATCTATCCAAGTTTTGATATAAAAGACATTATAGTGCAAACAATCGAATAGAGTTAGCTATCTGTGAATGTGCTATAAAATTGGTATTTTGTCTTAATGGGATTTTCTTTTAACTTGTGAATATTTGCGTAGTTTTCTATATTATATTTGATAACTGCAAAATATTTATGGTACTACTATACTAATGTTAACTATGATCCATCAAAATTGGACTTCTATATCATTGTTAACTATATTTAATAAAACTGGACCCGATGTGCCCTGCATCACTCCATGCAATAAAATTGTAATTTTAGTAGTGCTCTCGAAGAAAAGTCCCTCGAAAATTGTGCCTTAGACGCAAAATAGTTTCTGAGATTAAATTTTAAGGTGGTTGGCGAAATCTGTGCCAAATTTTATGAAATTAACAATTTGTACATTGTTGAAATGATGAAATACATGACGAATTATACTCGATGCATGTAAATAAAATATTTATATATAATTCATTTCTCGAATAACTTTTGAAATGCATTTTATACAACACGATACGATTTCATAGCGAAGTGATTTTAGAAATGAGTCTAATATATTAAGTGCATGTGTTTATAAGTGTGTATCCTAAATCCTGACCAATGTAGGTGATAGTTAATATAAAACTATTTATATTTATTACATCCCGTGAAAAAGACATTTTTACGAATAGTATTATTAATTTAGGTTTCGTAAAATTATAGAAGGCGATAACAATTGGGTTAAGAACGCCATTTTGTGCCTCGGAGGTGAAATCGTGACAATACAAACTTAATTTGAAATAGTTTTCAAACTGATTAATAATAATACAAAGAAAAAAATAATTATTGTAAATAACAAGTTTTTTTAAATAAAAAAATGTTAAAGGCATTTTATGTACACAAATATAAAATTTTCAGAAGTATAAAATACATAATCATTATTGAAAACTATTTGAAAAAAAAACTAGTATTAGTAAACACACAAATTTATATATTTAAAAAGCTATTAAACGTATTTAATGAAAGAAAAAAAAGCCGTCAATTTTATAAAATGTAAATAAGATTAGATATATATGAAAAAAAAAAGATATGTTAAAAATAAAAATCTTATTGTTATACGATTATTGGTAAAAAAAATTAAATGTATAAAAATAAATAAACAATTGGTCACTGTACTGAAAACGAGTGCTAACATTGTGATGAGGTAGCCATAAAATGCCATATTAATTCATTTTAATGTTTCTAAAATAAAAATTAAAGTTCTGCACTATCAGATCAGTATTAGTTACAATATTTATAACCTTTGCATTCCTGTTTTATTCCCGGCTACATTTATAGTCCATTCCCGTGTTTAGTTTTAGACAACTTTTGATGAACTGTTTCGATGAATCGATGAACTCTAATTTTTTTACGAACTCGAGTTTATCAGTTCTTCATTTCCTAGCTTGTATCAGTATTTGTTTAGTTGTAGACCTTTCCTATTGTTCCTACGACTCTATCTCAACTATAAAGCAGTTTATTATTTCAATAGTTATTTTTCTCGTAACTTTATACGTTAGCAGTTCTTTCGTTTGTAACGATAAAAAGGCCGTGCCATAAATATTTAGTCATCGTTTCAATTTATTTTGTAACTTTAATTGTATTAGTGTGTTCACTCAATGTAGAAAAAAATACATTAATTATTCTCACAATTACATTTATTCCTTTTGTGGTACTCTTAAATTGTAGTGTTATGTAATCTCATAACACCGGTATTTTAATTTAAATTAAATTCTTTTGTCGCAAACTATTTCTCTGCAATACAATGAGTATTTCAAACATTATTATTGGTTGTTATTCTTTGTTACGTTATCTAATTTTACGTTCATGTTTTTAATTTCGATTCTTTTACGTTTTCCTCTTTCACAAACTTTAATTACTCAAGTATTTATGTATTTTAGTATTACTTAGTGTAAATTATTAGTGTTTAAGTTGAATTCCTCTATCAAATGCAGTATTGTGCCCGTGCGAGTATAACTAATGGATTGTTCTAATACCTGCTGTCATTAAATATCTAAGGGATTTCGTACAAACTGTTTTCAACCAATTTTGTAAGTAGTAACTTTGTATCTGATTACGAATTATTAAATGTAGCAGATTGTTGAGATTAAAATTGATTGGTATGACAAATAGTTTAGCGTTGTTTACCTCATGAGTTTTAGGAAATAAATGAGAATATATATACATTTTGTAGTTTTCTTCTTATACCGTTTACCCTCATGTCTTAACTTTAACCTATTTTAAGTAGCATCATATAATCTTTTTATGTAGCACCAAAGAAATCTTAATAAGATTTATATTACAATCTTATGAGAATATTTTTTGGAGGGCGGGTGATATATTATGAGTATTAGGTTAAGTCACAGAAAATGACCGGTACTAGGTTATTTCTGTTACATAATGGCATAACAACAACGAAAACTTGATAGATATTTTATACTACCTAATTTTACCTTCCTATTAGTTCCCTTGATATAATAAAACTATAAAAAATAATGAAAAATAAATATATAATATATCCTCATAATATATACTATAATCGTAAGTATAGAGATACATAAGAAACTATTTCACCCTAAAAACCTTTTCAGAGGAACATGATCGGTGAAAAGGTTTTCGGTGAAATTACACAGTAGCCCGAATGAACCCATCTCAAATGACCACTCCTCGTCAAGTATTGGCGCCAGTCGATTTAGGAAAGCCTATTAACACGCCGTCACTCAGCCCGTCACTTGACTGACGTGAGTCAATCGAGTTTACGTGAGTGAAAAATCGGATACGAGTGCAAATGAAATCGATTAATGGATTCCACTATAGTTGAGCCATCGAAACAAATGAATCGAGAGATAAGTACAGAGATAATACTCATCCTCTTGCACATACCGGTTATTTGTTTACGTTTATTGTTTTAATAAAACCAAACTGTACTACTACTAAACGAGGGATTTTTTGACGTGAATCGTAAGTCGTAAGTTGAAACTCATGGTCATTATTTCAAGTACTTAGGCTGTTATACATAGACTTTTGAAATATCAAGTCCGTTAGTACGTACTGAGTCTATCATCGCCTAAAATTGATTCCATTATCATTATCAGAGAGTGGACCGGAATCGCGAGTGCCGCACAATTATTTCGCCTCGCGAAAAATAGAGAGGCATTTGCGAAACTGACTGCCAACCTTCGCTAGTCGGAGAGGCACTCAAAGAAGAAGAAGAAGATCATTATCAGCCTATTAACGGCTCACTACAGGCCAGGCCTTGCATATAGAGAGGGGATATGGAGTTTGAACCCACATCACTGCTATTATGCGCGCTTGCTAAGAGTGATGATGTTTGACTTTGTAACGATGACGATGACGATGACGATGTTACGTTATCTAATTTAATAGTAATGACCGGGACCGACGGCTTAACTTACTCTTCGAGATACGGGAGTGTAACATCACTCACTGCCCAACTCTGGGCTGAGAATTTTTATTGTGAATTTCTAAGAATAGATTTTTATGACCACATTTGAAAAACACATTTGTCAATTTTATTTATTTACTGATTCACACTCTGTATCGAAGTATATATAGAGAGTGTCAAAGAGGCTGACAGGCGTATGGCCAGTTTCCTTAAAAAAATTCAAACAAAACACCAGCTTGGGACAAAACAGTAGATATATTTATTTTATACGATATTTACAACGACGGGTAATTTTTCGACTCTAACCGTGACAAAAACTATATATAGAACACGGGTGAGGCTTAGGAAGTGGGTATATGATTCGTTTTGTTTGTAATGAACTAAGGAGAGGCTATTTGAGGCACGAGTTCTAACTAAGCATCAAATGCCCTCTCTTATAAGGAGAAATACCTGGTTGTTCAAATGGGCTGGTAATGATGATGATGAAGTTATAGTATTTGTTCTTATCGACTACAAGTTGGCCCTTGACTGTTATCGCACCTGATGTTAAGTGATGATGCAATCTACACGACATCGTACCGGAACGCTAAATCACTTGGCGGTACGTCTTTGTCGGTAGGGTGGTAACTAGCCACGACGAAAGCCTCCCACCAGCCAGGCCAAGACAAATTAAGAAAAATTTTATCTGCCCCGCCGGGAATCGAACCCAGGACCTCCGTCTTATAAATCCACCGCGCATGCCACTGCGCCAAGGAGGTCGTCAAAGAGTATGTTGCACGACTAATTAAATATAAAATCACGACTGCCTCATTGGTCTATGCGGCTTCGAACACGAAAGCAATCTGGGTCAGGTTGTGGAATAATCATAAGTTTTCTTTACAAGAAATTCCATTAAAGGGAAGTTGGTGGTGTACTACTCTCGTGCTTCGGAGAACTCGTTAATCCGTAGATCTCGGGCACCATCATCGTTATAATAGTTATCATTTATGAATTAAATATTATCACCGTAAACCTGGCAACGCATATAGGGGCAGCGGGTGCATCCCAGTAGTACCCCATACCGTAGTTCTATAGAACTGTTGGGATATTTTCCGTTCTGTCAAATTATATCCCAAAAGTTCTATATAATACTGTAGTATAGTTTTTGCTCTTGACATTACTTATAGCATATAAGTTATAAACTTTATATTATTTTGATTGATATTTCATTTTGTTTTTAACAAAAAAATGTCCCTTGCGACAAAAGCTAAGTTGTTAAAACCAAGTAGTAGTTGTGTCTAAAAAAATATCCTCTTATTTTAGAAGTTACAGGGGGACACACATTTTACCACTTTGGAAGTATCGCGCAAACTATCCAATCGTGAAAAAAATTATATTAAAAACCTCAATACTATTTTAAAGGCGTTTTGTGCAATTTAAGCAAAGCTGTATTCGATATAGTATGTTTATAGATACTCTCAAATTTAAGTGGATATTTATTATTGCAATCAAAAGAGATTCCATATTATACTTATAAAAACTATAGATATTTTATATGTAACGTACAAACAAGATGTTGATATCGACATTTCTTTAATTTGGCCCATTAGTTCTATATAGAACTAATGGGACACTAAGCACTAATATGGTGTATCAAAAGTTCTATAGAACTAAAATTAGGGGGTACTACTGGGATGCACCCGGGGCAGCGTGGTGGGTCTACGCTCCATTACTACGCTACGCTCCCCTTTAATTTAAGAAGGTAGGTCGTTAAAGCCAGCTGATTATAAAGTTATACGTTGCAGTATAATATTGTATTAATTATATAAATTAACTAAATTGCGAGGCGTTGTGCATAGTCAATAAGAATTAGTAGGCATTATAGAAGGTAATCGTAGCACGTAGTTGAATTAATGTTCTCATGTGTTTACTCCAAATTAAGCTCAGGCATATATAACGACATAGCTTATACGTCATTATTAATTAATTATTACTTAATTTCTGTAATTATTTAGTCAGTGTTTGAATAATGTTTACCTACTTAATCAAAGTTAGATTTATGTAATGGGTTTCTTCAGATTTATTAATTAAACAATTCTTTATTAATTTTATAGATATTGCGAACTCGAAATTATACTCGACTTTTTTGACGACCTCCATGGCGCAGTGGTATGCGCGGTGAATTTATAAGACGGAGGTCCTGGGTTCGATTCCCGGCGGGGCAGATTGAGATTTTTCTTAATTTGTCTTGGTCTGGCTGGTGAGAGGCTTTCCGAAGACGTTCCTAAGACGTACCGCCAAGCGATTTAGCGTTCCGGTACGATGTCGGGTAGAAACCGAAAGGGGTGTGGATTTTCGTTCCATTCCTAACAAGTTAGCTCGCTTCCATCTTAGACTGCATCATCACTTAACATCAGGTGTGATAGCAGTCAAGGGCCAACGTGTAGTTGATAAAAAAAAATTACAATTTAAACTATCTCGTGTATTTTCCATATTATTACATACACGTGATTATTGTCGGAGTATGTCCGACTAGTTTCGAACCCATACGGGGTCCTGTTAGTATTGAGCTCGCTTGGTCATGCAAAGCAGTGTGAAGCGAACTAAGCATCAACATCTGATAATGACCGTGACCATCCTACACGTAAGCCCACCAACCCCTCTTGGATCAACGTGGTGGATTTATACTGCACACCCTGTCTCGTAGGAGGCTTGATCTCTGTAGTAGGCCGTTTATGATGGTACTAAAGTATATGTAGTAATGTATATATTAACAGTTTAAAAATTACATATCTGTAAAATATGCAAAGTTAGTGATATGAAAGCTCCTTAAAGAAAAGCTCGTGTAACGGAAAAACTATGGAAAAACCGCTAAAAATATTAAAACCAATATTTATAGGCAATAAATAGCTTATGTATGTGTGAGTGAGGTACTACGTGAACGTAACAAACTCCGGGCGGCGGTGCTGTCCACTGGTTCCGACATAATATAATCGACTTCGATTTTTTTAAATTGAAATTTTCAAGGTGAATTAGAATACTTGAACGAGTAAATACAAATTGTATAGCATTATTTAAAAAAATAATAAAATATTTATAACATAAAAAATATTTAATAATTAAAGAGATAATAAAAGTAAATAATGTAAAATGACATTAAATGTTATGACATGATTATAATAGAAAAAAATTGTAGTAGTGGACCCCTGCCAACCACCCAACTGCATCCGTGAGTAAGCCGGTTTTTTCTAAATTCATCCCCTGTGCAGTTCATTTTAAGAAGTACTTTTGTGATTTTTAACTAAAAAACACAAATCTTTTTCTCAACCAGTAAAGAGTAGTATTTCCGAAAATATTTTCTTATCATATGCTTGCGCCAACCTTAAGTTCGTTTTCTAAGCTGAGTTTAAGGGACGTCAGTCAAAACAAAACATTTAATATAAGATGAATTCTTTCACTTTAATCCAGCGAACTTTTTATTTTTAACTATAATATACATACTCTATATACATAGTTATAATTAATAGACAAGCAATTAGGGCGCTATCTATCTATTAGAGATGATTATTTTAGCATAACTTACTCTTACTTACTTATCTTAGCATAGCTTACTCATAATATTTATTCACTTTTAATGCATGGTCTTTAGGGATATTTGTTTCCCATGGCACTGTAGACTCAACAAGTACTATGCGTTTAATTTCGAAGGAAAATGTCTGGTCTACATGTCGAAATAGCTAAGTATTCTAGGATTTTATAGTTATTTTGTTTTTATAGTTTATATAGTTATTCATAAGTGTCCATTAATATAGTCCAATCAGACACTTTTACGAAGTTAATTATTTGTTCAAGTTAATTTGTTAATTTCAGTAGATATGAAAAAAGTAAAGTATTTGTAAGAACACGCCCTTGGTCGGCAGGCGGCAGTGGACAGCGCGCGGGCTGTGGCGCGGTCGCGGCGCGGGTCGATGCGGCGCATGCGCGGTGCGCGCCGCAGTATTGAATGGACCCATTCATGGCGCAACTGGTGCCTTCAGAATGAACCGCCGTACATTCAGCTATGTGCCGAACATTGGAAGATGTTATGGCACGGTGCACATAGCTCTAACATGGATAGCGTACTCTTTCATGTATAATTACTAAATGGATTGTGATGAAACTGCACAATAAGTTTGCTTACATATCGGAATAACTCATAGGCCACATTTTATCCCGAAATTGCCACGGGAACGAGAACTACTCGGGTGATACCGCGAGCGTCCTCTACCCATAAAAAACAAATACCCAATCCTAACATTAAATTGTCCAAATAATATTTTATAGGTGTAACTGGTTGGAATGGACCTATTTCATGACTCAAATCATGTCTTACGTTCAGCTATGTGCCGAACTAAATATATCAACGATAACCTCATTGTCTTGTAGCTTTTGAGTACATAAATTCCTTTTTTTCGCATGGTATACATATAATGAAAAACATTTCATTGGGTTTTTTAAAGTCAGTCAGGTGGGGTCAAGTGTCAGCTAAATTCACACATGCTTTCTAAGGATTGTGCTTAAATTTGGTATTATTTGGGTCCATTCATGGCGCAACTTCAGAACGAACCGTACATCGAGCTATGCGCCGAACATTGGGTGATGTTATGGCACGGTGCACATAGCAGAAAAATGAAGTTGGTTCAGAATGTACCTCTGGTTTTAATATTAGTACAACTTTATGAGACAGCTGGAACGGAGTAGTACTACCACCATGCTTATTTATGAAATGTCACTGTTAATAGTGATACGACAGAATTACGTAAGTACCTAATACCCAAACATAGCACGTTATAAACTTATAAAAATCCCATATTTATAAATATATTTATAATCCATCCCATTAAGGATTCGATGGATTATAAATTATAATATTGATTATAAATTTCGCCATAATTTATATAACCTATGTAACTATCACAATTTTGACAAATTCAACGACACTTTCTATGTGTAAATGGACACATACGCTCGAAAAATCTAGTGGTTTTATTATGTTACATTGCAATATTGGTATAAAAACAGGTAATTTAAAAAAAATAATTAATTATTATATTATACTAGCAGACGCCCGCAACTTCGTCCGCCAGCAAAATAGTGTATAGTAACCTTGCATCCTGAACACCAAAAAGCAAAAAATTAAACGAAAGAATGGGTACAGCAAGCTATTCTTAAAAGATATGCTGTTGACAATTTTTTTATAGTCCTAATAAAGTAAAATAATCCGAATCTTTCTATTCATTGTTTTGCTATATATGTAATGGCAGCGTGCAGCAGTGAGAATCAATAAAACCTCCTAGGTATTCCTTTCTTCACAATTATATACCTTTCTAAGATCTCTATCTATTAGTGCAAAGCGCAAGAAAGTCCGTTCGTTCTTCGAGTTTAACACAGTACAGATAGACGTCTCAACGAGACTTTGCTCTGCGAGACTTTTATTAATGCATGGAAATAAGTTCAAAATCATTAAGTTTTAGAACAACTAGTAGCCAAACCACGTCAGAAATAAATCCAAACAAGGAACTACGTCAGAAATTGTCAAGATTTTGACGTCACAAACGGTTTATTATCGCTCAACTGATCTCCGATGAAATGTCACCCGTAGGTACGAGTAGGGTATACGGAGCGTGGGCGAGACCCAAATTCCAAATTGGTTTCTGTATCGGCCGTATGTTACACCGAACTGTAGGGTACAAGAGTGCCTACTTTAACAACTTTTCATCTCTTTCTCTTCTCTATCTTGTTTTTATATACTGACTAGCTATTTGTACGAGTTTTTTGTAACATAAATACCATTACCAGCCAATTAGCGGTCTACTTCAGGACCAGACCACCTTCCTCGTAGGAGAGGAGAGGTAGAGCATAAACTCACCACGCTGTTCCAATGCGACTTTCTAACTTCGGGCTTGGAATTTATAGAAAATTTCTTAGAAGAAATGAACATTCTGAATTATTCTACCTCATGATTGAAGCCACATAGCCACTATACCAAGAAGGCAATCTTCACTGATAACAATTTGACTTCACAAACAGCTTATTATTGTGCACTGTACTCGTATGTCGATTCTGGAAACCTACATAGTTACTTAACTGATGTCCAAAATATTTACTATCAGATGTATCAAGCAGTTTTGGAATACCATAGATTCTGGCCAATATATAGATATTAAAATATATAGATTCAATATCGGTTACTCAAATCCGATATATAGATACGATTTAATTCAGCGCAACGACGATATTACCCAGTTTTGAAGCCGATGTACAATGGTTGCAATGCGGATGTAACAGAAATCGGTATTCTACAATGACATTTTGCCATATTGGACTGACAGTCAAACTGAAGGTGGGATGTAAATATGATATAATATGAAGGCGAAGAGATGTAAGCTAGAAAAATCGACATATTGATCTCCGATGAAATATCCCTCGTAAGTACGAGTAGGGTATACGGAGCGTGGGTGAGACCTAAATTCCAAATTGGTTTCTGTATTGGCCGTATGTTACACCGAACTGTGGCTAAATGAGTACCTAACGACGTTTATAACCTCACTGTTTTATGTTCTGGATAGATGCGATCAGCCGTTTGATTTACATGCATAATTCGTAAGTAGTAAGATTGGCAATGTAGCTTTCGATCTGGCAATGCTGAGGTGTTGAGCTTGGAGGGATAACAGAAGAACATGTGATACACTTTCAACTTTGAACTTGCCTAGTCATGTTTCATTATTTTTTGTGAAGCCATTTTTTTTGTACCTATTTTAAAAATGTATAGAATAGCTTGCTGTCCTACAGAGGGAGGGCTTAAACTTTCGTTGGTCTTGGGCATTTTCAGAAGGAAGAAGTTTTTATGATTTTACTTTATTGGCCAAAAAATTTTTGATCAAGAAAAGTATTTCTGAGGGTTATCAGCCTTCTTATTCACCTGACTTGAGACCTTAGACAAATAAAGTCCATTTCAAGGGAACTCTTTTTGTAATAGGTACTCCAAAACATTCAAAAGTCATGTACCAACCAGCTGAAAGCCATTCCTGTCGCGGAGTTCCAGCAATCAAGCTACAAAAATCATTGAAAGCTGAAATTGCGAGCCACGTTTCCGAACATTTCCACCATTTCCACCCCTGTCAAATATATCAAAAGTTCTGTAAAATTTAATTAGGTTCCAAAGCCTTCTCTGTACGAAACTTTATTCAACAATTCAATGAAATGTAAATGGCTTAACTTAAAGGTAGCTCGTATTTCGTTTTGATTCAATGTTTTCATGAAATTTGTTATGTAGATAGGACTACTATATATGTTATAGTAACGGTTTCTGTGGCGCAACGGTATGCGCAGATTGGAGGTTTTGGATTCGATTTCCAGCTGGGTAGCTTTTCTAAGTTGGTAAGTTGTCGATTCTTGAAAAAAATCTCAGGTTTGCACCGGATGTACAACGGTAGCAAAGCGAATGGAACAGAAATTGGTATTCTTCAATGACATTTCCCTTATTGCACTGACAGTCGAACTGAACATAATGATGGGACAATCGACGAGATGTTAGCGAGATGTTCGTTCGATGTATTTTTTTCAAGAATCGACATACTGGTCTAGCTGGTTGGAAGCTTCAGTCGTGGCTAGTTACCACTCTACCGACAAAACCGTAACACCAAGCGATTTAACGTAACCGGTACCATGTTCTGTAGAAACCGAAAGAAGAGTGGATTTCATCCTACTCCTAATAAGTTGGCCCGCTTCCATCTTTTGACGACCTCTGTGGCGCAGTGGTAAGCGCGGTGGATTTATAATACGGAGGTTCGATTCCCGGCGGGGCAGATTGAGATTTTTCTTAATTTGTCTAGGTTTGGCTGGTGGGAGGATTCCGCCGTGGCTAGTTACCACCCTACCGACAAAGACATACCGCCAAGCGATTTAGCGTTCCGGTACGATATCGTGTAGAAACCACAAGGGGCGTGGATTTCATCCAACTCCTAACAAGTTAGCCCGCTTCCATCTCAGATTGCATCACCACTTAACGTCAGGTGTGATAGCAGTCAAGGGCTAACTTGCAGTCAATAAAAAAAATCTTAGATTGCACACTTACCATCAACTTTGATGGCAGTAAAGAGCCAACTTACAATTAATAAAAACAGTTTAATAGCCGGTGTGATCACAGGCACGTGAGGCTTAATACCTATGTTTCAAGTTGTCGAAGTTGTCTGCATACCTTACAAAGTTATGTTGTGTTAATGACAATGCTCCTCGCTTCTATACTGGAAAGGTTTAGGAAACATTAAACAAAACGAATTTAATGATTTTTTTGAAATTGCCATATCACTTTTGCAGGGTTGGATTATAATAAAGTTACAATCAATGATTTTTTTACAATTTAATACATTTACCGTAATTACTGAATCCAGCAGCTAAAGCTGAAATGCATTAGCGCATCTCGGTAGCAAGAACTACGCATTCTACATCCGGGTATAGATGGAATCGTGGGCTGAGAAGCAGAATACCCACTAAATCTCGGGAAGCTGCCTGTGTCCTATTTGGAACGAGGTCGACGAACGACCGAACGAATCACTCATCGTTTTTGCGTTGCGGGGTCGCTAGCCAGGACCTTGGAACCTCAACAACTACTTGCCCCTCGTCCACCTGGCGTCCAGTTAAGCTTCGTCGATACTTCTGCAGTTCTTCTCATTTCTAAATCGATCTGAGCATTACATATTTATAGCTTAGGTACGTATAACATAATGAATAATCGCTTATTTACAATGAAGATTTTCAATAAATTTCAATCATTTCAGTTCGGTTTTTGCATAAAAACCACATTTTTCATTATTTTCCAGACCGCCTCACCAGTCGAGTGCAATCAACGACATTTATTACGGAGCTACGATATTGGCTTTGCGGTAATAGATGATCGTCGACGTAGCCCAAGAGATAGCGGATACATTTTGTGTGCATTGGACCAATTTCATTCAAAATCGATATCTGAGTACTGCCTGAAGTATTAATAAAGAATCTATAATGAAAATGAAGAAAAAACATCGAAAAGCTATATGAGCATTGCATGAATCAGAAACAATATTTCTGTTATATAAATCGATGCCACTTTGATATTTCTGATTACTGAGCTGATTATTATATTCAAAATCGATCTTGTTCTTCCCCTTCCAACATTCCCACTCACACTTGCCCTATAAATCCATGTTTTTTTTTTTTTTTATTGACTACAAGTCGGCCCTTGACTGCTATCTCACCTGACGTTAAATGATGATGCAGTCTAAGATGGAAGCGGGCTAACTTGTTAGAAGTGGGACGAAAATCCACACCCCTGTCGGTTTCTACACGACATCGTACCGGAACGCTAAATCGCTTGGCGGTACGTCTTTGTCGGTAGGGTGGTAACTAGCCACGGCGAAAGCCTCCCACCATCCAATGTATTATGTAATCAATGTATGTATGTATGTAGGTATGTAAAATCGATCTACCATTTTAAAACTAAAAATAGGTAACTCTACTAGTTTTTAATTTCTTTTTAACCTACATTAACTAATTAAAAGAAGAAGGTTGTGTGTTCAAAACGGAAATACTTCCTCCAAATATTTATTCTGGCAAGGTTTTTAGTACATTTATTTTAAAGGTATATACTGTTGTTCCTTTAAAATTGCTTTGTTTATTGGTAACTTGTTTTCAACAACCGACTCTTGGTCTATAATATCTGCAAAGGCAGCATTATTACTATCAACAAACAAGCTTACTATTTTCAACTTCACAGTACAATATGATACTTATGTACTCTATTCTCATAAGAACAATATCTACAAAGATATAACATTCTCGCGAATATTTTATTTTTTACTGACAGATAGTACAAGTAGTTGGCACACCTAATGATGAAGCCATTGCTTATAACAAAGCAACAGAAAGACATGCTATAGTCTAAGAGCCAAAGGCAGCCAGACCTTCGTCATTTTATAAAAAAAATTTAAACAATTTAAAAATGCACTAAAAAGTAAAAAATAACTGCGTCATTTAGTTGCTTTAATTTACTTAAGTATATCTATGAAGTCGGTGCCAGCCAAGTTTAAGGAACGTTTATTTTATTGAAGTAGTAAAGCACTTTGTGGGTTCTATGTAACGTCCTTAAAGTAGAAACCTTGGCTATCGAATTGAGAACCTCCTCCGTTCTTTTCGTCGGTTTTTTCCATGTTCCTGTAGTACGGCGTAGCAGATCTCGAATGTCCTGCAATTGTCCAAATATTAATTACAATTTTGGTTGGTATATTCTTTGGCTCGAAATTTTGTTCGTACGAAAATATAATTGATGAAGTAAAGTGAAACGGTACATAATTTACTTTTAAAACATTCCCGTCTCTATTATAACATTCACTCCAGTTTTTAATACCCCAATTTGTGGAACGGTTTATAATTAACATTTCTGACTGTTCTTCCGTTGCTAGTTAACACCCTACCGACAAAGACGTACCGCCAAGCGATTTAGAGTCCCGAAACGATATTGTGTATAAAACGAAGGGGCGTGGATATTATCCTACTCCTAACAAGTTAGCCTTCTACCATCTTAGATTGCATCATCACTTAGCATCACGTGTGATTGCAGTCAAAGGTTAGCTTATAATGGATAAAAAAAGCGTTCATTTTTATTACCTGCGTAAGTAGCAAGTACGTACCAAAATAAGTAACTCAACTAACATCATCTACCTAACTAGAGTTAAACACAAGTTGAGAACACTTGCCACTTCTAGTTCTCTATGCTCTGCTCTGTGGTAATATGATTTTCGCGTGGGTGATATTTACATTGACATTATATGGAGAATATTGATTTTGTGATACCCTTACCGAGGGGGGAACGGAGGGAGGGGAACGAGACCGATGTTTTAATTCACGACTCACGAGATCGCATTTTTTTACGATTCAAGTAGTCGATATAGAGGCCTTTTGTTTAAAAATATTACTTAACTGCGGTAGGCACTACGCGATGTCAAATTCAGTTGGCTAAAAGATCATTCATTTATAGTTGAACCATAGTAACGAATGAATCATTCTTGACGTCATTTTTGCTTATAAGAGGTCAGGACAAAGATAATACTTGCCCGCTTTCAAATAATTTCAGCAGCCTATTACCGCACACTTCAGGGCCAGGCTGTCAAATAATGTCCCAATAGTTCTATTTAGTACTGTAATATAGTTTTTGCTCTTGACTTTACTTATACCATATAAGTTATAAACTTTATATTATTTTGATTGATATTTCATTTTGTTTTTAACAAAAAAATGTCCCTTGCGACAAAAGCTAAGTTGTTAAAACCAAGTAGTCGTGTCTAAAAAAATATTCTCTTATTTTAGAAGTTATAGGGGGGGACACATTTTACCACTTTGGAAGTATCTTTCGCGCAAACTATTTAGCTTACAAAAAATTATATTAAAAACCTCAATAAAGAAAGCTGTATTCGAAATAGTATGTTTATAGATACTCTCAAATTTAAGTGGACATTTATTATTGCAATCAAAAGAGATTCCATATTATACTTATAAAAACTAGGTAATATTCATATGTAACGTACAAATAAGATGTTGATATGTGTCAACAGTTCTATAGAACTAAAATCAGGGGGTACTACTGGGATGCACCCATTTCAGTAGCCTATTACCGCACACTTCAGGGCCAGGTCTCCGTCCCGTAGACCCGTCACGCTGCTCCATAGCGGGATGGCGGGCTTAGGGTGATAGTGTTTTATTGTTTAACGATCACTATCAGATGTTGATGATAGTGACCGGGACCGATGGCTCAACATGCTCTCCTTGTAGTTATTAACGTTGTGCACGCTACTACTTCAAGCTATAGTTACGTAGTTACGTCCATGGTAACACGTGTCAAGATTACTAATGCTAGAACAGAAAGGACAAAGGAACAAAACGAAAACTCGGCTCTTTTATTAACCGACGAAACAAAACGGAGGAGGTTCTCAATTCGACACGTAACAATTTTTTTTATGTATGACGTATATTTTAATAATTCTTTTTTTATGATGTATATTTTAATAATTCTTTTTTTATTAGAAAGGGCACACTTCCAAGATGGTCCCATTGTTATCATGTTAGGATCTGATGATGATATCCTGGAAAAATTGAAGGAACTTTTCAAATTTTATAGGCACACTTGCAGCGATTTCGGTTTTTGTGTGAGTATCGGTAGGTTTTGGCTACAAGTGCCGTATAATTAATATACTATGAGAGTATAGTACGAGTACGTTACGTGGCAATAAATCACTAAAAAGTAAAAAACAAAAATTTTTAACACAACGTAGAACCGATTTAAAACGCACTAAAAAGTAAAAAATAACAGTGTCATTTAGTTGCTTTAATTTACTTAAGCGTATCTAGGACTCGGTGCCAGGCCAGGTCTCTACTTTAAGAACATTACGTAACACCTATAAACTGCATTACTTAAACTTGGTGGCACCGACTTCATAGATATACTCAAGTAAATTAAAGTAACTAAAGACACAGTTATTTTTTACTTTTTAGTGCGTTTTGAGTCGATGCTATTTTTTGTTAATAATTTTTTATAGTAGATGCTTGAAGGCGAAATATAAGGCATTATTCCTTAGACACACATAACATACATTTGCTCTACAATGTTGCCTTAAGTGGTAATTCTATAGAATGTACTCGTAAGTCCTCTTAACTGTGCAGCGACTGCGCTGGGGTATAAAATGCTTGTTTCAACAATAATACATAAATGAGGACCCTTGTAGTTTTATTTTTTCTCAACTATTTACTGCGTCAGAAGGAGGGCAATATTTTTCGAGTGTATGGTTTTTTTTTTTATCAACTACAAGTTGGCACTTAACTGCTATCACACCTGATGTTAAGTGATGATGCATTCTAAGATGAAAGCAGGCTAACTTGTTACGAGTGGGACGAAAATCCACACCCCTTTCGGTTTCTACACGACATCGTACCGGAACGCTAAATCGCTTGGCGGTACGTCTTTGTCGGTAGGGTGGTAACTTGCCACGGCGAAAGCCTCCCACCAGCCAGACAAGACAAATTAAGAAAAATCTTAATCTGCCCCGCCGGGAATCGAACCCAGGACCTCCGTCTTATAAATCCACCGCGCGTACCACTGCGCCACGGAGGTCGTCGAAACGGTTGTATGTATGTATATTTGTATATCTATTTCCTTGGTACGTCCTACAACCTAAACGGTTGGACGGATTTAGACATAATATGAGTTGTCGTTTCAGAGAGCAATGGAGAGGAGTGTACTAAAGATTCGAAGAATAAACAGAATTCGAAATGAAGACATAAGAAAAAGAACAGGAATCATTGACGCTTTACAACATTCTCAAAGATTGAAGTGGAGGTTGACGGACCATATTGCACGTATGGACAAAGAATAAAAATTTTTAAATAAAAATGGACACATAGTAAAAAATAACTGTGTCATTTAGTTGCTTTAAATTACCATATCTATGGCAAGGACCTTATTTTAGCGTTTGTGGGTTCTAACAAAAGAAGAAAAGGTAGACCTAGATAAAATTGGATAGATTGTCATAGATATAGTACGAAAAGCGGGAAAAACCTCGGATCACTAAAGCAAATGACAGACAATTGTATGCCCTTTCTAATAAAAAAAGAATTATAAAAATCGGACAACTCTGTAAAAAGTTATGCGTGGTCATACATAAAAAAAAAAAGACCGCCTAACAAAAGAAGAAAAGGTAGACCTAGACAAAATTGGGTAGATGATATAATACGAAAAGCGGGAAAAAACTGGAATTTATGAAAAAAGAAAACTCAACTTGTAAAATTGGAAACTTATTTAATTGATATTTGTTTCTTGCATGCACATTTATTATGTAATCATATTCCAATATAAACTTTGTTTTGTAAATTTATTATGGAAATAAACGAGGCTATAATAATAATAATAATGAGTTGTTGTTAAGTACCTATGTTAAAATTATGGTAGTGATATAGGCAATATAAATTAATTCAAAAGAATGCCTTTACGTATGACATTTTAATAAACGTAAACAAAGGACCAGTTAAGTGGATGAGTATTATCACTGTCCTTATCTCACGTTAGCAAAAATGTTGTCAATTTTGCAAGAATGGTTAATTTTTTCTGTCGTTTCTGGCTCAACTACACATATATATAATTACAATAAAAGAATACAAGAGTTACTTGTTTTAAATATAATTTTCATATTAAATAAAATCATTTCATTTTAAATAAAATTCAGATATTGTGCTAGGCATTGATTTTATTCAATGGAAGCTCTTTAAAGAAAACTTCAGAGAGTTCACTGTAGGTACACTTTCACTATCCACTTCATTGATTTGCCTCTCCCCGCCCACGGGAAGCCTTCGCGAAAGAGCCTTTATGCCCGCACAGTACAAGTTCACAGCTTTTTATAGTTGTAGGTAAAAGAACAAGCATATTGTACAACTGGATTTAAATGGAAACCCATATTTTCTTTAAATAATTTAAATTTTTTATTTTCTCTTCTATTTACATATATTATAAAAATGGATCTCTTTTTCCCTTGGTTATAGCATGAACGCCTGGACAGATTTCGATAATTATTTTTTGTGTTCGTTTGTCAGAAGAAGGATCTTTTTTTTATATCGACTACAAGTTAGCCCTTGACTGCTATCACACCTGATGTTAAGTGGTGATGCAATCTAAGATGGAAGCGGGCTAATTTGTTAGGAGTAGGATGAAATCCACCCCCTTTCGGTTTCTATACGACATCGTACCGGAACGCTAAATCGCTTGGCGGTACGTCTTTGTCGGTAGGGTGGTAACTAGCCACGGCGAAAGCCTCCCACTAGCCAGACAAAGACAAAATAAGAAAAATCTCAATCTGCCCCGCCGGGAATCGAACCCAGAAATTAATCTAATGAAAAACAAATTTGAAAGTCGCGCGGAAGGTTAGAAAATATAAAATCTCCATGATTATCTGTTCGCTATTTGTCTTTGCTACTACTTTTAAAGTCTAATCAGTTAAAAAAATACTGTCCTGTTTTGGAGGCATAGTTGGTTACCGTTTGGATATGCAACTCTAAATTTGTAAAACAGGGACCGAACAGATTTTGAATATAAATAAAATGTATTTTAAGGGAACAAAGAAGCGACCGATTTTATTAGTTAATTATATTAGCATTAACATAGTTTATACTATGTTAATAATGTGGCGGCTTACGTCGAAGTATGCCCGACTAGTTTCGATCCCTTGCTTGTTCCTGTAACTCGTCGTGAAGCAAACTATTCGGGCATCCTCCCACAACAATGATGTGAGTTGCATCCGTTTATATTTTAATAATACAAAAACAAAATCGTATAAAAAATTCACGTTCTCGATAAAATTACTCATAAATGAATGACTTAAAAGAGGATTCAATCATTTTTATGTCAAGTTATTTTCGGATTTTTATTGATTTCAGAAATGTCACTGGAAATGACACGATCTCTTATATTTCAAAAGAAACTCATTCATTCAACGATTGATATAGAGATTATGAATTTCAACACAAAGAGAATTGTGATATTACATTCAAATGCGGACGTATCATTCAAATATTGAAAATGTAAATGATTTGGATCACCTTTGTCGTAGATGCAATAAAGTTATATTAAATTTATGGAATAGTAAATTACCCAAAAATACATTTTAGAATGGCGACCCCAAACCGGAAAGCACAGTATTGGTCGACCCCCACCAGCATACTTACCATCAACTATAATAGCGACTCAACTGTAGATATAAACTGAATTGCAGTTAAGGTTATTATTACGCAATAAAGTCAGCTGAGTGCCTAGTGTGAGCTTTCACCAAAACAAATCGAAAACTTCACATTCGCGTAAAGGCAAATTTTATATGGAATTGAAGCAGCGCCCCTGGCAGTATCGAGAGAAAACTCGAATGGGTGAGTGTCAGTGTCATATAAAATTTGCGTTTGCCGTTCTCGATATCGACGCGGCAAAATCTTACACTAGCCACACTGGTCGGTTTGGGTCTACAGTTGAGTCGCTAATATAGTTGATGGTAGGTATCCAGGTGGGCAGAACGAAATCAAACGTGTGGCAGGGAGCCGCTGGCAACAGGCGGCTCGGGATCGTTGTGTTTGGAAGTCCCTAAAAAGGCCTATGTCCAGTAATGGATGTCTACCGGCTGTTGATGATGATGATGATGACATTTGGAGAGTGAGAGAGATATATATAAATTGTACAGACAATAAAAAAATAAGGTAATTTTTGGACATCTTTTACAAAGGGTGGAACTCTTACGGAATCTAAGAGTGTATAAATAGGAGTTAGAAAAGGCCTTTGCTCTATTTTGAGACCAACCAAATATAAAAATTGTATCGGAAGATTTAGATTGTAATTTTTGAGAGAGCGGTTTTTATATATTAGAATTTTTCTATATTGTATTCATGTTCTTCCGGGAAAATCGACCTAATGAATTCTTAGCTTTACAAGATTAGATTTGCTCTTAAGCACAGAGCAATTAAGACCTTTATTAACAATAGGCCATTTTTAACCGACGAAAAAAAACGGAGGAGGTTCTCAATTCGACACGTATATTTTTTTTTTTTTTTTTATATGTATGACCACGCATAACTTTTTACAGTGTTGTCCGATTTAGATAATTCTTTTTTTATTAGAAAGGGCATACATCCAAGGTGGTCCCATTGTCCGCATATTAGGATCTGATGACGATATCCTGGGGAAATTGAAGGAACTCTTCAAATTTTGGAGGCACGCTTACAGCGATTTCGGTTTTTATCTCGGTATCAGTAGCTTTTTGGCTACTAGTGCCGTATAATATACTATGACAGTATAACACGAGTACGTTACGTGGCGATAAATCACTAAAAAGTAAGAAATAAAATTTTTTAACAAAAAATAGAACCGACTCAAAGCGCACTAAAAAGTAAAAAATAACTGTGTCATTTAGTTGCTTTAATTTACTTAAGCATATCTAGGAGTCGGTGCCAGCCAAGGTTTCTATTTTCAAGGACGTTACCTAGAACCCACAAACTTCTTTACTACGTAAAATAAATGTTCCTTAAACTTGCTGGCACCGACTTCATAGATATGCTTAAGTAAATTAAAGCAACTAAATGACACAGTTATTTTTTACTTTTTAGTGCGCTTTGAGTCGGTTCTATTTTTTGTTAAAAAATTTTATTTAATTCCTTGACATTTTCCTCCACGCGTCCGCTTTTGTTAGTTCGTATTTAAATTCAAGCAACGTTTCCGTCATCCGGTAAGAAGAATGGATAAGAAAGTTTAAGACGTGCTCATCTGTCACCTCCCACATACATCAGTTTTTGAACGAATAACGTTATACTAATTACTAATTAACTGGTTGACTGTAGGTCCTAGTTTCGAATCCTGAGTGGGGTCACGGAATCATTTTGACTTTTTTATCCTTCTATGCAACTTTCAGTCCATTCTTTGGAGTCCAGAAGGTAGTGGTACTACACCTTCGTGCCTCGGAGATCACGTTAAGCCGTCCGTCGCTGTCACTATCATCAACATCTGATAGTGATCGTTAATAAATGAAACATTACCACCCTAAGTCCGCCAACCCGCATTAGAGCAGCGTGGTGGGTGTACGCTCCATATCCACTCTCCTGCAAGGCCTGGCCATGTCTCATGTGATGATGACACAAATGAAAGCCATAAAGAAGAATTGAATTGAATGACTATGATAAGAAATGAAATCTAAGCCATGTTTAAACTTCAATGGAAAAAAAGTTTAAGACATAGCTTATCACCTTCAAGCCATCGGTTAGGGTCGGATCCTTAACTCTTTAGTACTAGTTGGAGGGGATAGGAATTTTAGGCCTATTTAAATTAATATATGCATGGCAAATATTTAAAAAAATATTGTAATATCAAAGTCAAAATACCGCTCCATACTGAAAAGAAATCCACGTCAATTTGAGCCGGGATTTTCTTCATCTATATAGATTTATAGAAACTGCAAACTGGGTTAATACAAAAATTTTGTGACCATTTGACGGCATGAATTTAACGACAAACTCAAACGAACTCATTTGAGAAACTTTTTGATGGCTTCGTGTCCCACTTGTTTGAGTTTTATTGAGTTTGGGGTAAGAAACCCTTAATACCACCACGGTTTAGTAAGTTTACAGTTCAGAGAGAGATGACTACCTAATTGGTCAAAATATATCTAGATTAATAGTAATTTGGGCTATAAATGATCCCACCGTCGCCACGTTTCGTTACCGTTTAGTGGTCGTTATAAAGACAAACGTTTTCAACCGAACAGCGTAATTGGGGTAAGCTACATCCCTTTACAAGACGAGCACCCCTGACAGTGCAGTGGCCCATTAAACAACATACTGGGAGTGTTTAAAAAATAATATAAACCCATATATGTAAGTCTATTTATATGTAATGGTTGGATCTTGTTTGTGATCTTGTTTGAGAGATATGTTTAGTTAATACGATGAAGCAAACGACACACCTAATGGTAAGTGGTAAATCATCTTTATAAACAGATGAATACTTTGCACGGCTTGCAAGGGTCTCGTCCTATAATGTGCCCTCGTGTATCCATCAAATTATAGCTTAGGTGTTAGGCTATATATTTTAATACAATTACACTAGCAACCATATTGTTCAGACTGAACCACAACAATGTTTTTTGACGGCAGATATAATACTGACAATACTTATGCACTTGTGTTAACAAGCTTCATCAGAAAAACAAATACCTATCTTCGATTCTGTGCATGGCTAGCAAGAATTTATGATTCCTCTGTTTTACTAATTATACTATCTCGCATACTTTCCATAGTAAAATTAATTTCAGAATGGAGAAGACAGTTGCTATCAAAAACTGGACTTAATAACGAATAAAAGCATGAAAAATCTAACTAAAGGATCAAATAACAAACAAATAAGGCTTTAAATATCAATAACTAGACAAAGATCGCCGTACGCTGCAACGATGTCATAGCTTGTAACGCCACAGTAGCGCAGTACAAAGGACATTGCCAAAAATTGTATGGAAGTGTAGCCCAGGCTGCCCAGTAACGATATATACGCCATTAAATAGTGCAGATTTTCTATTTACAGAAAAACAAAGTTGTATGTAGTTATGCAGTCGCAGGAAAAAGTTATGAAGGTTTAAAAAGTTGACTTTTCATACTACGACGACGGTCACGTGATTCAGAACACAAAAAATCGATTAAAATTTTCATTTTTTGATATATTTTCAAGTGAATGCTATGAATCATGGGTAGTTGTTTAAAATTCATCGTGTATTTAAATAAAACAGTTATATATAAGCATAAGTTTGGACAGCCTGGGGCAAACGTTGGCAATGTCCTTTTCGTTTTGCAGGAAAGGGATAAAAGATCTATACTCTAATATTTAAACTCCAATATTTATAACTTTGAATATCTTTGTCGGATTTAAATTTTATTTTCATCGTCCGTTATCACTTTTATTTTACTTTATAATAAAGCAATTAAACATTTTGAGACATGCCCCTCTGTACGGCAAGTAAACCGAGGCTACCTATTGTTCAATTAATTTGAAACCCTTAGTTTATTGACAAGTTTGCTTGTTACAGCATTGTTTCTAATTTTGGATTTACGGACTCGGGCGTTACAGTTTATCCCATTATTGTACCTACGGAGTTTCTAATAAAGCTGTTGAGATCGAAATTAATGTGATTTACATTACAATAGCTAGAAATAGACTTTGGGAAATTGGAAAATCCAGAGATTGATGAGATTGTTGTAACATTAAATCAAAAACGACGACGAAAATTCATGATCATAAATTTTTTTTATGAGTTACAAGTGAGCAATGCAATCTCACCTGATGGTCAGTGATGATGCAATCTAAGATAAAAGCGGGCTAACTTGTTAGGTGTAGGATAATATCCACACCCCTTTGGTTTCTACACGACATCGTACCGGAACGCTAAAACACTTGGTCTCTGCCAGTAGGTTATTAGACGGAGGTTCTGGGTTCGATTCTCGGCGGGGCAGATTGAGATTTTTCTTTATTTGTCTTGGTCTGGCTGGTGGGAGGCTTTCGCCGTGGCTAGTTACCACCCTACCGACAAAGACGTACCGCCAAACGATTTAGCGTTCCGGTACGATGTCGTGTAGAAACCGAAAGGGGTGTGGATTTCGTCCTACTCCTAACAAGTTAGCTCGCATCCATCTTAGATTGCATCATCACTTAACATCAGGTCAATATAAAATAGCAGTCAAGGGCCAACTTGTAGTTAATAATAAAAAAAAGGTAGTAAGTAGGTAGGTAAATACTCGTATTGGTTCATCTGTTTGTGTGTCATCTGCTGTATTTTTGACTGGCGCAGCGGTAAGCTCAGTGGATTTGTAAGACGGAAGTCCTGAGTTCGACTCCCTGGTGGATCGATTATAAAAATTCTGAATTAGTCCAGGTCTGCCTTTTTTAGCGTTCCGGTACGATGTCATGTAGAAACTGGAGGGGCTGTGGATTCCATCCTACTGGAACAAGTTAGACAACTTCTATATTAGATTGCATGATTTCATACCACCAGATGAAATTGCAGTCAAGGGCTAAGATTTACCTAGTAAATAAAAAAACTCCAGGCTGAGATTTTAACTGTGAATATTTTAGAAGGAAGAAAATCCCAATATTTAATCGCCCGACTGATGGTCTCGCTATTTAATACCACATAGATATTCTAGACCAGAAACAGGATATAGATACCTTTTTTGAAAGGAGCCTTAAACTAAGAGTAGTTTAATTAAAAACTAAAATATTTAAAAAAACCTGAATAAAACAAACAAATAAAGCCACTAATTTATTAATTCATCCAAACAAAACGCCCCTTTATCTCAACTCACCCTTCCACCTCCGAGTATTTCAGCCACAAAACACAAAGCGTTTATTACATTGTCCGATCGCGTGGGCAAATGTCAGAACAGTAATTTACATTACAAATGAACAAACAACACGTATTCAGCCCACGTGATGCTCGCTGATATCAGAACTATTATTTAGAAGATAAACGAGTTAAATATATATAGCGTTCCGGTACGATGTCGTGTAGAAACCGAAAATGGAATTCATCCTACACCTCACAAACTGGCCTTTTTTTTTTTTTTTTATCGCTGGGAAATGCGTTTACGCATCCCTTCCGCTGGAATGAATTTCCGGAAGGGTATGTGGGACTCCCCGGCTATGCCGTAATACCCACTAAAACCCAGCGGACACGTCTGCGTCTTTAGGTGGTACGCCACGGGATCGAATACTCATTCTACAATGACGTACCGACGTTTATCAGCAACTTAATTACTGAGGAAGAAGGTGCGCATAGCGACGCCTCCTTCTGCCCTGCCTTTGTCTTCGATTGAGAGGAGCATCTGGATCCGCTTCTCTCGCCCTCTCATCAGCCTCCTTGAGAGCCATCACCGACTCGCAGAAAGATACAGCGGCCGTCCAGCACGCCTCGCTATTGATCATAGCGTTCACTACGCTTGGCAGCGAGACGTCGTCCGTCAGAATGGCCGCAAAGGAGTGCCTCTGCGGCTCCCAAGCTGCGCACTCCACCAGCGTATGATGAGCTGTATCTTCTACGGCCCCACATTGCTGACAGGCTGGTGTCAGCTCCCTACCTATCCGGTGCAGATATTTGCCGAAACAACCATGACCTGACAACACCTGCGCCAGATGGAACGACAAAGAGCCATGCTTACGTTTCAGCCACTTCCGCAGGTGAGGACGTATTGATTCCACAGTCCAGCTGCCTGCAGTCGGAGACTCTAGGTCCTCCTTCCACCTATCAATTAGGGCGGCTTCTGCAAGAGCCCTGATTCTCCCAATGTGTCCCACTGCTGGCGACTCGCCCCGGGCCCTTATTTCCGCGCGGTAACGGTATACCTCCGCAAGAGTTTCGGCTTGTAGTTCCCAAGGGGGATCACCAGCCAGCAACGTTGCCGCCGTCCATGATACAGTACGGTACGCCCGAATTGCTCGCACGGCTATGATTCGTTGAGGCCTGCGCAATAGTGCCTTGTTATCGGAAGTCATAGCATGTACCCATATGGGCGCACCGTACAATGCCATGCTCCTCACAATTCCTGCGTAGAGTCGCCTACAGGTAGATTCTGGTCCACCGATATTTGGCAGAAGTCTGCCAAGAGCGGTGGCAGTATTAACCAACTTGGGGCCGAGCTGCTCACAAACTGGCCTGCTTCCATCTTAGATTGTCCATCAACACGTGTCATCAGATGTGATTGCAGTCAAGGGATAACTTATAGTAAATATAAAAAATTAAAAACGTTGGAGGCCTCCGTGGCGCAGTGGTATGCGCGGTAGATTTATAAAACGAAGGTCCTGGGTTCGATTCCCTTCGGGGCAGATTGAGATTTTTCTTAATTTGTCTTGGTCTGGCTGATGGGAGGCTTTTCGCCGTGGCTAGTTTCAACCCTACCGACAAAGACGTACCGTCAAGCGATTTAACGTTCCAGTACGATGTCGTGTAGAAACCGCAAGGGGTGTGGATTTCCATCCTCCTCCTAACAAGTTAGTCCGCTTTCATCTTAGATTGCATTATCACTTAATATCAGGTGTGTTAGCAGTCAAGGGTCAACTTGTAGTCAATAAAAAAAAGCTAAAATTAATATCTTTCTCCTTCAAATTTTGTTTTAATATGTAATATAATATATTAGCACTTAAAAAATGTAACTTAAAATAAAAATAAAAAAAAATTCATTTAATTCAGGTTGCACCCAAATTCATAAAGTATCATTACATAAAAGAAACACAAGATACAAAAATTCAAAAGAATTCACATTATCAGTTAAGATATAAAATTTCTGAGTATACTTTGACAACGAAATGAATAAATAGAAAAATTAATTTGTTTTACCTCAACTTGACTTTCACCTCGGAGTATTTAATTAAGCCAGTGTCCGAGAGCGTGGGCAAATATCAGAACTGTAATTTACATTACAATTTATTCCAAATGAACAAACAACACGTATGCAGCCTACGCGATGCTCGCTACATTGAAACTATTATCTGGAAGATGAGTTACAATTGAAATTTTGAAATTCGCAAGAAGGTTCAGCTCGCGGTCTGAGGAACATGTTTATCCTTTAATTACAAACAAGCTTATTTTTCGTAAGTAGATTCTAGTATTATAATATATTTTCAATGAGGTACTATGAGTATAATATTCTTCATATTCTCCATCACGTATTGCGTCTTCTTCTCCACGTGGGCGCGCCAGGTTTCCAGTCACTTCGCGAGTCGATTCGTATTTCATGTTCTTTTTTCTGTTTATCATCTTATTATTCGTGAGTAGACGCACACCTTGTTAGTTTACAAAAATTGACAATTGTAATTTGATTTTTTTTATATATAGAGAGAGATCTATGATAGTTAGATATTCGTGATTTTTAAATACTAAAATTTTCACCAATAGGTACATGAGTCGAGGAACATCTTACAATTTAACAAGCTTGTTCTTATAAGACGTTCAAAATCTTTGTTATTTACAAAATCTCTCAATAGTGGTAACTAACAGGGATAGCAGGAAATAGAAAATTCTGAGCACAAGATCCGTATAACGTACCACGTAATTTGTAGCATACTGTGGCTTATATTTAACCAAGTATCATTCAAACAATAGTAAAAAACAGCTGATTAGTAGATACTCATCTATTTTTGCCTCCTTACTCTCAATTTGTATTGATTTAAGCCCATAAAAATTTAAAAAAAAATAGAACCGACTCAAAACGCACTAAAAAGTAAAAAAAATCGGTTCGGTTCTATTTTTTGTTTAAAAATTTTTACTTTTTAGTGATTTATCGCCACGTAACGTATAACTAGCGGCATGTAAGTCTAGCGCTGAACGTAACGTAGAAGGTATGGCTGCGCATCGGTACCGTCGCGTACGCAATACAATATTTACTTTAATTACCTAATTAATAGCCAAATCATGTTACAACATCGTTTTAATCTGTTTGTGTGTGTGTGTGTGTGCGTGCGTGCATACGTGTGTGTGTATGTTTTTGTGTACGTTACGTGCGTGTTTGTGCTTATATATGTTATAGTTTATAGTTCTAATTTCCAAAGATTTCGTATTACTTAAGACATAATTATATAGTATAGATAGTTTCCATAAATGAATAAATACATTTTGAAAAGCTTACGGGAAGTAGAAAAATAAAACATTATTATATTGTCAATTTTTATTTAAGATATAAGACTAGTCTAATCTGAATCAGGCAATGGTAACACGCCTGGCGTCGCAAAACGGTATTTCTTCTAGGTATATTATTCTCTTAAATTCATAAACAAACTTAAAAAAACAACAAAACATATAATTATATTTAACAAACCAACTGAAAATTAACAATAATAACAATGCAACTCAGAGCGAGACTGTACACTGGAAGTCCTCGGTGCGTCCCACTCACCGCTTCGCACGCCCGCCCTTCATTCCTCAAACTCCCCCATGATACCTAAATTTTTACTTCTGCGCAATAACGGTCAGCGCTAGAGTTTCGTGCCGCTACTTGTACTCGTACTATACTGTCATAGTATATTATACAGCACCAGTAGCCTAAAAGCTACCGATACCGAGACAAAAACCGAAATCGCTGTAAGCGTGCCTCCAAAATTTGAAGAGTTCCTTCAATTTCCCCGGGATATCATCATCAGATCCTAACATGATGACAATGGAACCACCTTGGAAGTATGCCTTATCTAATAAAAAAGAATTATCAAAATCGGACAACTCTGTAAAAAGTTATGCGTGGTCATACATTAAAAAAATATATATATATTATATACGTGTCGAATTGAGAACCTCTTCCGTTTTTTTTCGTCTGTTAAAAATTGTTATTAACCCGTGTGTGTGCTGTTGCTTGATACTCACATTATAAAGGTCTGTGTGTATATATTTGTCACCTTGCAACTTACAGTAGTTGCTGAGTGACTCAAACTGATTTAACTGTATAGAAAGGACAAAAATTATATCATGGATTAAAATATTTATCCGTAATACAATCATTACAAACAGTCAAAATTGTCATTTCAAGAGTGCTTGTAAATAAAGCCTGCTTGAAATAAACGAATTTTGATTTTGAGTTTTTCATCCAGATGTTCCCACACGAATGGGAATATTAAAATACGGGACACAGCCTGTTCCTCTATAAATCTATATACACTTGGCATCTATGACTTCAATGGCGTACTAATGACGCTGGCAAGCCTTCAACAAAGAATACTCGGTATTGCCAAAATCCTAATTGCCTATTATAATATTAGCAGTGTTATCTCTAATACAGTGACGTAGAAATCACCAAGGCCTACAAATTTCTTTCAAGAGCCTACTACGTGCGAACTCCCTTACCTCCTATACTCTCTCAGTCGCACTTACGCTTTTTGTATATTCCTATCCTGTTTCCAAAGACACCCACTCGAGCTCACTCCTACGTGAAACCGCTTCAGCCCTGTTTCAGCCCACAGTAGCACCCCGGCCGCGGCGGAAAACGTACGTCGGGATAATCAGACAATAATTTAAATCTGATCGAATTTTGATCGGGTATGTCGATTTGACACCCGTTCCGCGACTATATTTGACAATATAACTTTTCCGCATATGGTAAATTTTTTCGCGTAATTTTTTTGACGTGAGACTTTAATTATTCGGGGTTTTTGTGGCACCAGGTGGCGCTAGTGGGAGACAACAGGTGAGATCCATTCACGAAAATTTTCATCATTCATTTTTCCGCTGTGTGAAATATATTTTCGTACGCGTAACGGAGTTATCGATTCCGTGTCCAATTTCCGCGTTTTTTGACTGGAGCGGTGCCATTAGATATAACTTTTATTTCTTTTTTTAATAAACGGATTGGATACGTATATTAGAATGATATTTTAACCTAAATTTTTAATTGAACTTCAAAATTAATTTTAATATAAAATAATACGCATGCTTAGAAAAACTCGAAATATTGATAGATATTTAAAATGTATAGGATTATCTATCAAAAGCGAATTCGCAAAGTGTGTCATAAATCTTTTATAATTAAAAAGATTTAGTTTATTTTTGTATAATTTTAATTTTTATATTATTTACATTAAAATGACCCTAATATTAAACAAATCAGTGCTTGAATTAAAAAGTTACATATACGAGTATAGTAATATAGATAAAAGTTCCATAAAAAATTAGTTTTATTCGTCGCAAACATATTTTTTTTAAACTCTTTTAAAAAATATTTAAATTAGGACAATATTTAAAAAAATAGGAAATAAGTACCTAATCTTGCTTCTTTGTTGCTGCTTTTTTAAATATAAAATATCTACGCTTGCGTTTAACCACGACACACCAACTAAAAAATCAGGAAAGAGACGAGACTTAGCAAAACTATTACAGGCATTAACGCTACGGTATACAGGGTAAAACACCCAGAAGTCAGCCCTTAACCAGAAGTCAGCCTTTATAGACATTATTTGCCTATAAATAGTGTTGAAATTTGTTTACGACTTTAAAATAACGTTTAACGTTCCTTGTCTTGTTATTTGTCAATATGCAAGCAGAACAGCTTGCAAGCAAGCTATAAAGCATGTCGGTATAACGAGCTATGCTAGTTCATTTGCTTGGCCGACGCAGACAAGACTAGAAACGTCCCTGTTCCAATTTTTTGCTTAAGGGACGAGGGCCAAGTTTTCGGTAACTTTACATGTTTATTTGTTGTTATTTGTGGTTGATTGATGTATTTTGTTACAATTAAATTTTAATTTTGTGATAAAATTAACTATTAAATGCATTTTATTTGTTTTATATATTGTAATTTAGGTGGCTGACTTCTGGATTTCGAATTTTTTACGTAAATCCAGTGGTCAGCCATAAGCGGCAGATTACTGGTTTCTTCGTGAGTCCAGTATTCAGCAGCATACAAATGTAATCATATATCAGGGGCCGACCAATGGGTATACATATCTAGTAGCCCTGTTTTAATAAACAGCACCTTAAAGCCTTTTAATTAGAGTTTAATATATGCACAGTTATTTTAAAAATTGTCATTGCGTTCCTACGAGTAGTGAGGGAAAAACTGAGTCCATTCTTTCAAAGCCCCGCATGCCAGAATAAGGCTAGCCTTTTTCTGGGTTCGCCCGGTTTCAGGGCAACCGCTAGCGTCTAGGCATCAAGTTCAATTCAAGAAGAGTCAGTAACAACTCGGGGGAGCCGGGGTCGCTTGCCCGTGTACCATACTGTGACTATCGAACAGATAGACACGATGAGTACCCCGTGACGGTACACGATGAGTACCCCCTGACGGGACAATGGATGAAAGAAGGTTAACAAAAGAAATTTACAAGGCGAGGATGAATGGAAATGTTGGAAGGGGAAGGCCTAGGCGAATGTTTCTGAACCAAATTCAGGATATTTTAAATAACGGCCAGCTCAAGAGTACCCTAAACCGACGAACTTGTATGAAAGGATTAATGAGAGTGGTAGAAGCTAAGAAAGTATGCAAGAACCGTGGCAAATAGAGAGATGTAGTCTCGGCCTACCCCTACGGGAATATGTATGTATGTTTTAAAAACTAAAATTACTTATTTTAGAGTTCCATTATATCCAACCAATATATCAATACAAAGAAGAGCAATTAACACAGGTGGTGGCTGGTGGCATTCAGAAATGGGATGAAATTCTATATATAATAAAAGTACAGAATCGCCCAATCAGTTCAATAAAACTTTTAACCAGATAATAGATAAAAATAAAGAAAATAAAGAAGAAGAAGAAACACTTTATTGCACATAAAATAATAATAATAGAAATACATGGAAAAAAGACGTTGGATAAGAAGTAAATAATTAACAGAAAATATAGGAACAACACGGATAATGCAAAAAAAATTAAGACAAGTAAACTTAATCCAATAAAAAATAACACCGAAGAAGATAAAAAACTTTGCAACATGTATTAAATGAAAGTCAAAAAGATTTAAAAAATACTCATCTTGTAGTAAAATCAAGAGCTCTGTCACTTAATTTAAATAAACATAAAATCTTATTGCTCCTTAAAAAAAGACAGAAAATGAACGAAATACTAAATAAAAAATTCAGAGACCATAATATAATGTATAATAGAGAAATATTGAAAATAAGACAAAGTAAGCAGAGGAGAGATAGAGAAGAAAGAAGAAAAGCTGTTGAATTCTTATTAAAGTAAAAAGAGGAAGAAAAATAGGTACATGACATGTAACAGAAAAAGATGCAATAATTGTGAAGAGGAAATGACTAGTGACACTGATATCAACGACCTAAAAATATTAGATGTGACAACAGCCCAGCGTGAAACCTATTAAACTGCATCGAATTTGCTGGGGTTAAATATGGAAATATTTATAATAAGAATTGTTTAGCCAAATATATAAAAATAAGAGAGAGGCTGACCCCAGGATAAGCAATGGCTGACTTGTAGAGAAATGCGGCTGAGCACTGGAGAAATGAACCATAATTTGTTTATTGTTAGTTTTTTCTATAATTTTAATATAATTATAATATTTTTTTGTTTTCTTTTGAAAATTTATAAATAATCTTTTAGAAAAAAATGATTTTTCATATTTAATATTTAAAATACCTACTAATAAATCAAATTTAATTTCTCACTAAAAAGCTGACTTCTGGGTGTTTTACCCCATTTGAGTAAAGACGCAAAATGTTTCTACTCTTTTAACTATTATATTAAGCTATATTAAAATTATAAATTACTAGTGTTTTATAAATAAACTGTCACTACCTTACAACCTAGTTATCTCTATAGGTATATTTGCCTGTATGCAGCAAACTGCATAGATATTAATTAGGCAAAGGCAGAGAACACCTACATAATAAAATATACTTGATGCCCTTTTTATACAAAAGCCAAATATTGAATTATAAGAATTAATTTTTACGCTTTGTATTACGGTTTATGTTTTCTTCGAATTTTGGAAGAAAAGTATTATCAAATATCCGATGAATCAGCAAATGACAATCTTTTTAACTTAAAAAAATACCTTGGATAGTAATATACACATAACATCACGTCTCCTTCACGTATGGATAGGCAGAAACTACATCCTTCCATTTGTCACGGTCCTTGCACATTTTCTTAGCTTCTTCAACTCTACTTATTTCTTTCATACAAGTTCTTCGGTTTAGGGTACTCTTAACCTGTCCATTATCTCCTAAATTTGGTACAGGAACATTCGCCTAGGCCTTCCTTTTCCGACATCTCCATTCACCCTCGCCTCTTTTGTTAATCTGCTTTCATTCATTTTCTCTACATGCCCAAATCATCAAAGCATCCCTTTCTCATTTTTAGTCACTACATCTTTTTTTACACCACACTGTTCTCTTGACACCACTGTGGATATTAATTCCTAATAAAATAGTAAATAAAATAGTAAATAGTTTTGGAGCAACCCATATAGTTATTACGCCATGAGTTGCATAATTTCTTTCAACCTTCCAGATATGTTGTAATGTGTAAATATTATAGAAAAAACTGGGGAAATAAGCATATGACTCCTCTTATATCTCCTCTCATAACCAACACCAACTACACATAATGTAGAGCTTGTTAAATTTCATAAGAGTTTTCCGTAAAATTTTAAAATCTTGAAAGCTTTTCATGAAATGGAATTCCGTATGGGTCCTAAACATGTTCGGACACACGTTGCCAACATGACTTAATCCGTTTTACATTTAAACGAATATGAATATTAAAGATTTTTATAGGTACATAAAATTGGCGAGACAAGCAGATTGCTTAGCTGTCGTAGAGTGCAAAATCCACGTCTCTATGAAATCATTTCAAGAGTTACTAGCTACGAAAAATCGTCATCTGTCAACCTAAGGAATAGGCTTCAAGCCCCATCTGCTTTTCATGTATAGTGCTACAATAATTCGTAAACCGTGTTCTTTTCATAGGGATTTTATATTTTAAAGTTTAAAGTTAGTAAAAAAATACTTTGTTCAATAAAATCTGCATACAAAAGTAATATATTGAATCCTCCAAGGTTCCTCGCCGCGTCTATCCGTCTGTTCCCGATAAACTCAAACACTACTGAACGGATTTTTATGCGAATTTCACCGATAGATAGATTTTAGAAATGGCATTTGTTTAATATCTATCTATTAAGAATTGGTCACAATAGCCAGACTATATTCCAAAAGACTAGTAACTTTACAATTTTTTGGTGTAGTTTAAGTGCTTAGTATTTAAATTATTGTAACATTTAAATGATAATTAAATTAATAAACTTAAAATAAACGCTACGTGGAATTCAAAAGCGCCTAGTCAAAAAGCCCACAGTCAAACTAGATTTGCCTGAAAGCCAAAAACATACAAAAGGAGTAACCAGATACCCCATTAAATATAAGAAAATCAACGTCTATGATAATAGGTGGAAATTTTACAATACAACATGCCCGTCAAGTTAACCAAATATGGCTTAATTTTACGAACATGTTAATTAAAACCATGTTATCATACAATTTTCGAAGATGAGACATTCAAAATCATTTATTTCAAGTAGCTAGGCTGTTTTACAAGCACTCTTCAAACGTCAAGTATTATGGCAGATTTACAGTTTTAACGCAAGTAAAATGTATATTCACCGCACCTGCACTACGGCTACGTCTACTCTACGAGCTTCGAATTATTATATCGTATAACATATTATATTATATCACATATTCCCTCTTCTACAAGAGGGGAGGCCTGCCTTGTAGAGGCCGTTAGTAGGCCGATGAGTTGATAGCACATTATGTCACTATTTGTGCGTTAAGATTTATCTCAGCATATTGTAGTAGCAACTCTTTAAAAAAGAAAATGGAGAATGATTTTCAGCAATTTAGATTTCACAGGCTACATGTGTCGGCTGTCGGCTATCGGCTTCAGTAACATATGCCGGCAATCGGCTTTTAAGTTCCAATACAACGTAGAAAAGCTAACAAAAAAGAATTTTTCAAATCGGTCCGCAATTGACGGACATACAGTCAATCGTAGAACCTCCTCCTCCCAATTTTTAACTGTTTTAATACATTTTTTATTCAGACCACATTGCTAAAAGTCAAACATCATTATAATAAATAAACGAATAATTTTTAACGACCCATTATTCGGCCAAGCCTGTGATATAGTCAGTTCCAGGGATGTGACTATATCACAGGCTTGACCCTGACCTGGATCAAACCCTACTTATCATTTAGAACCAAAGTAATCGTCAAGACACATCAAATGAGTGCTCTTTAACCAATCTACTCTGTCTTTGACGGCGCCTGCGTCATGGTACACGACTAGAAAGAAGTCTGTGAACTGCACATGCACGAGCTACGCCCCCTTGCGGCTGCGCATCGTTCGATACGATTGGGTCTCTACAACTGTTTGGCAGTCTAGGCTCTGGAGTTGTACTTTGCTTATCGCTTAACTTACAACTTGATAATTAATTTGTGCAAACGCTCAGCTTGAGTCGCGGTGTCTTGGGGTTGCTGTTAATTATTCTTTCAGTTATCTATTTGTGGTTTAGTTATAATTACTCTAAATTCAAAGGATTACCCTATTATTTTATTCACTATGTCTGACCCTCATAATATTGAATCGTCATGAAAGTCACCATATAAAAATATCCAAATTCATTCAATATGCCTATAAAATTTGAAGAGTTACCTCAAGTTTCTCAGTAACCCATCATCAAATCGTGATTTGGTGATTATGGAACCAACTAAATACAATAATGTCTTAAACAAAAAAAATAATTTTCTAAGCCGTCTTCGAGTAATCAGTACCTAAAAAATCGACGAATTGAAAAACTCCATCTTTTGTGACAAATTGAAAAAATTGGGTTCTCTGTATATATATTTGGTTTACGTTGATCACGCAGAACTTTTTACAGTTGTCCGATTTTGATAATTCTTTTTTATTAGAAAATACTCCAAGATGGCCCATTGTAATTGGTTAGGATCTGAGGATATCCTAAAATTTTTAATTTAAGTATATTTTTATAAATACTAATTTAAATATAATAAAATAATTGATTTTAATTAATATATTTTTTAAATTAATAATAAATATATTATTTTGTTGATTTAAAATTAAGATATTTAATAATTATATTTAAGGACGTTACCTAGAACCCACAAAATGCTTTACTACGTAAAATAAAGGTCCCTAAACTTGGCTGGCACCGACTTCATAGATATGCTTAACTAATTTAAAGCAACTATATTATGACACAGTTATTTATTACTTTTTAGTGCGTTTTGAGTCGGTTCTATTTTTATTTAAAAAATTTTTGTGACCTTAAAGTCGGTTAAAAAAGAGGAGGTTCTTGCTGTTAAGTCTATTGCTGGTCCTTCTGAGCCACTGGTAGAGTTACTACAAATAAGCTAACATGACGTTTTAAAAGTGCTTGTAGGAAGCTTGGCATGCTTGGCAGAAACGCAGGAGTGTGAACGCAGGAGAGTGAAGTCGTTCTCCAACCCGAGTTTATTTAAAATACATAAACGACTGAAACTCACGTCACTGTTGTCGCAGTATGCCGGACTAGTTTCCAACTAATACGGGGTCCTTAGTCATGAGATCGCTTGTTCATGCAAAGCGGCGTGGAGCAATTGCAATAGCAAAAAATAGAACCGACTCAAAACGCGCTAAAAAGTAAAAAATAACCGTGTCATTTAGTTGCTTTAATTTACTTAAGCATATCTATGAAGTCGGTGCCAGCCAAGTTTAAGGAACATTTATTTTACGTAGTAAAGCAGTTTGTGGGTTCTAGGTAACGTCCTTGAAAGTAGAAACCTTGGCTGGCACCGACTCCTAGATATGCTTAAGTAAATTAAAGCAACTAAATGACACGGTTATTTTTTACTTTTTAGTGCGTTTTGAGTCGGTTCTATTTTTGTTAAAAAATTTTATTTCTTACTTTTTAGTGATTTATCGCCACGTAGCGTACTCGTACTATACTGTCATAGTATATTATATGGCACTAGTAGCCAAAAAGCTACCGATACCGAGTCTCAAACCGAAATCGCTGTAAGCGTGCCTCCAAAATTTGAAGAGTTCCGTCAATTTCCCCAGGATATCATCATCAGATCCTAACATGAGGACAATGGGACCACCTTGGATGTATGCCCTTTCAAATAAAAAAAGAATTATCAAAATCGGACAACACTGTAAAAAGTTATGCGTGGTCATACATAAAAAAAAAACAAATATACGTGAAATGAGTTTCAGCGGTTAATGTTTTCCGACAACTGTGAAGTGGGAAAAATGCTTGCGATAGCTTAAACTCTAATATAAAATAAACAAATATTTTATTTTTTAGTATAATACAAGAAAATATATTATTTTTCAGCACAGCCCAATCAGTAGGTACGCCTATCTTGTCTATTTATAGGTGACAGGTTTACGCTTGACATGGTCCGCAATGTTGACACTCTCTTAGATTAATTCTTAGACGGACCCCTCTGTCTAGCGACTAGGGGTCCGCCTGTTGTGAAAAAAAAAAGCTTTTAAACTAAGTGAAAGTTTTGACTTCGTGGGTAGAAAGTTGACAATGTATTTGCTTTAGCGCTGAAATTGTTTTTAAATCAAATTAAAATAAAATCACATTTATTTATTGAAAATCGGTAAATCACATTTGCTTTATCGCTAAGATTTTACAATTTATTTACTACCTAGATGTTTCCGTTCCCGGAGATATTTCGTATGTGTTTTGATGTTTAATATAAATTATCTCTACAATTAAGAATTCGGCTCATGAAATGTCGTGTATGATCTGTGGATCACTCTTGCATGGCTGCGAAACATGGGTTTTTGAAGAAGAAGAAAGAAAAGCAGTAAGCAGGCTGCAAGCATATGAAATGTGGATTTACAGGGAAATGCTCAAGATCTGACGGCAGAGTAGCGCAGTGCTTAGTGACCCTGCTTTTGGGTCCTAGGCTGTGAGTTCAATTCCCACGTCTGGAAAAATGTTTGTGTGATGAGCATGGATGTTTTCCAGTGTCTGGGTGTTTATCTATATATTATAAGTATTTATGTATAATATATACAAAAATTCATCAGTTATCATAGTACCCATTAAACAAGCTACTTAAACTTACTTTGAGGCTATATAGCGATGTATGTAATTGTCCAATAATATTTCTTTATTTATTTATCTTTTGGATCAGCTTCACACCTAATAGTACTAGAAAAAAAAACAGGGTACTAGAATTAATGAATAAAAAGAGAGAAAGTAGAAACCTGACCTTCTTTAGACACCTGGAAATAGCACCTGGTTGTCAAAGAAGGAAATGGCTTGACTACATGAGAGAGTAGACCGGACTCGATTAAAGCGATTTTTTTTATCGACTTCAAGTTGGCCCTTGACTGCTATCACACCTGATTTTAAGTGAAGAAACAATAGGAAAGCTTTTTGCATATTGACCGCCAGTGCGTGTTGCCAGTGATGACCTACGGATCTGAGACTTGGTCGCTAACTGCGGGCTTCATGAGAAGGCTCAGAGTCACTCAGCGGGCGATGGAAAGAGCAATGCTCGGAGCATCTATACGTGATCGAATCAGAAATGAGGAGATCTGCAGAAGAACCAAAATAAGCGACATAGCTCAGCGAGTCGCAGAACTGAAGTGGCAATGGGCGGGGCACGTGGTTCGAACAGCTGATGGACGTTGGGGGCCGAAGGTGAATGGCGACCCTGCAACGGAACGCGCAGAGTTGGTCTACCCTTCACCTGTTGGACTGACGATATCAAACGGGTTGCAGGGAGCCGCTGGGCACATGCGGCTCAGGATCGTTGTATTTGGAAGTCCCTAAAAAAGGCCTATGTCCAGCAGTGGACGTCCATCGGCTGATAATGATGATGATGATGATATAAACTTTCGCGTTTATAATATAAGTAAAATTTTTTTTTCAAAGTTTACGAAATTAACCTTCAAATTAACCAAACGAATTATTAGTTGACGAACTCCTATAAACTTTGTAATTACGCATTACGAAATATCAAGGCGAGCAACCAAGCAGCCGTATAATATTCGTCGAAAAAAGTATTTTCGCAAACTTTTACACATTCCGCAGGCAACTTTATTCCGCTCCCCAATTGTTTGGGTATTATGAAAGAAAAAGTTTTGACGAAATTCAACTATTATGGAATTTTGAAGAATTTCTGAAGAGTTGTGCAACTTTGTTGTTCTTGTTGATTTGTTGGTATTGAGTTGTTGTTAAGCTGCTGAAATTGCGACTTATTAGTCTGAGGCTTTTGACTATTTAGTTGATATTGTGCATACATACATACTTCATTCCCGTAGAGGTAGGCAGAAACTACTGTCCTTCCATTTGCCACAGTCTTTTTTTTGTAACAACTACATGTTGGCCCTTGACTGCTATCACAACTGATGTTAAGTGATGATGCAATCTAAGATGGAAGCGGGCTAACTTGTTAGGAGTAGGATCAAATCCATACCCCTTTCGGTTTCTACACGACATCGTACCGGAACGCTAAATCGCTTGGCGGTACGTCTTTGTCGGTAGGGTGGTAACTAGCCACGGCGAAAGCCTCCCACCAGCCAGACCAAGATAAATTAAGAAAAATCTCAACCTGCCCCGCCGGGAATCGAACCCAGGACCTTCGTCTTATAAATCCACCGCGCATACCACTGCGCCACGGAGGTCGTCTTGCATACTTCCTGAGCTGCTTCTACTCTCATTAATCTTTTCATAAAAACATAAAACGGTTAAGGGTACCTGGGCCATGTTTTGAAATGTCATGATTTTGGTCCAGGACAATCCACCTAGGCCTTGATATAGTAATTAGTGAATATTGTATGTTAGATAACTAACATGTGTAAATAGTTATAAGTTAATTGCAACGTTGCTCTAACTTATAATTAGTAGATACGTAGGACTCAGGAAGATATGTACCTACATGTTTTGATGGCCCTGTGGCTTGGTGTGAGAGGTGGATTTATAAATCGGAGGACCTGAATTTGATTCCCGACCGGGCTGATCGCGATTATCTTATTAGTTCTGGACGGTGGGAGGCTTCGACTGTAGTTGGTTGTAGATTTAACGTTCCCGTACGGTATCGTGTAGAAACTGAAAGGGGTGAAAAGCAGCTGAAATCGAAAGTTATTAGCATCGAGTCTGGTCGAGCAATAGGAAAAGCTAAAATAGTGAAAAAAATATGCTTCTTTTGTTAAAAGGAAGACACTCCACAACACGCCATCTTCGAATAAGCCGCCGGTAAAGACTGTCGTCGCAAGAATCCAGTTGAGATTACTGCCTTCCGAACCGGTAGTAGAGTCACTATAAACAGACGATCGTTTTCTTTACACGAGATTACTCTTCGCGCGCATCTCTTAGCCATCCGTTTATGAATAAAAGTAAAAGTGGAAAGACGCAGTTTGTATCTGTCTCTCCGTTCACGCCGTATCCGTACTAACGCACACGTTTCGCAGTAAATCTACCATCTTTTAGTCTAAGATCCCATTGCTCGATTCTGCAGTTATCTGTATTTTAACTAATGTTAAATAATACTGTGGGCGTATGGCATTGATCAGCGATAGGTTGCCTATCAAAAAATTGCCACGATTTTGTACGTGTACCTGTAAAATTTCTATATTATTAATTTTCAAATATTAATTGCAATTACCAATATGAGTTTTTAACCATTTTTGATATTTTTAACGGATGCAATTTAGCGGAAATCTTTTTAACGGAAACAATAAAGCAGCAATTTTACGTTATTTCCTTTAAAATTACGTAATTTATTAAAAAACACATAAATAATTGCAATTCAATGTGCAACTTAATTATGCAAGAATTAATTACAGGCCAATTTTGACAGACAAGTTGTCTGTCAACCTATCGCTAATACGTTAGACTCTCCCTCAACATTCTTTAAAAATTAATTTTATCAAAGAAACATATACCTGCATAATCGAACAGTGGGATCTTAGGCCACCAGGAGTGGGTACTGTGACGTTTCGCAGTAAATCTACCATCTTTGCGACAGATCAACATGTGTTTGCGTTTGACGCACAGTGGCGTATGCGCATGCGGCGCTGGTATTATTGGCCATGACGTCAACCGGTGCGCATGTAAACACGCAAATCTGAGACGGGTTTCATTCATAAAAATATCGGACGCTCTAAATAATACTGTACTTTTTTACTTCTGAGATTAAACATCTCGTTGATCTAGTGGTTAGCTTATGTGGGTCCAGATTATGAGGTCTCAAGTTCTAATCCTAGGTCAGGTTATTAAAAACTCAATGAGTGTCTTACTTCCAAAAAATTAATATCAAAAATTTGGTGATTTTGGTGTTTGGGATACTATACTAAAGCCAAACACGATTGAGAATACTTCTCAACAAACAAATTAAAAATGAAGGTAGAAAATGCAACACATTTTATGCTTAATAAATTTAAAGGTAGGCCTACCGATTTGAATAGCTTTAAGAATAATTTTAAAATAGTAGTAGTAGTATCATCGAACCATTTTGTGCAATATTCGCTTCACTCTGAGAAAGGCAATGCTATTTTAATCAAAAAGCCACTGCGGCATCTGGCTGCCGCTTCAATCCTTACTGATATTATAAAGGCAAAATTTTTGTAAGTATAAATGGATGGATGTTTGTTACTCTTTCATGCAAAAACTACTGAATGGATTTTGACGAAATTTCACAATAATATAGTGTACATATCAGAATAACAGGCCACCTTTTTTCCCGCAATTCCCATGGGCATCCATAGTACTGTATAATACACTAGCGGACGCCCGCGACATCGTCCGCGTGAAACTTGGTGTGGACTTGAACTCCCGTTTGACCCCTTAAGGAGGTGAGCATTAGAAAAAACGTTTTTGCGCTTGCCTACGTCATTATAGCTATATAGCAGTCGCCCGCGACTTCGTCCGCATGAAAACCTCTTAGGTATCCTTTTAATTTTAAAGACAGACTTTCATATAAAGTGTGCTCTTTCCCCGCTACCCCTCTTAATTTAATTTTTTTATAGTTTCCCGTGAAGCAATATCCTCCGTCCCGTCCCGTGTAATAAAGATCTACATTTTTGCTAAACATTGTACGATATTACAGTACATTAACATTAACAATATATATTTATGGCAAGCTGATATGTATAGCTTGTGTTAAATAATCTATTTCACTTATTTACAATCCGACATGCAGATTTTGAGATTATCCCGTTTAAACAAACGAGCAAACTTTTTCGTATATTATATAAATATGGTCTGCCATGCCAAATAAATTGAAAGAAAATATCAAAGATCGAATTCGCAAAGAATATCAGTACCAAAATGTTGACCCCTATTCAGTACGTACAACGTAACACGGAGGAGGTCAACTTAATTTGGATTCTAAATAATTTATTTTAATAAGGATTTAAGTTTAGTAGTATAAATAATGACGTAAACGTAAGCATATCAATAAAATTATTTTTTTAAACACAAAAAGTCATATATCTACCAAAATATAAAAGATAGATATATGCTATCGCGAACTTTTTTGTAGAACTTTTTAAGATGCATAAAGTTTTCATACAACGTTTTCAACTATATCCAATATTTAAGGCAGCGTACGCGCCTAAAACTAAATTTAATAAATTTCACGCTCCGACTCGCGCGACAAAAACTGTGGTAACTCGGGTAATATATACAATACAAATATAAAATATAGCCTATAACACTCACCGATAACGTAGCATTCTACTGGTGAAAAAATTTTTAAAATCGGACCAGTAGTTCCGAAGATTAGCCCCGACGGAACTTTATTTACAAACTTACAAACTTTAAGTCTTTATAATATTAGTATAGATAAACACGATAAACTTTTGCATGGGGTAGAAAAGTTAACCTTTAACTTTCCGAGAAGTTTTGGCAACCTGTTAAATATGCTAATCGCAATACACCGCCGTGTGTTTTCAGGAAATTTCGGCTCAAATTGTCGCAAAATGTCTACGTGAGTTCGCACATCGTTGGGGAATTATTCCGTCTTCCTTTACCCCGGATATAAAGGGGAATTTAAACCTCTTGGCGGAGATAAGGGAGCTAGGGGAAGTAAAATGTCGAGCGGGTAGCAAGAATTTATTTAGGGTTAAAGTACTTTGCTTTATCTATACTGCACTAGTACAGTTTATCGAATGCTATGTAATGTTATGAATGTAATTTATATATACGTACTATTTATGCGTATCCTAGCTGCGCACCACGGTTTTCGCCTTGAAGAAGTTTAAATTGTAGGTGGCAGGTAACACTGACACCGAAAGGGCATTTCACTATTTCATCATCATCATCATTATCAGCCAATAGACGTCCACTGCTGGACATAGGCCTTTTTTAGGGACTTCCAAACACAACGATCCTGAGCCGCATGAGCCCAGCGGCTCACTTTTGTCATCAGTCCACCTGGTGGGGGGTGAAAACAATGCGATTTCCGGTGCGGGGTCGCCATTCAGCACCTTCGGCCCCCAACGTCCATCAGCTGTTCGAACCACGTGCCCCGCCCATTGCCACTTCAGTTCGCGACTCGCTGAGCTATGTCGGTTATTTTGTTGGTGGATCACGCAGAGGTACTCCGAGCATTGCTCTTTCCATCGCCCGCTGAGTGACTCTGAGCCTTCTTATGAAGCCCGCAGTTAGCGACCAAGTCTTTCACTATTTAGATGTTCGGATTAGAAATGCTAGAAAAACGTTAGGTGTGGGTCACCTGGATGTGAATGCACACACTGCATCAACTCGAAGCTGTGAATTTTACTATGAACTTTTCGCAACAAAGAAAAGGTATATATTTCATAACCTTAACCACACTCAAACTCAGGGCCTCATGATCCGAATCTACAAAAGCTAACCACTGGACCAACGAAGTCTTAACCACTAACAAATATCAAAGCTATTGATAATCAAATAATCCAAAATTTAATGAATTACAACTTCATTTCAACCTCAAAATCAATCTCGGTCAACTAATTATAACAATCCCTTTTACATTGTCTATCTAAATCCCCGAATTTAGTGAGTAATAGACAATTAACACGGATAAACTGACCCCTGGCAATCCCGATTATCTGTAACCGAATTGTTATCTAGTCTACATTATTATTAACATAACGACTATTGTAAAGCTCAAAATTCAATGATGTTTTGTCAACGCCTCACAATATTTCAATTAATTACATTAGTAATTGTGCAACAATATTGAATTGTAATGTAAACAAATCAATTAAATTGTGTTTCTTTGTAATTTTATCTATATATATATATATATAAGTGATTTCCACCTATATATTGACTCATCACGATATCTCTGGAACCATAAGGCGTAGCGACTTGATATTTGGTAGGAATATTCCTTTCGCCGAGTAGAGGTCAGCTAAGAACGGATTTTACGAAATTCCACCCACAAGGGGGGTTGCGGGGGCGTTAATATTATATAATAGTATCCAGATATTCCCACGGAAACAGGAAATACGCGGGTAAATCCGCGAGCGACCGCTAGTATTTAATACGCGTATGAATAAATGAATACTACAATTATATAGGTGACAATTTGTGAGTTATATAGGTGACGTTTGTTACTCTGTCACGCAAAAACTATTAAATGGATTTTGATGTAACTTCACAATAATATGGCTTACACTTCGGAAAATATATATGCCACGTTTTATCTCTTAACTCCCTCGAGGCCGAGAACTACAGGGATGTAACTGCGGGCGTCTAGTGAAAATATATACGGTATTTATATCAAAAACTCAATCCTAATTTGTGAAGTGAAACTTCTTTATCTTTATTTTTTTTTAAAAATTTAGTGTAATATTTTTTCGTTACGCGTCACATTTTTCCGTTACGCGCCATCTTTGACTTATGAAATTGACGTGATAAATATATATATGTTATATTGAAGTGATCAGCAAAATCAAAGGGTTTATTTTAATTCTAATTCCATTGAATTTCTAAAAAAAGTAAGTAATTACGACATCAATGATAGTAATAATTCTATTACAATTAATGAAATTCTATAATAATCTTTGTAGTAATAAGCTAAAATGAAATATTTGTAGAATTTGTATTTATGTCTATGATAATAAAAGCCTTTTATTAAACTTTATCTAATTTAACTTTATTTAACCAATTTCTGTAAAGTTGCATATAGTAAATTATTTTTTGAAAAATAACGTCATAAAAAAGTTTTACTTCTTACGAGTGTACGTTAGTACACGCACACATTTTTTTTTCTGTCTGTCTCTTTGTTCAAGTTAATCTCTGGAACTACCAGTCAGATTGTAAAAATTATTTTTGTATACTATAGCCATTCCAAGAGTGATATAGGCTAGTTTGTGTCCAGATATTTGCCCGGGAACAGGTTTTCCGCGGGTGAATCGCGGGCGGACTCAATTGGTTTGAAGTTAAAGTGGAAGCACAGTTACATGTATACCAGTGATTCTCAACCACTGTGCCGCGGCACTTTTGTGTGCCGCCAAATTTCAAAAGTGTGCCGCCAAATTTTGCAAATATATAATAATGTTAATTTTATTAAATTATATCATTTAAAAAGAAAAATATTTTTAACATGAATATATATTTAAATCCACAAAAAAATAAATTATTTTATTATTTGCTTTCAAAATTTGTGATTCACTTTGCGTCGCATTTTTCAGGAACACATCAGCGACGCAAAGCGGGGTCTTGGTGTATATAAAATTTTTGTCCTAAACTATATATGCAGTGTGTTGTAGTAAGTAAATAATTTTTACCTTTTTCTTTGTATGCCGCCAAATTTTGAAATCATTAAATGTGTGCCGCAACAAAAAAAGGTTGAGAATCACTGATATATACGCTCATAATTTGTAGAAACCGTCATGGGAGTACGCGGATGAATCGTGGACGAAAATGAAAATTGCAATTCAATATTATTACAATCACAATAGTGTTGAATTTCAAGTAATTTTAGCATCTGTAATATATTCACTAATTACATTTCCGATGATCATGGGTACAGACAAAGAGAAACATAATTATAGGTACATGTTACTTATATGCTAATTATATGTACATCAATTAATTAATTTATATTTACTGTTTAAATTATATAATAATTTAATGCGCTAGGATTATGTCCGGTTATTATCTTGTCAATTCATTCTTTTCTCTTTCCTGAAAGCTTAAGAGATTTTTCGTGTAAAGAAAATGTTATTTCCTCACGCAACAGCATTAAAATCAGACATAACTCTTTCTCTTTTGCCCCTAAGCAATAAGAGAGAAAACAATATTTTCGGTTTTGCACTATTGAGCGACCGTATGTCATTGTGTGCTACGTGTGTATAACACGATATTCGTGTCTGGCCGTGCGCATCAATCAAGAATCAGGCGTAACTGAAATGTACGCGGCTGCGTTCGTGCGTATTTAAGCATCTTTAGGTATATTGTCCTCTAAGAAATTCTCAATAGCTGCCCAAGCAGAGTTAAATGGATGGTGACACAAGAAATGCTCATTTTAATATATTGGATATTGAACGCCTACTCGTACGTTTTCAAGAGCCCTGTAGATTTATATAACGATATTTACATAAGTCGGTGGGCGGTTTACAGAATCTTGTTCTGTAAGGGCAATACGTACGACGTGTGGGTGGGGGCCTTAATATCGTTTAATGAAAATATTTCAATTGAAATTTAGAACGAAGCAGCATTATTTTATATTATCACTAGCGGCCCGCCCCAGCTTCGCACGGGTGCAATGCTAGTACCAACGGCGGCGCATGCACGCTCCGCGCGACCCCCAAACGCAGGTCCCTGCATTTTGAATCTTATATATCTTGGAAAATATTCACTTAAATTACATGCTGTAAATGAATGCACGAAGTATTTAAGGTACTGAATTGGATACGGATGAATACAGTATTGCTTAAAATCACTTCGTAAAAAGCCATTACTTTTGGTGGAAAGTAAAAGATAAAAAATGTTTATTTTGGGTTATCCCTTTCTACTACATTGTGCATATATTAAACACATTAACCTACCTGTTGAACCATTCAATCTGATAAAAAATACTGCTTGAAAATGCGGATGCATAGTTTTAAAGATTTAAGCATATATCGAAAGAGGGTCAGACATAGTGAATAAAATAATAGGGTAAGTCTTGTATATAGAGTAATTATAACTAAACCACAAATAGATAACTGAAAGAATAATTAACAGCAACTTAGTTAACAGTGAATAACTACTGGCAAATTATGGTATTGCAATGATACGTAACGTCTCGTGTTAATTAATGTAATCCCAAGACACTGCGACTCAAGCTGAGAATAATAATTAATTCGTTTGTACAAATTAATTATCCGAGTTGTCTAGGTTAAGCTATTAGAAAAGTACAACGTGTGCTCCGCGCCAAGCCAGTGCCAAGACTGCCCACCAGTTGTAGACACGATCCTTTTATACAACTTAGAATGACTCAAGTAGTGGGGTGAGTGGGGGTATAGAACGATGCGCAGCCGCAAGAGGGCGTGGCTGGTGCACGTAGAGTTCACAGACTTCTTTCTAGTCGCGTACGGTGGCGCAAGCGCCGTCACATACATAGGGACAAACATAAAAAAGCAACTTTGTTTTATATTATGTAATGAAATCAATATCTTGTAGGTGTATACTTACCAATACCTACCTACCTACCTAAATACTTACGACTAAATAGCTCCACACACGTCCCGTGACGTCACGCGCCGTTTCGCCTGCCCGTCGTGACGAAATGGGACAAAGGAATACAGGACGGGATCAGAGATAAAGAAAACACAAGAAGAAAATTTATTTTTGACCTACCTGCCTACACGCACATTTATGCCTACGTGACAGATTTGATGGATACCTAGCAAGTTACTATTATATAGTCATGGCACTTGATGGTTACATGGTTACAGAGCACTACTATATAATAATGGCATGATGTGGTCACAAAAGCGTTTACACTATATATATATATAATTTTGGCACGGATGGTACACAACACTGGCACACGCACAGACGACTCCCTTGGCGATTCACAGACGTCAGCTGAAGATTCTCCAAGCACCAGATACAGAAGTCAGGAAGACGAACATCCAGCGTTGACGGTGTCCCATCTCGCACCGCGCGTGGAATGTGGCAGCCGGTATGGGTCGCGCGTACGACGGACGTGACGCGTCTATATTCCTCGGCGAACGGCGGACAAATGAGGGGCGAGCGGCGTACGCGCAGTATATATATCGAAATGTAAGCTTTCGGAGACACGGCTCGGAAGTCATCGCGACCGGCAGCAGCAGGGCACGGAAACGAATTCGATGTTTAGTTTTAAGTTTAATATTATTGGTAATAAAGTAGACGTAATTAGTGGTTAAGATTTATTGTAATTGTGATTGGTTGTAAATATTAGTATAAATATAGGTTAAGGTCTGAAATAAACATTCACTGATACACCACGATACAAGTGATCTTTTATTTTCAACAAACAAGCAGCGAGCCCTGCAAGTAGGGAAACCTAGGACCCCTACAGGCCTAGAAACCCCTACAATCTTTATTCAATAAAATCTTCAAAATTATATTGAATCATCAATATGTAATTTATAGATTATCTTATGATGCTTTTTTAAGATCGGGAACTTCAAATGAAAGCTACGAGAGTTCCAAACACGGCTTGGTCCGAGAGACAGAAGAAAGTACATATTATTTAAAAAATACACACAATAAAGCACCTAGTTCCTTACAGCAATATACATTCAAACGCCTTATTATAGATTATACATTATTTTACACTTTTATAGGTTTCTTGATAAAAACCTTTAAATGGACGTATTTAATACATAATAGTAATTTCGTTTAATACATTAAGGCAACTTATTATAAAGAAAAATCTTTTAAAACCTTTTATGATAAAAATCACGTTTTGCTGAGGCAAAATATGTACGACGCGTGGGTTGGAGCCTTAATATCGTTTAAATGAAAATATTTCAATCGAATTGAAAACCGAGGCGAACTATTTACATTTTCCTTTTGAAAACCCTGTTGATTTTAATTTATTTTGTATTTTTCTTTTTAAGCCCCTGTTCCTTTTTATAATGAGTACCAGTGGATGCCCACGCCTTCGTGGAAACCTTCGACCACAACTTCATTAAATTTGAAGTGGTCTAGAACTATCATCGATATAATAGAAAATGGTTTGAACGAGTAGCATTATTTCAATTTTCATTTTTAAAGATAATTTAATATTTTTCATAACAGTACTTATAAGACGGTATACTTAATATAAAGACGTAATATAATGTAGACTTAAGACTCCCACCAAGTAATCGTGGGAGTCTCAAGTCAACCATCTTTATTTTTTATTCCACTACCATTTAGCCCTAGACTGCAATCACACCTAATATCAGTGATAATGCAATCTAAGATGGAAGCGGACTAACTTGTTAAGATTAGGATGAAATCTGAATTGATGAAGAGTAAGATTTTACCGCGTCGATATCGAAAACAGTAAACGCAAATTTTATTTGGAATTGGAGTAGCGCCATCTAGTTATAGTGAGAGTAAACGCCTCTTTTCTGTGTAATTTGACGTTACGAGTGAGTAAGGTTTTACGCAGTCGCTCGGTGAAAAGCTCGCACACGCTCTTCTGCACTCTTTACAGTTTGTATACAACATCATAACAATGAACGCTACATCAGTGAACTAGCCACGGCTGCAGCCCCACCTGCCAGACTTGGACCGATTGAGAAAATCTCAATTTACCCACTCGGGAATCGAACCGCCGAATTGCTAACTATTCTTAGAATTATTACGGCATGGTACTTTTCAAATGAATCGATCGCATCTTAATCGGTTCTTTCTTTAAGGCCTGAGTGCACCACGATTTCGATGATCATAACCAACGGTTAACATAAGCTAAACGTAAAATTTACTGTTCACGACAATCCGTACACCGGTTAAGGACGTAAGCTCGGTTAAGATAACCAACCGGTTTACGTCCTTAACTGGCGTACGGGTTTATTATAAATTGTAAATTTATAGTAAAGTTATGTTAATCGTTGGTTATGATAACTGATATCTTGGTGCACACAGGTCTTAAAAGCAACGATGCCACCGACGTACGTACATACACAGATAACGCCCATGTAAAGTCAGAGGTTAATAAAACGGAAATAAAACTTTGCTAATTCTGTACAAAAGCTTTTAGTTTCAAACAGAACAACAAACAAATTACACCTACTTTGTTTTGTTTTTGTTTTATCCTATTGTTTTGCACTTGTTTGTACAAGTTGGACAGGACAGACGGACAGTTCTGTGGTCAGCGTGGTAAATGAACAATACTGGAATAGATTGTCTATGAACCCTTTCAAACAAGCTCAGACAAGTTTTTGTCTTTCTTTATGGTATTAATTGACATCTTTCATGACGTAATAGCATGCACATTTGTTGTGTTGTGATTTGTAACTATTGACGGCTGGGTGGATGGATTCCTTAAGTAGTCCAGGTCAAGCTGGTGGGAGGCTTTAACCCTAGTTAGCACTGTGACGACGATGTACTGATTTAGTATTCCGGTGTGTAGAGCGGCTAATTTTTGATAGGCAACCAATATAATAACGCCGAAGCGTTAAAGAGGGCTAAAATAAAAAGAGGGCTGTTGCGGCTGCCACGTTTTTGTAGTGCATCTTCTATGTTTATGGCGGCGCGAACAGATTCCTTTGACTCTGTTTGGAGAAAAAAATCCGCGTCGCTGCTAGCTAAGATCCGTGGCAGCAGCAACAGTATCTTAAGGATGGTGGGAGATTGCATGAATAGTCATCTGGTGTGCAAAATCACGCAGAGGACTAAATCTCTTTTAGTTCTTAAGTACTAACATAGTTTATAAGTTTTCATTGTTACTAACCCTAAATGGACTTTGTGGTCTGGAATAAATAAATAAAAATAAAATAATTGGCTAATCCAATACATACCTCCTTTAACTTTCATTTAAAATTAGATTTTATAAAAAAATAGATATCTGCAAACCTGTCGGCACAGATTGAACTTTGAGTTAGAGAAACTAATAGAAGGTGAAACAATTGTGCGACATTGCAAAGCTCAACGCCTTCAGTGGCTAGAGAGAATGCCGAGTAGCAGAGGGCCAAAATTATAACAAAATAGAAACCACAAACAAAGAGAAACAAAGGAAGACTTAAAAAGAGGTGGATGGATTGTGTGGAATAAGATCTGCAAAAACTCGGAAAGTTATCAACGTGGACTAAAGAAGTAAAGAATGGAAAAAATGGTAGGGGAGGCCAAGACCCACAAAGGGTTGTAGCGCCGAAGAAAGTAAAGTAAGAAGATCTGCAGACCATTGACCACAATAACTCGGTTAAACAGTTACTAAAACATTTATAAAATGAAATTCTGCAAATTACTACAACGAAAATGTACGTTCAAACTGGAGTGCTCGTATAAGTTAGTTAAAAAGCTTTTGGCACAGTTTTACAACACAATTTCGTGTTTTACGATTCTCAGCACCGTTATAATTTAACTAGAACGTTGAAACATACACTGGTGTGTGGGGAACTTCGCCAAACTATTATTTAACTTCGCGTCCGCTAGTAACTGTTGAAATTTAGTTAAGTTTTTACGGTGAGCGAACTGAATTTTGTACGTTATATTGCCTTTGCAGACGTACTTGTATGCAACGAATAATGAGATAGGAAGAAGCAAGCGATATGGATATAGGACCGTGGCAAGTGGAAGGACTATTTACTCTATTGTAAATTTGGCGTGATGGTATGTTTGTATTTATAACATACCGACAAAGACGTACCGCCAAGCGATTTAGCGTTCCGGTACGATATCGTGTAGAAACCAAAAGGGGTATGGAATTTAATCCTACTCCGAACAAGTTAGTCCGCTTTTATCTTAGATTGTATCATCACTTAACAACAGATGTGATAGCAGTCACTGGCCAAGTTGTATTAGATTAAAAAAAATACTACGCGTTTATCCCGTGGTTAGCCTATTGGTTTGGGGGCTTGAATCCTGCGTCGAGCTATAAAATTGAGCTTTTCAACGGGCTTCCAAAAATCACTGACATCTGATGGCTCCTGGGGAAATTGATGAAAGCCTTTAAATTTTATAGGCGCACTTGCAGCGATTTCGGTATTTTTTTATACTGTCTCCTGCATTTGCATTTGGAAATCGTAATCTAGCAAGTTAGCCCGATTCCATCCTAGATTGCATAATCACTTACTACCTGATATGATTGCAGTCTTACTTACTTATTATATGTAAAAAAAAACGTAAAATTACCAATGTATTTAATACATATTATTCTGAGGGTAGCTACAAGTATCTCGTATGAAACCTACGCTTTAGGCAATGTTAAGTGTCCACTTAACCTTTAATTAGTCGCATGGACCCCATTCATATCATATTTCGGCACGGAGTACACAGCTGTCACCTACCGCATTCAGAATTTCCTATTTAAATCATTTTTATTGTTCTGACTACACTTGCAGCACGGAAGTGCTTAATTTTCTAGTAGAGGCGCCAAAGAGATTTTTGGAAATTATTCGAGCGAGGCAAATAAACATAAACCAGAATGATCCCTCTATATAGAGACGCACGTTATGTTTAACAAATATTATAAAGCGAAGAGTTCGTTTGTTTGTTTGAAGGCGCTAATCTCAGGAAGTACTGGTTCGAATTGAAAAATTCTTTTTGTGTTAAATAGACCATTTATCAAGGAAGGCTTTAGGTTATATAACATCACGCTGCAACTATAAGGAGCGAAGAAATAATGGAAAATGTGAAAAAAACGGGGACAATTATTTATCTTTCAGGGCTTTCGTTGCATGCGCTGTGACAACGGTTCAATATACCAAAAATATATGTATGAAAGAATTATTCCTCTTGAAATGATCTAAAAAATGTCCACGACAGTATATGTCTATCTTTTAAGATTAACACTAGAACCGTTTTTATGGTAATCAAATTTGGTAGAAATTAATGCATTTGTTAAGAGTTGTATCAACGTAATAATATTAATGTACTATAATATCGTACAATGTTTAACAAAAATGTAGATCTTTAGTACACGGGACGGGCGACTGCTAGTTATTAATAAATGACAAAATTGAAATTCTCAATAAGCGCGTCAGATTAACGTAAGATTGATTATATTATGTTAGCTACAATAAGTACAACGATAATCTCACGATTGAGTAGGAGAGATACAAAATTTCAAGCCTGACACCCTGACCTTAAGGTTAAATCGTCAGATTTACAAAATGTGCGCCATATTTATTTATTTATTTATTTTCTAAGCATCCCCCATTTTACCCTATAATAGATTTCGTAAGGTGGTTTAAGATCTTAAAGCTTCTACAAGCCTTGTATGCGTCAAAGGACATACCTCCAGTAAAGAAAGAGACATAAGCGAAATCTATAATATCAACTGTCTCTTCCGTCCCATCGCAATAAAAGGAGAGTACATTCTTAATAAACACAGCTTGGTGCTCGTAAGATCTTGTTGGCTTTTCTGAGCACTGCATATTCCTCTCTAAATCTAGTTTAAGTTTAAGGGCTCATACTTAGTGGAGGTACTCATCAACATAGCGCCTAACAAGTTGAGTATGCAAAATATGAGGACCGCGTTGTATAAATTGTTATAAACTCAGAAAACATGCTGATTGTGATGCTAAGGCCGGGCGCCCACTGTGATTTTTTGTCGCTGTGACTTTAAGTCACCTAATCGAGTGCAATGAAGATATTAGAGAGTGCGCTCACTAAGGTGACGTGACAATACGGTGACAAATAGTTTCGTCTGCTGGCGACGTAACTGTCACTCGACTCATGCATCGCTATGCGAGTGCACTCACTGGGCGACTTTTCGCCATTGGGCTGCTGAAAGTTCCGATTAGACGTATGCTACACATAAAAATTAATGCTTTTTGTTTGATAGGAGATACCTCAAAATATTATAAAATTATTCATATTTTTAAGCAGACTAAAATACTACCATATATAATTAATAAGCTCACTTTGTCACCCGGTGACAGTTACCTACAGTGGTCGCCTTGATGGTGACAGCGGGTGACGGCAACAAAATGTTACCTTGACAAAAAATCACAATGGGCGCCCGGCCTAAATGTTAACAGAAGGTTTCTCTTACCACAAACTCGAAATGCAGGAACGGTACATATATATAAATGACGTATCGCCTGTTTTAGTTCGTAACAAGAACCCATTTGTTCCACGCGCTAATTAGAAGATTACCTAAAAGATGTTTGTCTAAGATCGTGCGTCATTTCGGCTTAGCCAGACTTAGCCAGGCTTAGTGAGGCTTAGCCAGGTTTAACGCGTACACAAATGGGGTGAATTTAGCTAAAAATGCGCCATTTTGCCGCCTCGTTTGCTGACTTTGTTTTATGCCGCATTCGTAGCGAATTGTGTCTACTCTGCCTTTATTTCATAAGTATCTACAAATGGAGGTTTATTTTTAACTACAAGGTAAATATAGTTCAATATATTTACTGTATTAAATCATCATCATTATCAATTTATTTATGACCTATCGGCACAGATACGGCCAGGCCTATCTTGCAAGAGAGGGCATATGGAGCATAAACTCGCCACGCTTCTCCAATGCAGATTAGCGGACTTATAATGTTTATTTTAATGAATTAAACATTACAATATGATCATCGTCAAATGTTGATTATAGTTAGTTAACACGCACATCTATGCACAGTGGGATGTAACAACATAAACTTCCCGACTGTAGGCTAAGAAATTACCAAAAAAATCATAGAAGATGTAAAACTCAGAATTATTATACAATAGGTCCCAGTAATATGACAGTCACAGTTTGTAGGAATTTTCTCAACATACACTTCCAGTGTCATATCGCCTGGCAAGCAACCGATCTCCAACTATATCTTGACATAGACATAGAAAATATAATTATGTTTGGATTGGATTGCTTAGGGTTGCCGATGACGAATATCTCAAAACTGTTTAATGCTTCAAGGATTACACGACAGCCGGATGCCGCTTTCACGTACATTTTTGTTCACGATCTATGAGTGGTGGTTTTGCTTAACAAGCCTTTAGACCACAGAACACAAGTGCTCCTCACACACAAGTGCACAAATCCAGCTGATTTACATTTTTAATATCTGTGCTTTGGGCAACGAGTGACGGAATTAAGAATAGTATGATAAGAGAACGGTGTGGTGTAAAAGAAATTGTAGTTACTAAAATTGAGAAAGGGATGCTTAGATAGAGAGACAGACATATACCATCGCGGATTTTTTTTGACCTTTTTAATTTGTGCAATACTGTAGAACATTATTTTGACATATCTTGTATGGTTTAGCCAGCGTTTGCAACGTAAGCGCAAAAAATGCGTTAATTTACGACATCACTTCAGAAACCTCTAATATTATCAGTGTTTCTCTAATACACTGTGCATGTATTATACACATAAACCTTCCTGTTGAACCACTCTATCTGATAAAAAAACCGCATGAAAATCGGATGCGCAATTTCAAAGATTTAAGCAGACATACGGACAAACATAAGAAACGACTTTGTTTTATACTATGTAATAATGACTAGAGGACACCCCCGGGGTTAGCCTCGTAGTTCACATTCCCGTAGAAATTTCGGATTTCTGATATGTAAGCTACATTTTTTTTTATTGACTACAAGTTGGCCCTTGACTGCTAACACACCTGATGTTAAGTGATGATGCAAACTAAGATGGAAGCGGGCTAACTTGTTAGGAGAAGGATGAAAATCCACACCCCTTTCGGTTTCTACACGACATCGTACCGGAACGCTAAATCGCTTGGCGGTACGTCTTTGTCGGTAGGATGGTAACTGGCCACGGCGAAAAGCCTCCCACCAGCCAGACCAAGACAAATTAAGAAAAATCTCAATCTGCCCCGCCGGGAATCGAACCCAGAATCTCTGTCTTATATATATAAATCCACCGCGCATACCACTGCGCCACGGAGGTCGTCAAAATTTTGATAACATTATTCATAAGTTTAATACTTGGACCTTGCTCATGAGATTACCGCCATGTGGAATGTTGATTCAACGATTGTTCCTATAGTCGTTTCAGTCAACGGTCTTATAGCGAAAAGCTTTGACCAACATCTTATAAAGCTTTCACTTAGTTGTTGGATCAAGGGTCGGATACAGAAGGCAGTAATTCTTGAAACGGCGCGTGTTGTGAGGAGGTTCCTCACTCTGGAGCCCTGACCACCAGTTGCTTGGACTCCCGGGCCCCGCAGCAGGTGGACTGGATTTTTTTACAAATTTTTAATAGTGTGTTTTTTATAATTTTATTTTATAAAATTTTAAAAATAATTGTAAATAAATAATTTAAATAGATTAATAAGTTTAATTAAAATCAATTCAGTAGTTTTTGCGTAAGTAACATACATACAAACTTACGCCTTTATAATAAATGATGTAATGAAGTGACAACCCTAACCCCGTCACATGTTTTCTAGTTTGTGAGTCGTATAGTATAACAGTAATCCAATCACATCTCGTAGGTACTTTACAGAATCCTTTCTCCGTGCTCGCTTATCTGCAGTCTGATTTATTGTGACGTAGAGATCTACTGCTTATTGATCCAGTGCTCTTATTCAATTATCCATCATGAGGTTCTAGGTTTGAGTCTCCCAAAAGATTACATTTTGGAGTGTGCTCTGGAAATCCACTTGTACCTTTTTTTGTTAAGGTAGATAGGCTTGCACTTGACTACAATCACGCCTGATGGAAAGCAGTGATGAGGTCTAAGTTAGAACGCGCTTACCTAGAAGATGCCTATTCACTCTTGCCTTGAAGATGGTCAGGTTGTAGGAGGTAGGAAACACTGACGCTGGGAGGGTACTCCACACTTTTACACCTCAGGACAGCAAGACGCCAGGATTGCTGCCATTTATAGATGATCATCTAGGCCATCTATTATCTATCATGGATCACCATATGCTTTAATATTTCTATCCGAACAATTCCTAATTGGTTTGATTTAAGAAATATTAAAGCATTTCCTAACACCTAAATCTTAACACCTTCAAAAATAAAGGAACGATTGACATTTTCTAGGCAAGCGTCTCCCATTTTCCCTATCATATTTAATTGAAATATACTTCAACTGCAAGCCTTGTATGCATCAAAAGACATACCTCCAGTAAAGAAAGAGACATAAGCAAAATCGAAAATATCACTGTCTCTTTCGTCCCAACGCAATAAAAGGAGACCGATGGCTTAAAATACTGTAAAGCACGCAGATAAAACCACCACCACCAAATTCACAACTATAAGACATTACTAATAATTTGATGGAAGAATGGAACACCCATATAGCCCGACCTAGAACTCGACCTTAGGAATGATCCAATGAACAAGCCAATGGAGCTATAATATAATAATTATTTACTTAAACAAAATTAATATTCCCCAAAGCCTTGTCCATAAACGGTTTTTAAGTAGAAATTACATAAATTAGTAGAATTTATTTTAAGCTTAGTTTAGGTCGGGCTGCGGTGACCATGTCTAGTTGGTTCTCTTTCCGGATATTGTCAGCCGACACTAAATGACTTAGAATGACAAAAAAAAATACAGTCTTAAGACTACTTATAAATCATTTGATGTCCATGCGAGTACTTTCATATATTTCATAAAGTCTATCAGCTGTTTAAAGTATGCTTCTATGGGTATACCTTTATTATTATCTGTATCTATGTTACAGGCGTGAAACATTCAAATGTTAACAATTTTGAGATTTTAACTACACTATTCTCTATTTTATTTTGTCATTCCTTTGGAGAATTTTCCTAGACCAACTTCAGGACATTTTAAAGGATGGGCAGATCAAGAGTACCCTAAGCTGATGAACTTGTATGAAAAGAGTAATGAGAGTGGAAGAAGCTAAGGAAGTATGATGCAAGGACCGTGGCAAATGGAAGGATGTAGTCTCTACCTACCCCTATGGGAATAAGGCGTGATGTTATGTATGTATGTAATTATGTGTTGTTTTCTTTTATGATATTATTATTTTAGCTCAATCTATGCTCAATAAACTTATTTTCTCTCTTATATACCTCATATTACGGAATGTGTCCTTAATTCACAAGAGACCTGTAAGCCCTATTTCGGACTAGGGGTTCAAAAATGTAGGTTCATAATTTGCCGCCCACGCGTTTTGCGTTAAAATACTTTGAGCGTTTAAATACTTGGTATAAAGAAATATTTCAAGGGAATGAATTATTAAGAGAAAGTTGAATATTTGAACTGTATTTAAATAATTAATTAATTTAAGCTGCCTTATAGATCTATTGATTAACTATATGTTCTCTTCAAGATATTACTCCGTAATATATACTCCCTCATAATGATAAGTAGAGCCAGTAAAGTTTGTTTGATATCGAAATCTTTGGTATTAGAGTCAGATTTGAAAAATATTTGTCCAATTGTAATTTTTCGAGAAGAACGAACCAGATGTACCAAATTTCGTACTTATAAATGCGAAACTAAGGTTTTTTTTCGATATGCTATGACTCCCAGCCTCCAAGATTTTCGGCCATGACCTATACAAAATTTTTATTTTTTAAATAATCATTGCCTGGAGACAGACACAGAAAATAAAATTGGCCATCTTCATCATCATCATCATTAACTGTCGACGGACATCCATAGCAGGAAATAGACCTTTATTTGGGACTTCCATCACAACGATTCTAAACCGCCAGGGGCCAGCGGCTCCCTGCGACACGTTTAATCGGCACCTTGTATTCAGACAATAATATCCGCGAGAGGGCAATAACTAGTCAATAATCCTCGAGTTTTTTCGTCAGTTTGCTCAGCGGTCGGTCGGGCAAAATAAACAGAGTTGGATAAATTGGAATGACTTATATCATGTTGTGTGTGCTGTTGGTCTGTATATTGATTTTATTCCGATGATTGATGACGGAATTGCGTGCGGCCGATTATAGAGAAATTGATTTCGGTTAGATTGATGTTCGCTCAGGGATAAATGGAGCTTATTGCTTATTTTATTGTAACTACTAGCGGTTACCCGCGACTTCATCCGCAAATTTAAGTTAAAATAAAATAAAAGTAGCCTACCTTACTTAAATAAGTTTAGTAATAAGTAACTTAATAATTGTACTTACTATATCGAACTAAATTTTTTAAATCTCTATAAATAATAGGTAAAGGCTGTTTTATGCGTCACTAAGGAGCTTCTTAAACCCACATTGGTGTCACAAGTTTCAGGCACTACTAGGAGTTATTCTTCCTGTCACATGATAACCCAGCACCTGCACGATGAATACATGAATTACTAAGACATTCGTCTCTTAATGTCAATTATCCTGTCGTCTGTCCAGAAAGCTTAGCTTCTGCTGAGCTTGTGGGTTCCGCATACTCTATCACATCCCTAGTGAAAACTGCAAGACAAAATACTCATTACAAAGACCTGGCGACCTCGCCTCGCGCTGAAGTCTCCTGTCCTATCCTACCTATCACAGAACAAGACACTACCTATAGTAAGAAGGTAGTAAGTAATCTGTCACAGAGCAACAAGACACTACCTATAGTTTGAAACTACGGAGGTACAATACAAAGTGAGTAGATTCCCCAGTGATTACTGCAAGCCAAGCTGCTCATTACTGAGAGCTCCCCGCGACCTCGCCTCGCGCTGCAGTCTCCTGTCCTATCCTACCTATCACAGAACAAGACACTACCTATAGTAAGAAGGTAGTAAGTAATCTGTCACAGAGCAACAAGACACTACCTATAGTTTGAAACTACGGAGGTACAATACAAAGTGAGTAGATTCCCCAGTGATTACTGCAAGCCAAGCTGCTCATTACTGAGAGCTCCCCGCGACCTCGCCTCGCGCTGCAGTCTCCTGTCCTATCAACCTATCACAGAACAAGACACTACCTATAGTAAGAAGGTAGTAAGTAATCTGTCACAGAGCAACAAGACACTACCTATAGTTTGAAACTACGGAGGTACAATACAAAGTGAGTAGATTCCCCAGTGATTACTGCAAGCCAAGCTGTCCCCCCCCCCTTTTCTTCCTATCCTACCTATCACAGAACAAGACACTACCTATAGTAAGAAGGTAGTAAGTAATCTGTCACAGAGCAACAAGACACTACCTATAGTTTGAAACTACGGAGGTACAATACAAAGTGAGTAGATTCCCCAGTGATTACTGCAAGCCAAGCTGCTCATTACTGAGAGCTCCCCGCGACCTCGTCTCGCGCTGCAGTCTCCTGTCCTATCCTACCTATCACAGAACAAGACACTACCTATAGTAAGAAGGTAGTAAGTAATCTGTCACAGAGCAACAAGACACTACCTATAGTTTGAAACTACGGAGGTACAATACAAAGTGAGTAGATTCCCCAGTGATTACTGCAAGCCAAGCTGCTCATTACTGAGAGCTCCCCGCGACCTCGCCTCGCGCTGCAGTCTCCTGTCCTATCCTACCTATCACAGAACAAGACACTACCTATAGTAAGAAGGTAGTAAGTAATCTGTCACAGAGCAACAAGACACTACCTATAGTTTGAAACTACGGAGGTACAATACAAAGTGAGTAGATTCCCCAGTGATTACTGCAAGCCAAGCTGCTCATTACTGAGAGCTCCCCGCGACCTCGTCTCGCGCTGCAGTCTCCTGTCCTATCCTACCTATCACAGAACAAGACACTACCTATAGTAAGAAGGTAGTAAGTAATCTGTCACAGAGCAACAAGACACTACCTATAGTTTGAAACTACGGAGGTACAATACAAAGTGAGTAGATTCCCCAGTGATTACTGCAAGCCAAGCTGCTCATTACTGAGAGCTCCCCGCGACCTCGTCTCGCGCTGCAGTCTCCTGTCCTATCCTACCTATCACAGAACAAGACACTACCTATAGTAAGAAGGTAGTAAGTAATCTGTCACAGAGCAACAAGACACTACCTATAGTTTGAAACTACGGAGGTACAATACAAAGTGAGTAGATTCCCCAGTGATTACTGCAAGCCAAGCTGCTCATTACTGAGAGCTCCCCGCGACCTCGTCTCGCGCTGCAGTCTCCTGTCCTATCCTACCTATCACAGAACAAGACACTACCTATAGTAAGAAGGTAGTAAGTAATCTGTCACAGAGCAACAAGACACTACCTATAGTTTGAAACTACGGAGGTACAATACAAAGTGAGTAGATTCCCCAGTGATTACTGCAAGCCAAGCTGCTCATTACTGAGAGCTCCCCGCGACCTCGTCTCGCGCTGCAGTCTCCTGTCCTATCCTACCTATCACAGAACAAGACACTACCTATAGTAAGAAGGTAGTAAGTAATCTGTCACAGAGCAACAAGACACTACCTATAGTTTGAAACTACGGAGGTACAATACAAAGTGAGTAGATTCCCCAGTGATTACTGCAAGCCAAGCTGCTCATTACTGAGAGCTCCCCGCGACCTCGTCTCGCGCTGCAGTCTCCTGTCCTATCCTACCTATCACAGAACAAGACACTACCTATAGTAAGAAGGTAGTAAGTAATCTGTCACAGAGCAACAAGACACTACCTATAGTTTGAAACTACGGAGGTACAATACAAAGTGAGTAGATTCCCCAGTGATTACTGCAAGCCAAGCTGCTTTCAAGCCAAGCTGCTCATTACTGAGAGCTCCCCGCGACCTCGTCTCGCGCTGCAGTCTCCTGTCCTATCCTACCTATCACAGAACAAGACACTTGAGAGCTCCCCGCGACCTCGTCTCGCGCTGCAGTCTCCTGTCCTATCCTACCTATCACAGAGCAACAAGACACTACCAAGCTGCTCATTACTGAGAGCTCCCCGCGACCTCGTCTCGCGCTGCAGTCTCCTGTCCTATCCTACCTATCACAGAACAAGACACTACCTATAGTAAGAAGGTAGTAAGTAATCTGTCACAGAGCAACAAGACACTACCTATAGTTTGAAACTACGGAGGTACAATACAAAGTGAGTAGATTCCCCAGTGATTACTGCAAGCCAAGCTGCTCATTACTGAGAGCTCCCCGCGACCTCGTCTCGCGCTGCAGTCTCCTGTCCTATCCTACCTATCACAGAACAAGACACTACCTATAGTAAGAAGGTAGTAAGTAATCTGTCACAGAGCAACAAGACACTACCTATAGTTTGAAACTACGGAGGTACAATACAAAGTGAGTAGATTCCCCAGTGATTACTGCAAGCCAAGCTGCTCATTACTGAGAGCTCCCCGCGACCTCGTCTCGCGCTGCAGTCTCCTGTCCTATCCTACCTATCACAGAACAAGACACTACCTATAGTAAGAAGGTAGTAAGTAATCTGTCACAGAGCAACAAGACACTACCTATAGTTTGAAACTACGGAGGTACAATACAAAGTGAGTAGATTCCCCAGTGATTACTGCAAGCCAAGCTGCTCATTACTGAGAGCTCCCCGCGACCTCGTCTCGCGCTGCAGTCTCCTGTCCTATCCTACCTATCACAGAACAAGACACTACCTATAGTAAGAAGGTAGTAAGTAATCTGTCACAGAGCAACAAGACACTACCTATAGTTTGAAACTACGGAGGTACAATACAAAGTGAGTAGATTCCCCAGTGATTACTGCAAGCCAAGCTGCTCATTACTGAGAGCTCCCCGCGACCTCGCCTCGCGCTGCAGTCTCCTGTCCTATCCTACCTATCACAGAACAAGACACTACCTATAGTAAGAAGGTAGTAAGTAATCTGTCACAGAGCAACAAGACACTACCTATAGTTTGAAACTACGGAGGTACAATACAAAGTGAGTAGATTCCCCAGTGATTACTGCAAGCCAAGCTGCTCATTACTGAGAGCTCCCCGCGACCTCGTCTCGCGCTGCAGTCTCCTGTCCTATCCTACCTATCACAGAACAAGACACTACCTATAGTAAGAAGGTAGTAAGTAATCTGTCACAGAGCAACAAGACACTACCTATAGTTTGAAACTACGGAGGTACAATACAAAGTGAGTAGATTCCCCAGTGATTACTGCAAGCCAAGCTGCTCATTACTGAGAGCTCCCCGCGACCTCGCCTCGCGCTGAAGCCTCGAGCCTCCGCTGGGATTCGCAGACTGTTTTGAAACTTGTTATCTATAGGGTTGTTACAATAAGAAAACTTTGCTCGGAAGATAAAACTAAAGAACTCTACTCTCTAGCTCACAAGTTCCTTCACTTGTTCTAATGATGATTGACTACGACATTGACGTTAAAAATTCCATGACTTCTAGTGACAGCTATTTCAATGAATGATTTTAGCTAACCCATAATGAATTTTTTGTTAAAATCATGTTTTTGCTATCGTGTTAAAACGCCTATATATCTGCGCTAACCATTTCAATCACTTCAACTTTCTAATAAAAAACGCGCTGTAATTAGTAGATTTGCTTAGAAGCAGACCAGACAAGCGAATACACAAATATACAGATATAATAAACTTATAAGTGCACTATTTTCTATGATAGAGCTTAAATAGAATATATGTGATGTATTATAACATCTCATTAGCGGGTCACAGTGACTTTCATAGGTTGTCATGTTGTATCTGTGGACAAATTAATTTGAATGTTTTTCACCTATTAAATTACCCGGATAATAGATTTTATCCTCTGTAAAAGCATTTAGATCACCACATATACCACCAAAGGACGTTAACGGGTCAAAGATGCTTGACTTTTTAAATTTACAACTTATTACTTGAATACGATATCACCTAATGTCAAGCGACGATGCAGTTGGCTTAATAAAATTTAGTTAATAACTCGTAACTAGTAATAAAATCAGTTGAAGACATGATTTTCACTCATTTTCGTAATCTAAAGTTACCGACTGATCTGTCAGTTCAATTCACGAACTACAAAACCCTAAATACTAAATCCACCCAAGCTAGTAATCTATTTGAATCTAGCACGAGAAAGCTTGTCAATACTCGTCTTTAATAAATGAAGTAATAAGATTTTGAAGAGTGCCAACCCTAATTCGCTTAACGTCTCCCGATTAACGCCTGCATCTAACCGATAGCACCGACATAAAGGCTGACGAGTTCGCACGACCTTCTCTTGTACTATAAAAGCAATCTAATCCACTTTGACCTTTATGCCTCTAGGAATAAAACACGTTTTAACTCGCAAGGTAAGCGAGAACAATTTTGCATAGAAAACTCTACCTGATTTTATTATTCCTGTAAAGATGGATCCCGGAGTAGTTTCCGATACCTTTTCTAATTACAGTTTTCAACAGAGCTCGTCTTTTAATCTACTTTAAAACCAGGATTGTACTCAACGTTCATTTTAACACGTTTTTTTTATTTTATGTTTAAAATAAAATGAGCAAAGAGAAATGTAACACTATTTTTACCCGACTGCGTTTGAAGACGGTTAATGTTTTTTGAGCGTATAAATGAATGTAAAATATAAATACTTCATGGTGCTGCAAGCAGGGACAAACGTAGTTTTGGTAGATCTTTGCCTGCAAGTATTGTTTTTATCCGTCTGCTGCTTTATCAAGTATTTAGAATTTTATATAGAAACAGTTATCCTTACTTTTATCTTTTCAGTTCATTACTTCTAAGTAGTCATAGTACACTTGAGGCCTGAGACTAATTCTCGAATATTCTATTTTTTTATTCATTAAAGTGAGCTCATAATTGCAACCACACCTCATGATACATGTTGATGCATCTTAAAATGGAAGTAGGCTAGCTTGTTAGGAGTAGGATGAAATACGGTGTATATTGATTTCTACACGACATCGGAATGCCTAATCGCCTGGCAGTATATGTTTGCGGTTAGGATGGTTACTGGCCACAGCTAGACCTGAAACAATTTAGAAAACCTTATTGGCTGGGATTCGAACCCACATAAATACTGAAAAGTCACTCAAAGTCACCTTTTATTCCGAAATTCCCACGGGAAAAGAAGTTTTGAGGGTGATATCGCAGTCCTCTTAGATTACGGAGCATCTCCTGAACTCCAAAATCGTATAAGTATACTCAATCATAACTCAAATATCAAAAAAACAGAATGAAATTCAGAGGGCTTCAAGTGAGTAGTAGACTTGAATGACGGTTGTGTCGGTCTCGGACACTATCTGGCTGTTATTTCTAAGAAAGTAGGCCTTTTTTTAGAAATATATTTTTTTTAATTTATGTTTTATTTCATAAAAAGTTATCCCTTGACTGCAGAAGATGTAAGATAGAAGAGGCCAACTTGAAAGTAGTAGGATGAAATTCACATTCTTTTGGGTTACTTTAGTTTATAACTTTGATGTTTTCGCATATATTTCTACCTAGACGTTATTAGGAGTCGAACGAGATAACTCACCCTTTTTTAATAATAATAAAAACCACGTTCCACGTTATTCTATGAGACGTCTTCCAGACTAGATTTAACGTGCACTCCATGGCATAAAAACCTACTTCATGTTGCTACAGTAAGTTTTTCAGAAGGTTATATATCACAGACTGACCCAAGAGTCGAACCAAGCACCTCATAACCTTAAGATTCAGCTTAAACTGGAAAAACGAAATAAGTATTTTATTACACAAGGAGATTACACTCGTAGGCAGATAAAACTCAAGTATTTTAATACATTTATGTAGGTGTACAATGAAGGTCACTTGTTACGCTCCGACCCTCATAATGAAGACCTTGGCAAAGTAATGAGGGAAAGAATGAAGGCTGCATACCAACATTCAGGTGTCACGATCGCGTTGTTTAAATGTCCCTCGTCAGGGACAAAGTTTCAGGAATACCGACGCAAATTATACGTTGCCTAATGGTCTGGGCCTTTGTTTGACCTTGAAAAGTAAGGACTGACGCTTTTATTATGCAAGAATTCTTTTATCATAGTAAAAATACGAGTAGGTATAAGAACAATAAATACATCGACATCTATATGCATACTAGATCCATAACACAACTGAAATTATAAACAGACAAATAATGCGTTATCAAGAATATTCAACTATCCCAATAATCCAATTCCATGTTATTAATAGAAACGGCTGAAACTCACTTCATTGTTATTGGAGTGTGCCCGAATAATTTTAATCGCGATAGATGTACGGATGGATGCTCCCTTCAGCGTGGAAACCACTTTTACCTACAAAGCCACAGACGTCAAACCTGGAGCATGACACAGTTATAGCTCGGTTTGCATTACGACGAATAACTCATGAGTAACTTAAGAGCTCCGTATGTGTACGAAACTAATCGAACTTACTTCGACAATAGTGCCAACAGCCGTTTCTATTTTAATAGTAAGTAATCAAACAAGAATCTTGAACACAATACGATTTCGATCCCCCCAGCTTCGCACGGGTGCAATGCTGGTACCAACGGCGGCGCACGGACGCCCCACGCGACCCCCATACGCTCGTCCCTGCATTTTGAATCTTACATATCTTGGAAAATATTCACTTAAATTACATGCTGTAAAGGGCAACAGTAATCTATATTGAATGCAAATTGTATTTACGATACTCAATTGGATGTGGATTAATATAGTATTGCTTAAAATCACTTCTTAAAAAAACAATTACTTTTAGTTAAAAGTAAAAGATAAAAAAATGGTTATTTTGGGTTATCCCTAAGAGATAGACATATACCATTGCGGACTTTTTTGTTGACCTTTTTTAGTTGTGCAATACTGTGGAACATTATTTTGATATATATCGTAGGGTTTAGCCAGCGTTTGCAATGTAAGCGCAAAAAATGCGTTAATTTAAGATATCACATCAGATACCTCCAAAATTATCAGAGTTTCTCTACTACATTGACATGTATTATACACATTAACCTTTAATTTGATAACCACTCTAGTTGATAAATAAACCGCATGAAAATCGGTTGCGTAGTTTTAAAGATTAAAGCATACATCCAGACAAACATAAAAAAGCTTTGTAATGATGAACGACACAATTTTTACAGAAAAATTATATGACGCCTTTATTTTTTAAAAGTAAAACATAATTTTCAAACCCGTTTCAATTTAAATATTCCAGGACACAGTCCATTAAATGTTACCCGTGAGTTTCGACCTAGTCTCTGAAACAACGAAAATGTAGACATTTACATAAAGGTTAGGGCTAATGGATGTTAACCTATATACCTACATCGTATGTACGTCATATTCTATAGCTATAACGAAGTCCTTTAAATTGAGACCCCGTACAGCTGGCCCACGAGGTGCTGGGTACGAATCCTTTTTTTTTTTTTTTTTCGTGGGGAAATCCTCATGGATACCCGCTTGCCAGGGGAGGCAAACAGGTTATGTCGGACTCCTACCGACTAAAACACCACGGCTTAGCAACCCGCAGCCTTTACACTGGGCAATGGGAACCAGACAGCAACGCCCGCAAGAGCAGACCCTCCTCAACGATTTATATATAGGTACTTAACTAGTTAAATGCGTGAATGTATAACACGCCATCTGACTCGAGGATTGATCTCTAGTGGCCGACGGATTCCTACTGGGTACGAATCCTAGGTCAACTTGTGGAATAATTATGAGTTTTTCTTTCCTCTTATAAAGAAAGATTCTAAGCCCGGAGTTGCGAAGTTGGTAGTATTACATGTTGGTCCCGCACTTCGTAGAGCACGTTAAACCATCAGTTCCAATCATTATCATCAACATCTAATACGTAAGTAGTTAGGATGACGCGACGCGAAGCTGCCACCATGAAGAACGTGATCAAAACAACGGCATACCCTACTTGTGGCCTTTGTAGCAGTTTGCGGCTGGACGCGACGTGTTGAGCACCCGTGTCGCGTTGCGCAGTTTTACGTCGCTTACGTAGAACACCCTTTTAGTTTGACGGCCTCCGTTGCGTACCGGTAAGCGCGAGATTTATAAACCCTTGATTGCAATAAAACCTGATGGTAAATGGTGATGAAATCTAAGATGGAAACCGGCCAACTAGGCAGGTAGAATAGGTAGGATTAAATCCACGTCGTTCGGTTTCTCTACGACATCGTACTGATTCCATTTTCATGATTTCCTTAACCGCTTGGATGTACGTCTTTGCCAGTAGGATTGTAACGGGTGAAGTGTGCTACCAGCCTGGAATTATTGAGAAATTCAGAACCCAGCCGGGAAACCGTCTTATAAATCCACCGTACATACCACTGCACAGAGAAGGCCTGTATTATTAGTATGGTGAGGCCCGCTATAGCGGATGCACTTCGTCCCTTTTGGATTTTTTGTACTAGGCGGAGGAAGGAAGGAGGCCTTCAAAAATAGACTTGTTTTAAAAAACTTGCGTCTGTCTTACAGTGACAGTGATTCGAAATAAGAAGATTCTATCAAGAAGTGACTATAATTCTGAGAAAGTCCATTCAATTTAACCTCAGTTAGTTTAACAATTTATTGAATAAGAAGTTATACTTCGATAACCCTTAAATTGGAAACTAACTTGTAAAGTATTAAGAAAGTTATCCTTCCCGGAGCTTGAGTCTAGTCTAGAACTATGTAGTATTATGTTAAGAACGATAGTTCATACGATAGTTCTAACAGTATATCAACTGGCCTATTCTCTAACTTTAGCGTAGACACGAACATTACTAACTAGCTTTTGTTAGCAATTCTTAAGCCAAGTGGTTTCGTGTTCACGAATTTGTCATTGTTTTGACGTCAATTTCGTCGATACATACATACATATAAGATCACGCCTCGTTCCCATAGGGGTAGACAGAGACTACATCCTTCCATTTGCCACGGTCCTTGCATACTTCCTTTGCTTCTTCCACTCTCATTAAGTTAAGTTTAGGGTACTCTTGACCTGGCCATTTTTTAAAATATCCTGAATTTGGTCCAGGAAAATTCGCCTAGGTCTTCCCCTTCCAACATTTCCATTCTCTCTCGCCTCATAAATCTCTTTTTTTAATCTTCTTTCATCCATTCTCTCTACATGCCCAAAACATCTAAGCAATCCTTTCTCTATTTTAGTCACTACATCTTCTTTTATTTCGTCGATGTCATTGGATTTTTGGCATATTAAGTGTAGGTTAGACGAGATAGCCTAGAGACTTCATAGACCCCTTAGACCTCTAATTACACTATGCTGAGAAGTATTAAAGATCCCTTGGAGAGCCTTCAGAACAAACAATTCCATCCAAAGAACGAACGATTAAAAAAAGACTTTCGTCAACAGCACTCTTACCAATTTTGAAGTTCTCTGACCACATTTCAAGAAAATAAAGTAGGTACAATTGAGTGTTTGTTAGTGTAGGGCCAGGTGCAAGAAAAAAGGTCCAGAGGTAGATCTCCAACTCGATGCACAGACTTGGTGAAGGCGGCGACACAAAATATCATATCCGAGTGTTCACAACGCAACTAACCGTGGAGAAGTATTGTAGCAGCCACGACCACTCTGACCCGAGAGCACGACTAAAAAGAAGAAGAAGAAGAGACCACGGCCTCCGTGGTGCAGTGGTATGCGTGGTGGATTTATAAGACGGAGGTCCTAGGTTCAATTCCCGGCGGGGCAGATTGAGATTTTTATTAATTTATCTTGGTCTGGCTGGTGGGACGCTTTCGCCGTGGCCAGTTACCACCCTACCGACAAAGACGTACCGCCAAGCGATTTAGCGTTCCAATGCGATGACGTGTAGAAACCGAAACGGGTATGGATTTCATCTTACTCCTAACAAGTTAGCCCGCTTCAATTCTAGAGCACTTGACATCAGGTGTAATAGCAGTCAAAGGCCAACTTCTAGTCGATAACAAAAAATACAGTTGCCATATTATCGCCAATGAAAAAGCACCCTAAGTATAACCACCCACAATGTCAACAAGTTATCTTATTTGATTCTTGTTCTTCAACAATGTTACAATACTTTATTTGATGAGAAAGGCCTCTATTGAATTGCCCGTGATACACGAGTCTGGTTTGACAGAATCTATTTTTAGTCTCACCCTCATCTCTCAGGTCTATTTATAAACGTTATTGGTTTTTTCTCCAGGAAAACTCAAGTACAAAAGCACTTAGGAAAGTTATGTTTTATTTTGCGACCAACTCTGGCGTATTATTGTAGTGACGGCCGAGTGGCAGTGGGAAGTGAGCCTGCCTTCTACATCCAAGGCTTTGGATTCGATTCTCATATCCGGAAAATGTTTATGTGATGTTAAATGTTTTCTAGTGTACGGGTGGTTTATTTATATATTATAAATATTTTGCTGCGTAGGATATACGTAAGTTTGACTGTTTCCTGGAATTTATGATATAGTCATATACACATAACATATAACGCCTCATTCCCACAGGGGTAGGCAAAAACTACATCCTTCCATATGCCACAGTCTTTAAACAGTTTCCACTTCCTAAGCATGTTCCACTCTCATTAATCCTTTCATAAAAGTTCGTTGGTTTAAGGTACTTTTGACCTAGCAATATCTTTAAATGTCCCGAATTCGGTACAGGAAAATTTGGCTAAACCTTCCCTTTCCAATATTTCCATTCACCCTCGCCTCATAGATTTATGTTTGCACGAAACTACAAGAATCACTAAAACTTTTTCCTACTTTATACCTCAAAAACGTAAAACTTAAAAAACTCTGATTAAATGAAATGTTTTTGGAAAAATCTAAACATATAAGACAAAGTTTTTCGATTGATCCAGGTGTTTCCAAAATACTCTTCGAACAATAATATCAAGTGTAGTGTTTTTGAAAATTCGAATTAAGTTCATCCTCCGAACGCAGAAAAGCAACTGGAATGTCAAGGTAACCTGAATTTTGTTTTATATTCTTTTTAAAATTCACTCCCTTCTGAGGACGGCATCAGTTGGGCACACCTTTTTTGGGCCTTCTCTAAAATAAATTCCAACATCATCATACTACTGGCCCTGTAGTACGATGACGATCCACCTCTTCTAGGATATAGAACGTTGTCCCACCACGCTGCTCCAATACGGGTTGCCGGGCTTATGTTGATAATATTTGATTATTTAACGATAACTATTAGATGTTGAAGATAGTGATTGGGACAGACGGCTCCGCTCTCCGAGGCATGGGGGACTGACTCCTGGCGTAGAATTTACTAAATATTTCTTAAAAGAAAATCTCAGAATTATTCTACAACCCGATCCAGGACTTCGTAAATAAATAAACCGTCATACATTTAACTTAACGCAGTTCTGACTTAGACAGAATCATCACTTGACATCAGCAGGTCCATTAACAAATAATTTGACAATCGTATTTTACGTATTCCTTAAAGCCCATTGTTAATGACGACGTCAAGGTGGTGAACATGAAACCACATGACTTAAGAATTGCTAACAATAGTTAGTTAGTTGTTGTTGAGCTAGTAATGTTGAGTCAACGATGATTGTTCCTATAGTCGTTTCAGTCAACCATCTTATAGCGAATAGCTTTGACCAACATCTTAAGAAGCTTTCGCTTGTTGGATCAAGGGTCGGATACAGAAGGCGGTAATTCTTCAGACGGTTCCTCACTCTCCCAGGAGGATCTCTACCACCGGTTGCTTGGACTCCCGGGCCCCGCAGCAGGTGAATTCGATTTTTTATAAATTTTTAATAGTATTTTTTTATATTTTTTTTATAAGCTGTGTTAAGAATTTTTAAATAAATAAATGATAGTAAGTAGGTATATAGTTAGTACTGTTCTTCTCTATACGATAAAAAATTATACAAAAAAAGAACCAACTCAAAACGCACTAAAAAATTAAAAATAACAGTGTCATTTAATTGCTTTAATTAACTTAAGCATATCTATAAAGTCGGTGCCAAAGTTGGTGAAAAAAGTTCTTTTGTTAAGTTGATTAAATACCTACTCCGTATATTGTATCGTAAGATTATCCGTTATTTTCCGCTCAATCTACCCCATTCTCTCGCACTATTTACCCCAATGGCCGTCGGGGTGAACTCCCTTGCTACTCTCCACAAATGCTGCCTATTTATCTACAATAACTTATATCTTACTAATCTTTTATATTTTTTTTTTGGTTTACTACAAATTAGACCTTGATTGCAATCACATCAGGCAAGCGATGGTGCAATCTAAAATGGAAGGGGACTACCGCATTTAAATTCAATTTTTTCAAAATCAAATTTTCGCTGTTTTTTAAATAAAAACAGCTGAAATTCACGTCACTTTTGCCGGAGTATGCCCGACTAGGTTCAAACTGCTTGCTTCACGCCGAACTTTCACGTTTGAACCAGGGAGCTCATGACTAAGGACCCCGTATGGGTTGGAAACTAATAGGGCACGTAAGTTTCAGCCGTTTATGTTTAAAAAATATGGAAAACACTCGCGATGGGGTAAATTTTAATATTGAGTTCGCTATTTAGGTATAGCAACTCTACCATCGGTTAGAGAGATCTTTCTGAGAATAACTGGTGCAAAACTCAATTGTGTTAACATTTTATCAGATTAAATTTTCATTTTATTCAAACTACCCACGTTGTCGAATGAAAAAGCTCGAGTTTTACTCTCTAATCTGATCAAATAAAGACCCGTATTGGAAAATTGGAGCTAACATCTAAAAAACGGTAAATGGATAAATGAAATTCTTTTATATACTATACAAGTTTAAATAAATAAGTAATACCAGTTACTTTGTAAAGAGTTATAAATTAAATAAGTGGTTTAATTATATGATAAATTCTTTTAATATTTGCTCACGTAGAATTCTCTCTAAGTGTGTTTAACACTGAAATTCTTGACGGAATGTAGAAAAAGACCGAGGTAGTCAAGACCATCAAGCCGCGGAAGATCTCGTACCCAGGACATATTTTACGAAAAGATAGGTGTTCAAATATGTTCAAAATAATAACTTCAATGAAAATGATTGAAGGTATTATTTTGAAGATTTTTCACTAAGGCAGCAATGCAGTGAAACTTTTACTTACGGTTATATTGGAGGTTAAAAGTGCAGAATTTTTCGACCTTCAATATCACTGAAAATAAAGGTTTCACAGCATTGCTGCCTTAGTGAAAATTGTTCAAAATAATACCCTCAATCGAAATGACTACTGGCTTTTCTTTGGCGGGCATTTTGATGTTTTAGTACGTTTAGAATGATCTCATTTGCCAGGCGTGCAATGAAACCTTATGGTTAGATGAGATCATATGAGAACGCCACAAGAGCCTGAGCTAACAAAACTCCAGCTTTTATAAAATAACTTTCCAATACTTCGGAGCTGCACTTAGTTATGAAAATTCCATTAGTCGGGTAAATTGCTTCCACTAAATAAGTTACTTATACTCGTATCGCTCGCTTTATTTTATTATGTTCGTCGCTCTGACAATAATTTTTAATACACCGTGTGAGGAAATTTTAATAGACTTCAATAGGCTTATCAGGTAATTAACGGCTAAAAAGCTGCCTGATAGGAGAGGGGGCAGGCTTTTTTTTAAGTGCCAAAGGTCGACGATCAGCTATTTAAAGTCCATGGCTAGACGTAAAACTTCTTCAATGGTCTTTATGTCTGCCACTCCCATATGTTTCACAGCCAGGACATCTTTCTTCTTCCTACACCCACTAGTAGTGCTAACTGGTAATAAGTAAAAAAGCTATCGGATGTTCGTGATAGTGTCCGGAAGCGATGACTTAACGTGCTCTTCGAAGCACGGGGAAATATTATCACCACCAACTTCGTGACTCCAGATTAAGAATTTTGCTGAAGATAGAAATATCAGTATTATTACATAGGTCCAACCAGGATTCAAAGCCTGTATCTCTATCTACATAGGCGGCCAACCACTTCTAGGATAAATCTTAAACTTACGACAAGCGCGCAAATTTGATTTACAACTACAGGGATCAAACCTCAAAATACCGGCCCTAATTCAATGTGTGCAAAGCTATATAATAAAATCCCACAAAGAATAAAAAAATTGAAAACAATGAAACATTTATTAAAACTGCTAAAGACTACTTGCTAAATAAAGCATATTACTCAGTTGACGAATTCCTAAATGATACCATGGCGCCGTCTCCCTTCTAAGCCATTTGCTGTGCCCATTTGGGGTTCCAATTTGACATACTATTTATAATACTAATTTGACATATGTATAAATTGGAATGCAAATAAATGAATAAATGAAAATGAATAAATGAGGCAGTCGTCTAACAATGTTCTCCTAAACTTCTAAATCTAAAAGTATTAACTTTCGACTTTAGAGTAGTAAAATCCATATTCGCCCACTGATCTAGAAGCCTACGCCCACGCGACTCACAAACTATTGAAAACTATACGCCGATTTGAATTCCCACTGCATTCACACAAACTCCGTACCGAAATAGATTTCATTCAGTTTTACAAGGGCCTTTCATACAGCATAAACAGGGGTTTATAAATAGAACGCTTGTTTCAAATTATATTGGTACATTGTTTTAAGTACAAATACAAAGGGGTTGTTTCAGATTTGTATGGCCGCCTTGGCCAGGTATATTTACAGTAATTCAATATTATGTTTAGAGTGACAAACTAGACGTTAATTTTAGTTTATTTCTTACGAAATCAATTGTAAAAAAAATATTTCTTTAGACGTACAGGCAATACAATGGCGTAATCTATGCTCGAACATTGACATGGACAACTGTCATTCACACGGTTTTCACACATGACATTTAGTTTATGGGTTTAGATGACAAAGATGCGTTCCGAAATACAATGTTTTTTCATCTTTATCATTTCAGTAATAACTCTTAGAAAATCTTAATTATTAAAAAACAATAAATAAAACGAAATATTTTGTACTAAATATTACTACTTCTTGCAGTATACTCGTATATTTACTACTGATAGGTACATACTACATACATACGGCAATAATTTTTGAACGAACGCATTCAGATTTATATTGATATGTATGGTTAAGTTCTGTGGTCAAAAGCATAGACTACTAGGTATAGCATCAAAGTTGTCATTTTGCAATTGGTCTGTGAGAGGGGGTATTGATTTATAGGTTTTGCAATTACATATTTTTTCATTTGAAACCACTAAAAGTATAATTTATTTTTATTCCCGTTATATTTTACTGTTTTTGATTTACTGTACGAAGACCTAGCCAGAAATGAAACAACCCTTTTAGCTAACTTATCTTTATAACTATACAAATTAAGCCCGTGGAATCGTGGCAAGAATAAATAATAATAGCTTTTATTCATAATAGCTTAGCCTATTAAAAATATTCCAATAAATCTTTGAAAAACAGATTCTATCTATTCTATTTTCATCCTGTTTATTTTTTGTAGATCTGTTTGCCAAAGGCCTTCTCCAACCTTTTCCATTTTGATCTTTCTTGAGCCATTCTATTTCAGGTCACTCCTGCCACTTCTCTTATATCGTCATCCCATCTTTTCTGTGGTGTACCTCTTTTCCTTTTACCTTCTCTGGGATACCATTTTGTCACTTTCTTGCTCCACTTGTTATGAACTCTCATAGTGTACCCATCCTCATTTGAGTCTTCTAATATCCAGTGTTACATCTATGACTTTCGTCTTACTTCTTATGAGCTGTTTTTTAATCTATGCGATCTCTTGACATTTAGCATACTCCTCTCATGCTCCTCTCCATAGCGTGATGGCAAGTGTGTCATGAATACTGGCTACATTTCCGCGTTGGATAGCCAGCTCTGTCACCAGCACATTGTTATTTTTTTTATTGTCTCTTTGGTACAGTATTAAGCCCATGTGACTTTTCGTCACCTCCTGGTTCGATTTATTGGTTAATATTTTTCATTCTTCAAAGAAATTTTCAGTAAAATTCTAAGCCCGGAGTCGAGATATTGCTAGTCCATCCTTGGAGAAGACGTTAAGCCATTGGTCCCAGTATTTAATCAACACAAGAATTTAAAGAGAACCTAATTCACGTGAAAGAGCAAAGCTTAATAATTTTCGCCAATTATTAACCGCTTCGCGGCGTGTCGAAGAGTTTCACGCGAGTTTAGAAATAAACATTCAATATGATAATCCTCACCGAGGGCTAAATATAGCGCGCCCCGCCCACTACTCGCGAATGCGCTCGTTCAGTTGAACAATAGGCTGAGCACTGACTTGCGTTAGTCGATAAACTAATGGACTAACAGGCAGTGATGGTCCGACTTTCGTCGTCCTTTAACAGCTGGAAGTTGGTCAGCCAACGTTCCTTCTATAGTTGAATAGAGTATTTTGGGATTGTCAGAACTCTGCCATCTAAGTATAAACAATTTATTTTATTTATAGATATATTCACTGTAATGTTTAAACATCGTTGCCAGACACTTAGCATCGTCTCAACCCTTAGTAAAATTTAAAAAAAAATTAAAGTTTAAGGTTTCTATTGATGAACAGCTGATGATAATGTTTCGTGATATCCACGGACACTTAATTGTCTACACTTTTGTAAGAACCTCACTAAATCTCAAACCCATCACAGTCCTAACTCCAAAGTACCTACCACACTTACCCATGGAAGGAATTTGAAGTGACAAACTTTTATATTTTATGATGACAAAATTCTAGTGGACACTGACTCATAATTTAACAGGCGAAAATACAATTACGTAGCTTTCCTGCAATAAGGCAGGATTACTGCATCATTGTGGGACAACCATGGGAAAGTACCGTAGAAAACCCATTAGCTTGGGCTGTGATGGCTTTGGGATTTAGTAGGTATAACCTACTGGAGACAATGACAGGGTGGAGACAATTAAGTGCACAGGAAAATAACGAAAAATCTTCATTAGCATCTATCTCTTCACTAGAGACTCATAATTTTTCAATTATCACAAAATTTTACAAAGGTTTGGACTTTTAACCATACATAAAAATATGTGCCAAATAAAATTTAATAGACACCACATTAGCTGGTAAATTATCAACATCATCAAGCTGTTTTAGCGGCTTCCTACAAATCAGAAAACTCCCTCCTAATAAAACTTAGGGCTTATCATATCATATTTCTCCAATGCGGATGTGCAATCTATTAGTGACGATGTTTTAATATACTATACGCAAAAGCAGTACAATGCCCTGCGTGTACAATATAATAATGCGTTCAGGATGTGGTTGGGGCTGCCTCGATCCTGCAGCGCATCAGGGATGCGCTGCAGGATCGACCTGCGACGCTCGCGTACATTGTTTTTACACGACTATGAGGAAGCGGTGTACGTCCCTGTTGAGTAGGGTCCGGGCTAGCTCTAACGATATTCTGAAGACGTTTTCTGACAGGTTAGATTGCCAGTATTTAAATCATTGTTCTATGATTCATATGCTGGCAAATCGGTCCTGTCGTAGGTTAGGTAAGCTTAGATTATAAGATATTTTGTTACTAACACATAATATGATCCATTGATGGTCGAAATAAAGAATTTATTATTATTATTTTATACATAAATTATACGCTCACGCCCGGACACACAATAAATACATAAAGACAAAAACCGAAACTGTTATGATAAACGTACTTAGATACTTGATATAAATAAACTTAAATATAGGCTACATAAATACATATATGCTCCGGGCGGAGGATTCACCCCGGCAGGGAGACCAAACGGCCGGGGGTCAGGGCGACAGGTGAAGAAACCGGCGGACTATCCTAGCCGAGTCGAGCAAGACCGCTTTTTGCATCTTGCCTGCGAGCGAACCGCCACGGAACCCCAGCCGCCTCAGATGGTGTGCGAGGCTGACTGGGACTAACCCATTGGCAGATATAACGATCGGGATGATTTCAGTGGACTCCACATGCCACATGGCGGTAACCTCGTGAGCCAGATCAAGGTACTTACGTTTTTTCTCCGTCTCAGCTCTCACAAGGTTCTCGTCATATGGAATTGTGATGTCCACCAAAAACACCCTCGACTGTGCCCGGTCTAACACCACGATATCAGGCTTATTCGCTAGAATAGTCCTGTCCGTGATGATAGACCGGTCCCAATAGAGCCGGATTCCGTCGCGTTCTAGCACTGGCACCGGTGTATACTGGTAATAAGGCAGCCGCTGATCCAAGAGACCGTACATTAGAGCAAGCTCTTGGTGAAGGATTTTGGCTGCTTGGTTGTGTCTGTGCAAATACTCAGTGTTGGCAAGAGCCGAACAGCCCGAAAGCACATGTCTGAGTGACTCTCCGGGATGGCGACAGGCTCGACAAATGTCGTGAGTGCCATCCTTCAGAATGTACTTTCGGTAGTTCCGCGTCTTAACCACCTGATCTTGTATCGCACAGACAAACCCTTCGGTTTCCCCAAAGAGGTCTCCGAAGCGCAACCACTGCACGGACGCTTTTCTATCAATATGGGGCTCATGAAGAGCCTTAAAAAAGCGTCCGTGCAGCTCCTTCCCCTTCCATACGGTCTCTCGGTCAGAGGTGCTCAGTACCACCGGTTTCTGCCAATCGCTCTTGGCCAAGGATAGGGGGGTGAGTCCTTTATCACATTCTATGACCTCCACATGCATCGGAGACTCCCTTTTCGTCTCGAAGTAGGTCCTGAGGCTGCATATCTCCCGATTGTGCATGGTTTTGGCGTTGAGTAGGCCTCTGCCACCGCACTTTCGGGGGACATACAACCTCATGACAGACGATTTTGGGTGATGCATACGGTGGAGAGTCATAGTCGTGCGGACTCTTGTATCCAGGGCGTCAAGTTCGGTCTGAGTCCATCTGAGCACGCCAAAGGAGTACATGAGAACGGGCATGACCCAGCCGTTATAAGCTCGGATCTTATTGGCGCCTGACAAGTAACTTTTACAGATCTTTGTCAGACGTCGATAAAAGTCCTCGCAAACTGACTGTTTCATGTCCGCCTCCTTTACCCCTACGGATTGTGACATGCCCAGATACCGGTATGTTTCAGTTTCAGAGAGGGTCTTAATGTTAGTTGGCTCGGGGTTGATCCCGGCCGTATGAGTAACCTTTCCCTTCTCAACATGCAAGACCGCACACTTGTCTAGCCCAAGCTCCATTCTGATGGAACTACTAAACCCCGTGGTGAGGTTCAGTAATTCCCTCAGACGAGTAGCATTGGGTGCCAGCAGTTTGAGGTCATCCATGTAGAGAAGGTGAGGCACTTTTGTCCCTCCTCTCCGAAACTGAAAGCCTGTCCCCGAATTCTCTAGTAATGTACTAAGAGGATTCAAGGCCAAGCAGAACCATAGTGGACTCAGACAGTCGCCCTGGAAGATACCCCTCCGTATCCTTATCCGGTCATTATTATTATTATTATTAATCCTGTAACAACCACTAGAAGACAATTTCCTTCGCTTTACTTGCTCTTCGTGGCAAGTTTATTGATACGATTTACACGTTTTTTTCTATTTCCATATATTTTTTACTTTTGAATTAAGTTTATAATATCAAAATGAAATACAATTTAAGAATATACTTAGTAGGACCTTTATTAACCTAAGTGTATAACTTCATTAACTAGGACAAGTTAATGAGCCTGCATTTGTGTCGTAGCTTAAAACGTCGGAGTGTTGGGAGCCTTAAGCCGCGAATGTGGATAGTTTAAGCTGAGCACTAAACAGTTTGCATGTGAAGTGCTTCTATTTCAACGATAATCCGAAACTACGGATGATTACAATAGTATTATTGCTGCGATAGGGTTGCTAATGAGGCGTTTTAAAACAAGCGCTCTTTTGAATTGAAAACTTATTTAGACTATAGTAAGATCTAAAAAAGGAAAAACTAATAAGTGGAATTAATGTATGACAATAAAATAAAATTATTATTATAAAAACAAAAAACTCAACTGCTTAGAAGTTATGAACTAAAAAGAGAAAAACAAGGATAACTATATCTATATAAAATTCTAAATACTTTATGGTGCTGCAGGTGTAGACAAAATAGTTTACTACCTGGGAAAGAAAGACCTACCAAAACTACGTTTGCCCCTAATTTTATTTGAGACTTTTTAGTTTTAATTTGTGGTATAGAAATGAGACGGTACACTTTTTGACATTGCTTGTTAAAACAGTAATATAAACATGATATGATATTTATATTTTTGAAATGGTCTTTTTACGACCTTTCATTTGATACCCATATTGCTAAGATAAAAGAAAAAAATGCACACGTCCCCCCATTTTTCCCCCATTTACAGCCGCCATTTTGAAAATTCATATAGCCTATGTCACTTCTACAATTTAGCCAAATTCAACGACACCTCACATATCAAAATCCGTTCAGCCGTTTAGGCTGTAGCGCATGCCGAAGAAATGGACATACATACATACATACATACATACATACATACATACATACATACATACATACATACATACATACATACGAGTACATACGCTCGAAAAACATTACTCTCCTTCTGACGCAGTCGGGTAAAAAGCTTATCCTTTATTCATCTATTCGTCTTAAACGTAAGTTTTATAAAGCCACTGAGCAACAGACGCCGAGGTATAACTGTTTTTCGTTACGTTCGTTCTCAATGTAAGAAAGCTTTCTCCAAACTTACCTTATTTTACCCGTGAAAACCGCGTTCCGCGCTCTCGCTAGCACGCTCCACTCAGGCGAAAAGTAACAATGATTCAAGTTTTATATGCAAGCAGCCGGCGTTTTATTCCTTTAAACGACGTTTATATGTCGAAACTAGTATTAAAATTAAATATAATACAAAATGTGTATCTAATTATCCTTTAAATATGAATACAGATAAACAAAATACGTCCTGTTAGAATAGGTACTAATAACTCAAAACTAGGTAAACGTTAGGTACGTTGCCAATAATAACGTTCTTATAAATCCCATTACAACTTATATTTGATTTGTCCAGAATAACATACTGGACAGAATCAAATCATCCCTCTCCAATTTCACGAAGGACTGCGCAAATAAAAGTTGGATCGAGTGTAAAACATATTGTAATGACATATGGCGGGGGTCGCGCGGCGGATCAATCTCCGCTCTCTGCCTATCGACTTCATAGTATATCAAACCCTGTCGAGACTCACATACCCAGGTTTGTCATGTGATACTTTTTAATAAATCCATTTTTGTTGGGCATTTTAAGACATTAATAAAATATATAGTTGCTAACTAGCCTTGGCCTTGGCTAGTTACCACCCTACTAACGGCCAAGCGATTTAGCGTTAAAAATTAAAATTCAAAATCATTTATTTCAAGTAGGCTAAATATGATCATGTTATCAGCGTATACTGGCTTATTTCGGGCACATTATGCGGCGGGAGGACGGCAGCCTTGAAAAACACATAATTACTGGTAACACTGAGGGGAAAAGACCGAGGGGCCGCTCTCCAACACGATGGGCTGACCAACTGATGAAAGGCAACAAGAAGAATTTCCATACGATAGTGAAGATGGCTACGGATAGAAGCCGGTGGAAAAAATGGACCCGTTCGAAGTTGGGATCTTACCAGGACCACGATATTCAGTAATAAATGAACGATTGCAGAGAGAGAAAAATATGATCACTTTTGAAACGTCAAATTAGACGATTTGTAGTGACTCTAGCACCGGCTCGGAAGGCAGGTCCTGCTGAAAAGAGCCGGCAAGAAACTCAACAGTTGCTCTTTTAAAATCATTAATTTTTACAATATTAACTGTATTGTTACATAAAATTATTTATTCCACTTGTTGTATGAAGTTGAAATCCGATTCAAATGCGCCTCTCAACATTTTTGCCATTTAAAAAGTTTTCTATCCCGGTACTATGTCGTGTAGAAACCGAAGGGGTGAGGATATAACCCTACAAGATTTTTAACAGTATACTAAACTCAATCAAGGCTCTTCCACTGAGACAATTTAAAAAAAAATATTTGATTGGCTACTAAGTAAACGCTTTTATAGTACTAATGAACTTTTAAAATAATTAATTACTAATAATGACATACAATAATATTGTTTAACTGATATCTTAATAATTAATTCAATTAACACTTTAATACTCATTTTAATTAATTTTTATAATGTTATGGACACTATATATTTTATAACAGATTTAACATTAACTATTATAATTTACTGTTATTGATGTGTAAATTCAATTAATATTGCACACCATGTATTATGGTAGAATGTAAGTTGTAATTTAATTTCTAAGATCCATATTGTACTACATTCTAGCAAATAAAGATATTATTATTATTATTTACACCTAACAAACTCGCTTCCATCATAGATTCCATCATCTCTTACCATCTGATGTGATGGCAGCATTGGATGGCAGTCAAGAGCTAAAGTTTAATTAAAAACAATATGCTAAGACGTTAACAACTATTTACGAATGCAATATGCATGTCGTGGATACTTTCACATGATCTTCACAAACCATACGCAAACAATCCGTTGGAATATATTATGTGTAACATACTGGATACAATATAAAAAATTTGAACAAAAAATAGAACCGACTCAAAACGCACTAAAAAGTAAAAATAACTGTGTCATTTAGTTGCTTTAATTTACTTAAGCATATCTACGAAGTCTGTGCCAGCCAAGTTTAAGGAACATTTATGTAACGTAGTAAAGCAGTTTGTGGGTTCTAGGTAATGTTCTTAAAGTAGAAACCTTGGCTGGCACCGACTCCTAGATATGCTTAAGTAAGTTAAATAAACTAAATGACACAGTTATTTTTTACTTTTTAGCGCGTTTTGAGTCGGTTCTATTTTTGGTTAAAATTTTTTATTTCTTACTTTTTAGTGATTTATCGCAACGTAATCTACTCGTACTATACTGTCATAGTATATTATATGGCACTTGTAGCCAAAAAGCTACCGATGCTGATACTAAAACCGAAATCGCTGCAGGTGTGCGTATAAAATTTGAAGAGTTCCTTCAATTTTCCCAGAATATCATCATCACATCCTAACATGATGACAATGGGACCACCTTGGAAGTGACCCTTTCATTAAAAAGAATTATTGAAATCGGACAACTCACTGTAAACAGTTATGCGTGGTCGTACATAAAAAAAATATATATACGTGTCGAATTGAGAACCTCCTCCCTTTTTTTTTCGTCGGTTAAAAGTTAACCCTCTTCAATTTCACGAAGAACTTTTTTTTAAATACTACTTTGTTAGGCATATTGGTCTTGATTGCTCTGCCGAGCTCCTTTCAATCTACTCCTAATCAGCTACCGGCTGTAATGCGACAAAAAATCGTTTGGAAAAAGGTTTTACTTTAAATATACGATTAAGACATAGCGTCATAAATAAACAGACCTATAGCTTACAGGAAATAGAAACGACACGAACAATAACCATTCGTCAGATTACGCTGAAACGTTCCGGCGCTGGCTCCGTTTTAATAAGCTGCCAGATCTACGAGATAAACTCACTGCAACCAAAGGAGATTACACCCCGATAAACTTAGCTCACTTCAATATGAATAAAGGTTATATTTAAACACTTTGCTTCCAAATACTTCAGAGATAAGGAAATGACTGGGCTTCATTCAATATTACTGGAAATGTATTGAGAATAACTTGGTACTTTTATCTAGTACCAGTTTCAAGAAATGCGTTGAGAATTCAACCAAGACTGCAGCTAAGTATGTGATGAATGAGATGTGGATTTTATTCTAACAAGTTAGCTTTCATCTTAGATCGCAACATCACTTACCATCAGGTGGGATTCGCTAGCTTGTAATGAATGAAAAAAATATATTTAGGAGGGATCTATTGCATACCACCATAATGCATCAAGCATTAGAATCATTTAATCATTGATGTAACGCCGCTTGACAAACTAGAATAACGAATTGTACATAAGATATTCTTTCCATCGTATTAGAAAAAAAGCCGAAAAATTTTAATTGGAGGTTGTATTGAGTGGTATAAAAGGTATGCTGAGATGGTTTGGTCATATAAATAAAATGAATGAAAGGAGACATACGAAAGGGGTTTATAGGGCAAGGGTGAGTGGGATTATTGGAAGGGCAAAATTAAGGCGTTCCTGGATCAAATTCAGAACATTCTGATTAAAAGTCAAATCAAAAGTACTCTAACCCGACGCACTTGTTGAAAGATTTAATAAAATTAAACTTAACGAGGAGGTATACAAGGATTATGGCAAGTGGAAGGACGTGGTTTCTGCCTGCCCTATATAGCCAACTCTAAATCAAGTTAACACATAGACAAATACGTCGAACATATAGCACCTCTTTTTTGCCGGGATGTCAAAACCCCTTAAAAATTCACATAGATCCTGATAGAGACACGCGAAATTCTAAAAAGGAGTTTTGGTTACACACTCTGCTATACAACAATTAAAAATAGCTGAACCCGACGCCAACTGAAAGGGGAACGTGAGGGAAATCCGTCTGGAATGGAAATGGAATTACATAAACGAGATTTAAGTCCGCCTCGCAGACTGCCGCCTACGCTGCCCCTACGCTGCCCCTACACCTCTCACCTCACACCAGAGAACTTAATCTACGCCTACTAACGGACTCTAATACTCTCCTTTAAATTCTAAATGGTGGTATTTTTAAAAATATTTTTATAATCTACTAGCAGACGCTCGTGACTTCGGCCTCGTGGTAAAAAGTAACTTGCAGCCTTTAAAAACACCAGTATCTAATAAAAAGACATGTTTGTAACCGTTTATGAAGAAAAATGGTTATAGATACATACTCGTATACACCTTCGCGGGCTTTTTTGTTGTCCTAACAAAGAGAAATAATTGTTCCATTGTTCCGTTATATCTCAAATTAAATTTCTCCGACTTGTCAAAGAAATATCGTCAAATTTCATCCAATTTACACAAAACCTTAACAAACTATGCATTAAAACCTTCGTCAGGAACTACTCTATCTATTGCTGAAAACCGCGTGAAAGTCATAGAAATTAATTTATTGGAAATAAAATACTATTAAACCGCCTTTATAAAATGATGTTCTAAGTTTGAGATCTATGTTTCTCCGCGATTTTTTCGCGTAGGTTGAATCAATTAAGTATAATGCAGTTTTCAGAAAATTATTTGTTACCTACATTTAGAAGAAGGTTTTGGAATTATTAACCGACCTAAAATTGGAGGTGCTCAGTTTGACCTGTTTATTTGTTTGTATGCATGTTATATTTTAACGGTTCATGTTTCTTTAGATACAATTATGTACCTCTACAAGTATTTATTTCAATTACTTACACTATATTGTCCTCATAAAGTATAGAGTAGTAGAGTACAATTAGTTGCAATAGGTACTTTATAGTAAAAGTACCAGTGACAGCCCTGAAACAGAACCCTAAAGATAAAAATAAGGTAAACAATGACTCAGATAAGCTAATCTGGTAAACTTTATAGCTTTTTTACACCAAAATTAAGCTGTTTCATGCCAAATAAGCGGTGAGGGTAAACACATTATGCAAATCGCTTGATTTCCCAACGCACGCTCGCCGGACGATGTTTATTTTGCCCGTAATTTTATTTATTAGCCATGTTAGCATACCGAGACATGAATTAACATGTTTACATGCAATTTATTGTACCTGTTTGTAGTATATGGGTAATAATTGATGAATCAAGACGGCGCACTGACAGTAAGTGGAAACATCGTCTATAAACAGAGCAGCACTTTACAGGGCACGCAAGAAACACATTCTTTTAAGTGCCACACTGTATCCATTATCCTGTTTTTTTATTATTAGACCACATGTCTAAATAACCTATTGAGCTACTTTTGAATACACGTTTAGTTTGAATATAATTATGTTTACTATCATCATCATCATCATTAAGAGGCGATGGAGTCCACTGCAGGACACAGGCCTATTTTGAGGACAGAACGCAACGATCCTGAGTTGCTTGTGGTCAGGGGCTCCCTACGACACGTTTTATATCTTCAGTCCATTTAGTGGGGGGTCGACCATCACTACGCTTTCCGGTGCGGGGTCGCCATTCTATTACTTTGGACCCCCAACGTCCATCAGCACTTCGAACCACGTACCCCGCCCATTGCCACTTCATTTCTGCGACTCGCTGAGGATCTGCTCATTTCTGATTCGATCACATAGAGGTACTCCGAGCGTACATATCTTTACTATACAAGATGATATTTTATTATATTTAACGGCAAAAGACCAAACTACGAGCAAATTATCCAAAAAACACAGTTGCAGTTATTCGTGATGTTAGACAAAGTAAAAAATACCGCAGCAAACCAACCAAAGTAACTTGGTTATCCAAGTAATTCGTGATCTTAGACTATACCACGGCAAGCACACTAAGCTACGGGCAAGTTATCCAAGCTACGGTAAGTTATCCAGCTATCATTAAACCCGGACATGTTCGTTAAAACTTGACAAAGCGCGTCAAGTTGCCGCTGAGCCAAGCTCTCAGGGTAACTTGACGAATGGTCGTTGTTCGGCGCTACTGTGTTTCCTTTGAACTTAGTTTATTTTGTACGAAACTATTATATTGCTTTCTTAAGACTCTTGGAGGATTGGAGGAAATTTTCGAGAATATTTAGAAAGAGACAAATAACATCTTTGTATCGCTCCGTACCGTTTGTGTCTATGCTCAGATCTTTAAAACTACGTAACAAATAATCAGTATACGGAATCATATGTCTGCTGTCTATAACTGGCTTCACCCGCGTAATTCCCATAGTATTATCGAAATATAATTAGCAAATTTTTTTTTATCGACTACTAGTTGACCCTTGACTGCTATCACAAATGATGTTAAGTGATGATGCAGTCTAAGATGGAAGCGGGCTGACTTGTTAGGAGTGGGACGAAAATCCACACCCCTTTCGATTTCTACACGACATTGTACCGGAACGCTAAATCGCTTGGCGATACGTTTTTGTCGGTAGGGTGGTAACTAGCCACAGCGAAAGCCTCCCACCAGTCAGACCAAGACAAATTAAGAAAAATCTCAATCTGCCCCGCCGGGAATCGAACCCAGGACCTCCGTCTTATAAATCCACCCTGCATACCACTGCACCACGGAGGTCGTCGTTTAATTCAAGCGATTTAGTGTTCCGATATTATGTCGTGTAGAAACCGAAAGGGGTGTGGATTTCTTCCCACTCCTAACAAGTTAGCCCGCTTCCACCTTAGACTGCATCATCACTTACCACCAAAAGGGATAACATGTAGTGAATAAAAAAATTCACAGTCTAGACGCTCACTAAGAACGGAATTCCCGATACCTCCACGAGAACTGGACCTACGCGGGCAAAACCGCGATGCTAGTATACGTATCGAAGACAGATTCAAAAACCTATTTCTGTCTTAAACTGATTGCTATCTTTATATACGTTGTGAGGAGCCACAATTTCCTTAAATAAACTTCGTAGGCTTTGTCAAGTTTTAATGAACCGTCTAGATATCACGATAGCCTGACTATAATTAACACTGTCGCAACCTAACTTTGGAGAATTTAATTATTTTAACGTTCCAACGGACAGCTTTTTAATAGAAAAGAATCGGTCAATTTAGTATTTAACTTCAGCTAGGGTTCCGTACTCTCGGAAGTGGCCTTTTGTTTCCGTTGTCCAATTATCAGAAGACGAGTATCACACCTGATATTAAGTGATGATGCAATCTAAGATGGAAGCGGGCTATCTTGTTAGGAGTAGGATGAAATCCACACCCCTATCGGTTTCTACACGACATAGTACCGGAACGCTAAATCGCTTGGCGGAACGTCTTTGTCGGTAGGATGGTAACTAGCCACGGCGAAAGCCTCCCACCAGCCAGACCAAGACAAATTGAGAAAAATCTTAATCTGCCCCGCCGGGAATCGAACCCAGGACCTCCGTCTTATAAATCCACCGCGCATACCACTGCGCCATTACATACATACTTGATACAAAAAATGATTCTACGTGAGAACCATATATAGTGGGCATGGTTTGGGATCACAAGGTGCGTTCGCGTCCTGAATCGGGCAATGAAGAATTGAATTTTTTATTCTTCCGTGAAGTTCTCAAAATTTTTCGCGTTGAGTTGAAAAGCTGTCATCGATAGGAAGCTGAACCGTCATCCTCGTTATTAAAAATTATAAACATTATCACACTAAGCCGCCACCCCTCATTGGAGCAGAGCGGTAGGTTCTCTCCAATAAGGAGAGAGTTGGCCCTGTAGTCGGTCGTTATTGCTCTGTTAACAAAAGCTGATACTGATGATACATAAATAAATATTATAGGACAATTTCACACATCGCTATATAGTCCCAAAGCAAGCGTAGGTAGCTTGTGTTATGGGTACTATGATAACTGATGAATATTTTATATATGTTATACATAAATACTTATAATATACAGATAAACCCAGACACTGGAAAACATCCATGCTCATCACAAAAAATTTTTTCCAAATGTGGGAACCGAACCCACAGACTAGGACGCAAAAGCAGGGTTACTACGCACTGCGCCACTCGGCCGTCAAATAAAATAACTAACTTTGGTTCTTCTACGGATCTTCACATTCCTGGAAGAGATCAATATAATAAGTTGTTTAGAATTTAATATAATAAGTTAATAAGTAAATAGGGAGTAACTTCGACGACCTCCGTGGCGCAGTGGTATGCGTGGTGGATTCATAAGACGGAGGTCCTGGGTTCGATTCCCGGTGGGGCAGATTGGGATTTTTCTTAATTTGTCTTGGTCTGGCTGGTGGAAGGCTTTCGCCGTGGCTAGTTACCACCCTACCGACAAAGACGTACCGCCAAGCGATTTAGCGTTCCGGTACGATGCCGTGTAGAAACCGATAGGAGTGTGGATTTCATCGTACTCCTAACAAGTTAGCCCGCTTCCATCTTAGACTGCATCATCACTTAACATCAGGTGTGATAGCAGTCAAGGGCCAACTTGTAGTCGATAAAAAAAAAAACTTAGGCTATTTCCGTAATCTAATCCTATTTTAAGGCGCTGGCATTCGCTAGTATGTAATGAAGTTATTATTTAAAATAAAAAACAAATTAATAACAATCTTATACGATCACGCAGGGATGTCACCCTCGGAGTTACTCAGAGTTTTCCCATGAGGTTCATACTTACAGTAACCAGGCCATTAGAGAATTGGAACAGGAAGCTGTAAATCATGTCAAGGAATGAAATGTAAATTACCTGTCATACTTTACAGCATTGGAGGGGATCTTACAAGTGTGACAATGTTTGACATGGGCTGGGAAGGGTTACAAGTTTGGTGACGTCACAGAAACATTTTCAAAAATGATTACTCAAGATGCTTTAGTGTATACTAATAATGTTTTGTTAATTTTCATGTCTCATTAAATATTTAAGAATAAACATAATATCAAAAATTGCGCAACCGACAGGATTCGAACCCGCGTCTCTCTGACAATCCGGGCACTTAGAGCGCCTTACCGCTAGGCCACGATCCCGATGACGTCGGTGTCGAAATTGTGCTTTTGATATTATGTTTTTGATATCCAGTTATACGGCCTGTAATGCCATCTACAGTATGAAATGAACATGTTACTATACTATTGAAGGCTCATATTACAAATGAATCATTAAATGTCGGCTTTATTAAAAAAACATTTAAATGAAAATATAACAAATGTCAGTACAGTTTTTAGAACAGTTACAGTATCGTATTATACTTACATTGTCGAGTTTTGTAACAGAATACTACAGGGTTCTGTAAAGCGCGAGACTAAGGAACTCCGAAAGGCCTAATGACTCCCCCCCAGATGTCACTAATGTGTTCCCAACACTAATTACAGTTTCAATTTACTGCTGAATCGCAAATGGGCTGAGTTTTAATCCGACGGCGAACGTGAATAAAATGCCCAATTTAAATGGAAGCTCGATTAAAGGCGCACGCACAACAGATAATGTGTGCACCGTACGATCCGCACACTTGTCATATTATGTCTGTTAACACGCTTTTATTGCCACTCTTGTACGTATGTACTGGAATATGTAAAACTCTTTTAGGCGCTTCATACCGTCGAATTATTTTGAAAATTAGCACACTTAAACCAATCAATCTGGAATGGATTAAACTGTGCGCAAAGATAAACTATATGCAAAGTTTAAAGTGTATGCAAACTTACGAGATACGAAGTTGACCGGGTTAGCTAATTTATCATATTAATAAAGTGTTATTTTTTTTCTATTTAAATGGTTTTATGATTAAGCAAACGTAGATATTAATATATTAATCTTGCATGCAATTTGTCATCTTCTTAGTGTTTCTTTCAGTTATAATTTTAATAAATTGGCAAATAACGAATGTTTCAAATAAATCCACATGGCGGTAACCTCGTGAGCCAGATCAATGTACTTTTTTTTCTCCGACTCTCACAAGGTTCGCCCATATGGAATGCTATCACACCTGATGTTAAGTGATGATGCAGTCTAAGATGGAAGCGGGCTAACTTGATTGGGATTATTATTAAAATCCACACCTACTTTCCTGGGTTTCGTACACGACATCGTAAGTGACGCTAATGCTTAGCGATACGTTAGCTATTTATTATATTAATAAAGTGTTATTTTTTTTCTATTTAAATGGTTTTATGATTAAACAAACCAAGAAATTAATTTTGAAAAATTTATCAATTCTTGTCTCGTCAGGAATTCTGAAAGAAGGACCTACGTTTATAAATCCACCAGTGCATAAATAACTACGCCTTTGTGGTCATCATTTTCATGACTAATTATATATATATGAGAGGCAAATAACTTAGCATTCCATGGATTCACCGTACCGGTGTCGGCTCCATGGTGTGGCAGCGAGAATAACGCCGAAAAGAGTCCGAGATTGGCATAACGGATGTACGGTACACTTTGTGACCAGTCAACGCTCGCCTTATTCTCTTCTCGGCCTTCTCTGATCTTTAGCTAAAGCTAGAGGAGCTTTGGACACTCATTCTAGAATGAAACTTCATGTAGTGCTAATGAGGTCAAGGTCTTTGGGCAGATTGTAGAGAGAATTTGCTGAAACACCCCTCGCACACACTTCGACTGCATATAAACTAACCACATAGCCATTTTTTGTTAGTTCATTTGCAAGATCACAATATTCCTAAAAACCGCACATTGGTCTCTAGGGATATTTGTTTCCCACGACACTGTAAGCAAAACAATACATACTGTACGTTAACTAAATTTGTTTCGAAATACAAATATCTTAAATATGTCTGATCTGTCAAGATAGCTAAATCTTCTTTAATCTTTCTTTTCATTATAAAATATATTGTTTTTCATTTACAAACAAAATACATTTTCCTAAAGAAAATATATTTTTCTTAAATTATACAAACACATTTATAAAGTCGGAAATCAAAATCTATTTTCATATTGCACGACCTTTAATCATCCCTTGCTTGTTGTCCGTTATAGGGCGATATGAGTTCAGCATTAAATGAAAACCTGATTACAGATGAGCATAATATTGAATTACGTGAGAGGAAATGTATTGTTTAATCATTCAGCCATTGTTTAATTATTATCTTTTGTTGTAGAATTTTCAGGCATACTTGTTCTTATTATAACTGCATCGGTGGTCTTGTGGTCAGACTACGTGGCGGGGTGAAGGGTTAAGCCAGGACCCAATGATCGAAGTCATATAGGTTTTTGGGTCTGGCTGTGGAATAATTCTGAGTTTTTCTTTTTTTTAAAAAAATTTCGTAAATTCTAAGCCCAAATAAGGAAGTTGATAGTGTTACATCCCCCATTATATGATAGTGATCGTTAATTAAAACAATATCACCCAGAGCCCACTACCCCGCATTGTGGCAATGTGGTGCGTCTACACTCTATATCCCCTCTCCTAAAGAAGGGAGACCTGGCCTTTAATATGCTGAACTAAATTGAATGTGGGCAAGTTACATTTCGCGAGACCCTCTGATATTGCAAAAAGGAGGGAACATAAATCATTCAGAAAAATTAAAAGAAATAAAGAAAAAATTAACGAAACAAAAACGAAACACAAATTTTCTACTTTTTACTTTTACTGAACTTCTTATTGGTTCGTGATTACTTAGGGGTGTGTATCTATATTTTGATTTTGCATACTTTTATTATTCATTTTTAGCTGTGAAGCGCGAGGCTTTTACACCGCGTCTGTGCTGATAATCAAGTATTATATTATAAAGCTTATTTTGTCCAATACTTTGTTTATAGCATATATATTATTTTATAGCATATATATTTTTATATATATATTATTTATAACATATATATTAAAAACTTATATATACTTGTTCTAAAAAATGTTTGTTTTAGAAACTTGCAACTGAATTTCGTTCGCTTACAGTGCCTGCGCTCTAACATGGTGCCTGTGACATATGTCATTAACTATCCGTTTCACTCTTGAAAGTTGAAGCGATTTACAAATTATGACTTAGTATTTCAGGTGTTCCAAATTCTTAATATATTAAATCGTTAATAGCTGTAGTAACTTCAATAGGTGTTCCAAATTCTTAATATATTAAATCGTTAATAGCTGTAGTAACTTAAATTTAAAACCGTTAAACCTAGCTAGAATGTTCTAGTCTACAAATAAAATCAAATTGAAAGAAAAATTAAGTAAAGTGTTGTAACGTATAACGTAACTAAACGTATATTGTAGTACAATTTTTATTTTTAAAAAGTTTATAATTTTATACAACAACAGAACATCAGGGAAAGTTTACTCAAAAGGTTGCAAAGAAGAAATATATTTTATTCGTCTAAACTTATATCAGAATTAGGAACATTTGAGTTATCACTAAATTCATCATCTGAATCTATGACGAATATTATTAACAACTAGCGGTCTCCCGGTATTTCACCCGCGTAGTTCCTGGTCCCGATGACTGATGTAGTTTCAGAGATTAAAAATGTTATTTTGGTGTATGTACGGTATGCATATATGCACAAACAGACACTGCAATTTTATTTATATGTATAGGTGAATTATGTTGTTAATATGGACGTCACGATCCCAATCAGACATAATATCCCTTTTTGTTTTATTCACGACCTTCGACCAGCCTTCAGGTTAATCTTTGCTGATAGCCTCTTGTAACACTGCCAACATGTTATTTGCCGTTAATGGCGGTGAAGTAGGTATTAATTTTTGCGGCGTGACTGAAAATTAAATGGGAATATGGAAAAAAAGTATTTAAATTCAATCAATCAAATAATTCAATCAAATAATTAATCAATTATTTCAAGGTAATGCTGCGTTCGCAACGCTGATGTTATAAATGCTGATTTTATAAAGCTTCAAAATAGGAATTGAAATTAAAAGCATACATGTTATTTGGGCCCAATAACATTATATCTAAGACCAAGGTCAGACCTATTGTCATCTCTTCTAGAGCATAGGTAGGAGTTGGAGTTGGCCTTTTGACGCCGGACGAAGGCAATAAGCTCCAACTTTAACATTTTTATATCTACTCCGTTTTCCAGTTCATCAACTCGCTGTTGCGGTTGGATTGGTTTGGAGTTTATTAACCTGTACCAAATGGTAAAGCGGGGCAGATTGAGATTTTCTTAATTTGTCCCACCCTACCGACAAAGACGAACCACCAAGCGATTTAGTGTTCCGGTACGATGTTGTTTCATTCTACACCTAACCTGTTAGCCCGCATCCATCTTAGACTGCATCACACATCAGGTGTGATTGCAGTCAATTGCCAACTTGTAGTTGTTAAAAAAATTATCGCAGAGACTATAGTCAATAAAAGTTTAATCCCTAGAAACTATGCATTAGTATAACCGCGATTACAAAATCTCCTAATAAATAATAATAAATTTTTTTACAACATTAAAAAGAGCTAGATTTATGCTGCGAGTATCGTATGAATTTCTAAGCGTCACATCCCTAGTCACTGACGTCAACGTCATACTGACAACTGTCAGGCGCACCTTCTTACAGCAATTCGAGTATAGTTTTTTGCCTACAGTGTAATGTCTATGATATGACATCTTGCGGCGCTCACCTCAAGTAGGTACCTATGTCGATTCTTGAAAAAAAATTCAGTTTCGATGCCAATGTACAACGGTTGCAAAACGGATGTAAGAGAAATCGGTATTCCCCCATGACATTGTGCCATATTGGACTGACAATCGATGGTGTGGTGTGTTCAGTGAGATGATCGATATAATGTAAGCGAGTAAGTTCGATGTATTTTTTTCAAAAATCGACATACTGAGCCTGAAAAATAGTTATAATGCAAAAAATATAAGCCATGATCTAGTATAATAATAATAATAAACTTTAAGCTTTTACCAAATGACGGAGGTCTGGCCGAAAGTCCGAAAACAGTTAAATACACATTATCCCTACATTGTTATCAAGTCAACAGACTTCAGAGAACTAATGACTGCACAGATGTTCGTGATCAGCACTAATTACACTTCACTACAGTATTTTACTGCCTATTTGATCGAGGCTCTAGACTATAGACTAAATAGACCATTGTGCTTAATAAAATACAATTTTTGTGAAGTCGCATTTTAACAAGAATTGGTCGTGTAATAACAATCTAATAAAATTAGATTGTAATCAATAATTTTGCTACAACTTTCATTTTAAATATAATAAAAACAAAATGGCGCTTGTACATTCATTGCTTAAACTGAAAATTTATGTGACAAATGATCCTTATGTAAAATTTTAAGCTATCTAATATATAAAATATTGCAATCTAATATATAAAATTTCCCAGTCTTAATGTTAGTTAGTTACCGTAGGTACTCCTCCGAAACGGCTTTACCGATTTTTACCAAATTTTGTATGTGTATTCAGCAGGTCTGAGAATCGGCTACTATCTAATTTTCATCTAATTTTTTTTTAATTTTTAATGCAAAACAACGTTTGCCGGGTCAGCTAGTATTTATATAAATTTTTACTATTTTCAGATTTAGCAAGCAATCAAATTTTTTTTTTAACTTGCTAGTGGTTAGTTTCTTTAATTAATGCATTAGGTATATTTATCGTTCAAAATCCAGTTCTGACAAAAATTTTGTTTCCAAACAAATTTTTACTGTTAAAAAATTTTTAGGTAGCTTAAAATTTTAACTTCAAAATTTTCGACCAAATTCTAACCGTAATCCCCATTCACCCCTTATCGCAACCCCGACAATACTTGATAGCTTTCTTTGTCCGGTTCCGTCGCAAAGAATAGTGGCAGCCATTTTTCATCTCGTGAAGCGGTAACGGTTTGAAACGCTGATAAAATGAAACCGCCGGTGCGAAGCCGCCAGAGGCAATATCCGGATAGCGCCGCTTACATCCGGTGGGAGATAGGCTTGGAGTTAAAAATAAATGTAAACGTGCTGTAATGCACCGTTCACATTTCTGTTAAAGTTACATTTCAGAAACCTTATTTTTACGTTGCGCTTGTCAGACTCTTTGAACGGTGTTTTGCAGTTGATATATCTTAAGTAGAGCAAAAGTTATCACTTCAAAATACTGTCGCCGAAAAACGTAAAAATTGGAAATATAGTTCTACTCTATTTCGACCCATCGCAACAAACTAAACTCTAAACGATATACCTCTTCGTGTGCACCTTAAGACTACTGGTCTCCTTCGTTATATGATATTACAGATTGAGAGAATAGAGCTCTGTCCCATCATGTTACTCTAATACGAGTTAACGTGCCGTGGTGATAATATTTACTATTGTACTCACTATCAGATGTTAATTATAAACACACAAAGTGGACAAGTTATATGTCTTCGAATCACAAAGTCATACGTACAAGTTTAGCTGGCCTATTCGCTATCTTTGACGTGTATTCATTGTTAGCAATTTACATAGTGCCACATGCTTTCGTGTTCACTAATATGTCATTAAAATAATGATTAGAAATAAATGATTTTTGATTCTGATGGTAAAGGAGTTTCACGCTCATATTTGCAAACATCATATTTGCAAAATGTCAGTAGGATAGCAACTTTAAAATGGGTTCACCAAGTAGACAAATGGCGTCTTTCGCTTGGTTTATTAACGGCCCACTAAACGGTTAGGCTCGGCATATCCATTCCCCCTTGTAGCAAAAGAGATATCAAGCGTAAATTCCAAACCCAGCACGCTGCTCCGCTGCGGGTTGACGGGCTTAGGACTAACGTTAATTTACTAACAATCACGATCAAATGTTGATGTTAGTGACAGGGACCGACGGCTTAACTTTATCTCCGAGACACGGGTGTGTCACCACGCCACAAATATCCCAACTCCGGGCTTAGAATTTACTTCTACTTCTTAGAGAGAAAGAAAGCTCAAAAGACGACACGGGATTCAAATCCAGGACCTAAATCGAAACTACGACTACATACGTTAGCTACTAGTCCAATGAGTGAATATTAATGATAATAAAGTATAGATTTAATCATTAAAGATTCAACGCAATTTAACAGACTGTACGGTCACAGATCTTCACCTATCGAATAAATTGAAAAACAAAAGAGATTTTCGTTAATGGCATTAGAAGCTATCAACACTGCGGTTTGGAACGACTACCCTCGTTTTCGTCTAATTTTAGGCACTGCGCCAGAATTGCAACGAAACAATTTCAACTAAAATTCGAGCAAAGCGCTGTTTCAACCAGAAATCGACGGAACGTAACAAAAAAGCAAATCAAAATGCAACAAGCGTCAATGTATCCTATTTTTCGTCTTGTATTTCAGGAGCACTTTTAATTTGATTCAGTGAAAACTCGATCGCTGGTATTTTAAAACTATAAAAATTTTGAACAAAAAATAGATTAGTGTTCAAATTTTTCAAATCTCTATTTCATATAGGTCTTTCTGAAAAAAAAAATGGGCATTGTAATTTTGGTTAAAACGCCATCTCAGTTTGCTACTTTCAAACTATACATGATACTTAAAGATGTATTATCTTCAAGTATCATGTAGAATTTGAAAGTAGCAAAATGATTCATAGACAATTTACAAGATGGTGATGCAAATTAAAAAAATAAAAAAACAGCGTAGCCCGTTTACCCTGATAACTCATGTTACATATCATCTTTCGCAGAATGTGGTTTATTTGGCGCGTTTGGAGCGTTGTCGTGTGCATATGCGCTTGCGTCGCGCAGCGCATCGATCAGGAGCCCGTGCTGTCGCCGCGCCCCGGCAGGGTGCGTGACCGAGACAATAAGCAAGACGAGCCGACCTGCGACCAACTCAAAGCCATGTGGAGGTGAGATTGTCTTATACCCTGCTGTATCACGAGAAGTACACTCGATAGCCCGTGCTGTCGCCGCGCCCCGGCAGGGTGCGTGAGACCGTGACATTAAACAAGACGAGCCGACCTGCGACCAGCTCAAAACCATGTGGAGGTGAGACTGTTTTATACCCTGCTGTATCACGAGAAGTACACTCGATAGTCCATGAGGTCGCCGTGCCCCTACAGGATTTGGGACCCGTCGGACTATTGTCATACCCATTTCTAGCACAAACCTTTCGCTTAATCGGAAACTTAGTCTTAAAATACATGCTAAAAGTTTTAAAATACATTCGCTTAAAGAAATAACATTCTAACATTAAAAGCCTCTTTTGCCAAAGTGGCTTGATAAAATACATAGACAACTTTTAAAAATTAAGAATATACTTTTTATGAAAAACTATCAGGCCTGCCTTGTTTGTTCATTGTCAGCGGTTCAATTCCTGGGTTGAGCTATGAAATATGAAACATTTCTTTCTTTTGAGAAATTCTTGCTGATAAATTTCTACATAATTATATATATTCCCACAGGGGTGAGCCGTCGTCCACCGCCTCAACCACGTCCGTCCACTTGCCATGAGCATTGCATATCTTTCACGCTTCGTCCAAGCACTTCTTCGACCGTTCGGTTTTATTAAACCTTTCATAAAAGTACATCGGTTTTATATTTTTGAACTAGCCTTTAATCAGAATGTCCTAGCTTCTTCAAAAATCATCATCAGAGAACCAGAGTTAATAGATACTAAAATAGGTAAAGTTACCTACCCTTTTTTTTCAACGTGGGGAAATCCTAATGGATACCTTCTCGTCATGGGGAGGCGAGAAGATTATGTCTGACTCGTACCGACTAAAACCCCACGGTGTTCCAACACGTCGCCTGGGGCTGAATTACGGGAAAGTTACGTACTACTACCGTAACCCAGTCAGCGGCACCCACAGAAGCAAGCACTCATCTAGGGCAAGGAACCCTAACTAATTAAAATCACGATGGGAACACAGAAAGTGTCTATCTACTTGAGGAAAAGTTACCTACCCTAACCTAACTAGAGTCGAACCATCTCCGTATCTATAACCTAGTAGAGCAACGATGCGTGTAAACATTTATTAATTAAACACGCATGATCTAACAGTATACAATATAAACTAATTACAAAATACCTCCAATATCAATTTAACATAATAGAAATTTCAGCACGGGATAACTGAATGAAACTATTCATAATTTTATACAAAACTGTCGCGTTTATAAGTCAAAATGGCGGAACGATGCCTATTTTGTAATACCGTCCTGTCGATCGTTCAACATGAATTCACGAACCGATTTTAATTAATCGAATTTGTTTCAATCAAAAATATTTTAGCGGGAATTTTGAATCGAAATTGGATTTTCGATAATATAATTTAACTTGCAAAATGTGAGGCGCTTCGCAATTGAATGCGTGGGAATGCCTTTATATTATGTACATCATTATCTCCCTATTCTAACGGCCCACTCTACTGCCTCGATGGTCTAGTGGTTAGCCTATATGGTCCAGATCACGAGGTCCTGGATTCAAATCTTGAGTCGTGGAATAATCTTACTTTTCCTTTCTTCTAAGAAATTTTCAGTAAATTCCGGAGTCGGAATGTTGGTGATATTACACTCGTGTGCCTTGGAGAGCATGTTAAGTCGGTTTCGGTTATTATCATCAACATCTGATAGTAATCGTACCTAAATAAATTAAACATCACTCTAAGCCCACCAAACCGCATTGAAGCCGCGTGATGAGTCTGCGCTCCATATATTATCTATACTAATATTATAAAGAGGAAAACTTTGTTTGTTTGTAATTAATAGGCTCAAAAACTACTGGACCGTTTTTAAAAATTCTTTCACCATTCGAAAGCTACATTATCCACGAGTAACATAGGCTAAATTTTATTTTGGAAAAAAATAGGGTTCCGTAAAATATTTGGGTTTTTCGGACACAAGGTGTAAAAATCAACCAGAAAAGTTTCTTATTTTGCGTACGCTGTCTAAACTATAAAAGATAGAACCATAAAATGTTCTAATTAATTGGAGATCTTATAAATATCTACAAAAAAGTCCGCGACACACTATACCTATATATGTCGAGTGAGGCACAACAACCATTTATTTATTTAAAACTCTTGAATTTTTTTTCGGACTACATTTAAACGCATTTATTTTACTCATGCTATTAATCCTTATCAAAATAAATTATTTCATCACTAAGTACAGTTTATGTAGATAATATTTGGTATTTAAAAGATTAAAATTGGACTTTTGGGTTTGAAGTTATGGCGAAATTAAAATATTACTATTTCTGCGTTGCGAAGTGAGCGTCACCAAGGCGGGGGCGCGCATGCGGGAGGGGAGTTTAGATCTATGTTATATATACGATGATGAATTAAGAATTCGATCTTTGTTCAAATATCTATTTAGTACACGGAAGAGTTTGTTCGTTTGTTTAAAAGGGCTAATCTCTATCTGCGTGTCGGATTGTAAAATTATTTTTGTTTATTCTGAAGGCTAGACACAAGAGTGAAATATACTATTTAATATCAATTTATACCCATCAGCTTGCCATAAATATATATTTTTAATGTTAATGTACTGAAATGTCATACAATGTTTAACAAAAATGTAGACCTTTAGTACACGGGACGGGACGGAGAATATTGCTTCACGGGAAACTATAAAAAAATTAAATTGAGAGGGGAAGCAGGGAGTGAGCACACTATATGTGCCTTTACACATTTTGTATGAAAGTCTGTCTTTAAAATTAGAAGGGTACCTAAGAGGTTTTCTCGCGGACGAAGTCGCGGGCGACTGCTAGTTCCCTATAAGGAGGCCTGACTATCTAGTGGGCCTATAATACGCTGATAATAGTGATGACTAAGAGATGTGCAGTGGAGCGAGGGGTACGACAAGGATGTGTAGCGTCGCCATGGCTGTTTAACTTATTCATGGACAACTGTTTGACAGATCTGAAAGAAAGTGTATTTGGTTTAAGAATGAAAGAGTTACTCATTAAATGTCTTCTCTATGCCGACGACCAAGTATTACTTGCATCGTCTGCTAATGAGTTACAGAAAATAGTAACTATTATGAATGTAGCTCTGAAAAGGAAAGGAATTAAAGTGAATGTTAGCAAAATGAAAGTAATGGTTTTTGCAAGAGATGAATATGTGACAGATTGTAATATTGTGATAGATAGAGAAAAAGTGGAAGAAGTAAAAGAGTTTGTATACCTGGGTAGTAAATTTACGAAAGATGGAACGTGTGAGAGTGATATTGAAAGAAGAGTAAATGCTGGGAACTTGGTGAATCGTGCTCTGTATGCATTTATGAACAGCCAGAAAGTGTCCCAAAAGGCAAGACTGGCTGTATGGTAGTGAAAGTTGGGTATGGCAGAAGAAGCACAAAAGTAAAATAAATGCTGTAGAGATGAGAGCATTGAGGAGTATGTGCGGATTAAAACTGTGTGACCGAGTTAAAAATAGTGTGATAAGAGAAAAGTGTGGTGTAAAAGCAGATGTAGTAACTAAAATTGAGAAAGGGATGCTTAGATGGTTTGGACATGTAGAGAGAATGGATGAAAGAAGATTAACAAAAGAGATTTACAAGGCGAGGGTGAATGGAAATGTTGGAAGGGGAAGGCCTAGGCGAATGTTCCTGGATCAAATTCAGGACATTTTAAATAATGGCCAGGTCAAGAGTACCCTAAACTGACGAACTTGTATGAAAGGATTAATGAGAGTGGAAGAAGCTAAGGAAGTATGCAAGGACCGTGGCAAATGGAGGGATGTGGTCTCTGCCTACCCCTATGGGAACAAGGCGTGATGTTTATGTATGTATGTACTATGAGATGATATATGGGTCTTAAACTGCCTCTCGAGCCGGCGATAGTCATAACAAATAGTCTAAGATGAAGTTTCGAAATTGTCTATAACATAACGTTTACAAAAATACGAAAAATTTTAAGCTATAGGTATCATATAAGTATATCGTGTAATACTGTTCAGTAAAGTGTGATACAATTTGAAACGTTACCTCTCCGGAAATAGAACCTGGGGCGTTTCATTCCAGCTCGCTTGTTTGCTTTTGGAACTAGGTCACAATACCCTAAAACCCATTTGGCTTGTATTGTGTGTTCACAAGAGACTTTTCCGTCCCTATAAGTCACAAGCCCCTATTATATACGAAAGGTTCTTGAATGCTTCGAGGTATAATATAAAGCATTGATTCCCAAAGTACTCCAGGTAGATACCATGGCCCGTCGACGAGAGAATGGACGGGGGTCTGCGTTTGCGTCACAAACAAATAAGGACTCCACATTGACGAACTCAGACGCAACGCAGTTTTCCATAATTATATCTAAATTCACACATTTTTTTGTCGAGTTTTGGGATATGAATGCATGGAGTTAATTAGCCTTCTGACTCAGTGGTAGAATCATAACATACTCGCACAATCAAACTTGACGTTACAAAATTGAAATAAACGAATTTAGAATTTTGCTCTACTGGAACCAGGTAAATTTTTAAAGTGATCTATTACAAAAATGTTTGGGAGCCTCTGATATAAAGGGTGTAGTACCTTTGCATACCGTACGTTGACACGAGGTATTCTGCAAATCATCCCTCGGGAATTTGAAGGGATAACTTCATTGCAAGAATTCGCTGGGAGCCTGGATTGATTTGACGTAAGGTATTTTGCCTGTTGAAGGTCGCGCCGTAATTTTCGATTATGTGCTTATAATATAATAGATTGAAATGCGCAGTAAATATATCAGGTGACTTATAAGACTAGTAGTTTGCCGATGTGGCTTTGAATAATAGGAGCTTGAGTTCGAGTCCTGGCTCGGACCAAAAACATTAAAAATTCATAAAAAAATCTGCTTCTCCGCTTGCAGGGCATTTGAATGCTTAAGCAACCGGTGGTCAGGGCATAGGGCAGGTGAGAAACGTCTTTACAATACGCATCGTCTCAAGGGCTGCTACCTTCGGCATGACCCTTAATCCAACAGCCAAGGGAAACCTTAAATAATAAGGGCGTCAAAGCTTTTCGCAAAAAGACCATTGGCTGATTGATTGAATGATCGGAATAATAAAAGTTCTCCACTCCACTCTTATGGCGCTAATATCCACATGGCGGTAATCTCGTGTGCAAGGAGGTCCTTGCTACGATAAATTCGAGTAGGTACTCGTAAGTACATATTTTGTTTTTTTTTTGGCTTTCACAAGATGATTGTAATTCGGCCATTATTATCATCAATTTATATGTCATTATTATCATTTACATGTAAAAGTTATTGATTAGTTAAAAACCTAATGTTTGTAGACTACTACAGCATTATGTTCATGATAAATTAAGAATGACAGAAATAAATTAATTAGAACATTACCCTCCCAAAGTAGTATCCCAAAGTAAACATAGCTTGTGTTATAGATACCTGATCAATATAATATAAACAAATTCTCCTACTTACTACAATTAAACACACTGAATCCAGATGCTGAGAAACCTACAAAATCATCACTGAAATGCTTTTCAGTTGTGGGCATCGGAACCCACGTCCTTTTGCAACATATATCACTAACCAATGAACAAATCCTTCGTCAGACATGACCAAAATTAAATAAAAATTTTAATTTATTTATTTTCATTTTGCTGAAATGCTTAAGCGACTTCACCAGCTGCTTATCATCTAATCTCAACGTCCGGATATAACTTCTGAGTACTTCAATTAAAAAGGGTAGTTGATTTAAATGAGAAGGCTCAAATTAGATTGGCAGATTTATTAATTTCAAGTGATTTAACTGGCTTTTGATTAACGTTGAATTTGTAATTACGCTCGTCTTTAACGAAGTTCTTAAATTAATGGACTGTTATATTATTTTACGATTAAAGTTTTACCTGCGGATTTCAAGTGTATTATTATTATTATTTAATATACATATCTCTATCGCTTTTTCCATACAAGTACCTCGGTTTCATCATCATCATCATTACCAGCCTATAGACGTCGACTGTTGGACATAGGCCTTTTTTAGGGACTTCCAAACACAACGATCCCGAGCCGTCTGTTGCCAGCGGCTCCCTGCGACACGTTTGATGTCAGTACACCTGGTTGGGGGTCAACCAACGCTGCGCTTTCCGGTCCGGGGTCGCCAATCTACCACCTTGGACTCCCAACGTCCATCAGCTGTTCGAACTACGTGCCCCGCCCATTGCCACTACAGTTCTGCGACTCGCTGAGCTATGTCGGTTACTTTGGTTCTTCTGCGGATCCTCATTTCTGATCTCGGTTTAGGGTACTTTAATCGGGATGGCCTGTATTTGATTCTGGAGGAACATTCGCCATGGTCATCCCTTTCCAACATTTCCATTCACTCTCTTACCTTTCATCCAGATATTTAATTTTATACCCATTTCAACACTTTCTCCAACAAATCACAATAAACACTTTATAACACAAACTGCATCGCATCTCAACTTGGCTTATTTGATGTTTAATATCGCTATTCCTTTGACGTTTAGAACCTCGGGGTATTTAAACAGAATCCCAGTAGAGACAGACTGGCTCGTATTTTTCTTATTTACGCTACAGCTACGAGTATGTGTTTAAGTTTATGTATATGTCCATATTAGATATTTATTTTAAGCTACTGTGTGCTGTATGTAGCTAAAGGGGTAGTAAGTTTAAATTGAATAAATATTTTTGTTATATGATGTAACTAAAAAAGATTTTCGGATTTTTTTCCTTTGTATGGGCTATATATATCACATTGCATCGTACAAAATTTGAAGATTGTGAGTTCACAGAAAGTACCCTGCAGGTTGTGATACTCTTGCGAGTGTTGAAAATTTGTGACATAAACGACTGTATCTTTTGATTGAGTTGGCTTAGAAGTTTGATATTTTCACAGCTCCAAGGAACAGTTGGCCTGAGTATGTTATATTTATTTCAGCTTAACACCTCCTGCCGTTTCTGAGAAAAAGTGTTTTGTTAGACAGACGGACGGACAACAAAGTGTGTCTATTTGTACATCTTCCAATTAATACCAAAGTCCAACCACCTTCAAAAATAGAAAATCTATACCAGTTATATGACGTCATATATTAGTTACTTAGATACATGATCCCTTAACAAAAGTAGGCATGCTTATTGAATAGGCATCATTAGCTGCGAACTGCTCGTGTACAAAGATTACTGCCTTTCATTTGTGCCGACCTTACCGACCTTTGGTGAAAGGGAGGGAGTAGGCACGAAATGAAATAAAATTGCTTATTTGACATATTATGTTACAACAACTTGGTATAATCTCTGTATAATACTATTATTTCTATTATTATCTGACGCCTGCGACTTGGCACGCTAGAAAACCTTCTTAGAACATCGATGAAATTAAAATTTCGTGACCCTCTTTTTAACCGACGAAAAAAACGGAGGAGGTTCTCAATTCGACACGTATATTTTTTTTTTATGTATGACCACGCATAACTTTTTACAGAGTTGTCCGATTTTGATAATTCTTTTTTTATTAGAAAGGGCATACTTCCAAGGTGATCCCATTGTCATCATGTTAGGATCTGATGACGATATACTGGGGAAGTTGAAGGAACTCTTCAAATTTTGGAGGCAAGCTTACAGCGATTTCGGTTTTTGTCTCGGTATCGGTAGCTTTTTGGCTATAATATACTAGTATATAATATACTATGACAGTATAGTACGAGTACAATACGTGGCGATAAATCACTAAAAATTAGAAATAAAAATTTTTAAATAAAAATAGAACCGACTCAAAACGCACTAAAAAGTAAAAAATAACTGTGTCATTTAGTTGCTTTAAATTACTTCAGCATATCTAGGAGTCGGTGCCAGCCAAGGTTCCTAATCGAATTCGAATCCAGAAAATGCTTTACTACGTAAAATAAAGGTTCCTTAAACTTGCTGGCACCGACTTCATAGACATGCTTAAGTAATTTAAAGCAACTAAATTCTCTATTTTTATTTAAATATTTTTATTAAGTAAGGCATGTGTATAACAAGGTATTCTTAAAATATGTCATTACAGACATTTTTGTAGTCCTAATAGATAGCAAAAATCCTTTCATACATCGTTTTGTTATATCTGAAATAATTTTGGCAGCGTTTTCAATAAAAGTTTTCAAGCGGACAGCCAATAATAGTTTGTGATACCACACAAAAACAGAAAAATAGCTAAATAACTGTAATATATAATACAGAAACACAGAAGCAATGAAGTTAAATTATTATATTTTTCCTTTTTATAATAGGTATCGGTATAGAAAAGTGCTCGTAATGCGAAAACCACGACATTATATCATTATGTCGCCATTAACCTTATTATTTACTCGTGGCGACTCGACAGAATAGGGGATGAAGGGCGGAATACGGAGTAATTACGCAATACGCGATAGTGAATCATTCTCTCAAATAATAACTGCGGAAAAATTAGCGACGGAATTTAGATGTACTTATTTCGAGGTAGGATTTCATCTTATGGAACAGGGTTGTATTATCGAGCTCTCTATGTATGTTCATCCTAATCCTAACCAATATTATAAATGCGAAAGTAACTGTCTGTCTGTCTGTCTGTCTAGCTTTCACGCTAAAACTATATGTGGTACACAGATAGTCTAAAGCCTGAAAAAGGACACAGGCCACTTATGATTGCGAAAATTAAAAAAAAATTTAAATGACAAAGATGTTGAGAGGCAAGTGGTTCGGCCTTCAACTTCCCACAGGAAGTGAAATAAATAATTTTATGTAACAACACATTTAATATTGTAAAATTAATAATATTAAAAAAATAACAACTGTTGAGTTTTTTGTCGGCTCTTCTCAACAAGATCTGCATTCCGAGCCGGTGGTAGAGTCACTACAAATAGTCCAATTTGACATTTCAAAAGTGCTTATAAAAAGCCTACTTGAAATAAACGATTTTTAATTTGAATTTGAAAAAGGGTTGTACAGGGTTAAAAAGTGGATGAAATGTTGTATGAAAGTATCGTAATTTTTAAAGCCAGACGCTTTATGCATATTTTTAGACAGTTGATTAAATATTAATAAATAATTCAAAATTTAGAATAATTAGGCTGCCCTAATAACTAATTCCACGTGGACGGAGTCGCAGGCAAAAGCTAGTGAGAATATATGTGTATTTATTAATATTTGAATATCAAAAACAACCGCACCGTTTTATTCACTAGAGGATGTAGTAAAAAAAATAAGAAAGGTATGCTTAGATGGTTTGGGCATGTAGAGAGAATGGATGAAAGAAGATTAACAAAAGACATAACAGGCGAAGGTGTTGGAAGGGAAAGGCTTAGGCGAATGTTCCTAGAATTAATTAAGGACATTTCAAAGAATGACCAGGTCAAGAGTAACTGCTAATCTGACGAACTTGTACGAAAGTATTAATTAGAGTGTACGAAGCTAAGGAAGTATGCCGGTACCGTGGAAATAGAAGGATATATCTACCTTCCCCTATGGGAAAGAGACGTGGTGTTATGTACGTATGTAAAAAAACCATTTGATTGATGGAAACTCATAATACTCGTTTTTTAAGGTACAAATATATAGTAACCGCGGATGTCTGTCGGTTGAGAGCACTTAAAAGCCCCGCAAGCGGAAAATTGAAGTGTGGGTGTTATATTACGTTTGTATAATATAAATTCAGAATATTACAGTAATTACAATTTATAATAATGTTCATGTAGATAATTATTTTCGGTGAAAATACAGGTACTTACCTTCTTTCAATTACTATCCGATTCATTTATTTCGTTTAACATTCATTAAATATCAAATGAATAATTATTATCATTGAGGATTTTATTCATTTACAGAAAATTGAAATGAACTTTGTGTGATACGTTTTATAATCACTTGGCAGCAGTAGGTTTAGTACTAATACATAATGGTGGGAATGCTGATGCACATGCCTGTAACTGACTAATTTGCATGCAAGCTACTTGCATATGCGACCGACAGTAATGTGTTGACGCTAACTGGCATGTCTGTATTTGCATAGCCAGTAGATAGCACAACTTAATTTCGCGTTAGTTACTGACATCATGGCATGCATACTGTCATGGCTGCTTCGATGGTCTAGTGGCTAGCCTGTGAGGCTGTGACTATGACCTCGAGATCCTGGGCTCGAATCCTGGTTCGAGTCGTGAAAAAATTAAGATTTTCTTTTATTTAAGAAATTTTCAGTAGATTCCAAACCCAGAGCCGGAAAGTTGATGGTGTTACAACCCCGTGCCATGGAAAGCACCTTAAGCTGTTCGGTTCTGTCCATAGCAGTGACCAGAACAACATTTGACAATGAGTTTTAAACATTATAACCCTCAGCCAGCAATAGAGAAACGAGGTGGGTCCACGTACCCTCCTCCTACAATGGAGAAAGCCTGGGTCTGTAGTAGGCCGTTAACAGACTGATAATGAAGATATGTGGGGCATTCAACGAGAAAGAGGGGTCACGGGGAGTTGCAAGTCATGGAAATACAGGCATGCGTGCTAGGGAGTAGCCAGGATTCTATATAGGAGGGGGCAAATGCAGAAAATCTTTTGATTTAATCATTGATTTTAACAAACTAATGCGAATGTGCCTTCTATCTCATCCTGCATCCCGCTCTGTTTCTATCGCGAGCTATTGAGTTGGTGAGCATTACGAATTACCAGTAACCGCTCTAGTGCTTCTAGGGAGGACTGCTGCCCACCGTGCCCGTGCCTCGCTACGCCCATGCATGCAAGTACGTAAATTACATGCAAGTTTACCTTACAAATATATTCAGTAACTTGTATGCAAGCCACTGATCTGCTTTACTGACATTACTTGATGTTCCACAGATTCGCGTCGTTAAAGCGCAGGTTCGTTGGTGCGTTTACGACTGCGTCCAACGTTTGAGCATTCATAAACGTATCAGATTCCAGCTCACTGCGTCTGATTGAAATCTGAGAATTCTCAATCTAAACCTATGTTGTATTAATTTTTGACACACGCAAACACCGAGTAGAAGCAGTTCTGCGTTTTGGGCAACGTTTATGATCTTTATACATACACGTTTTAAAACAAAGTCTTATATGTGCCTGCGGCTTTACCCGCGTAGTTCACGTGCCCGTGGAGATATCGGGACAAAAGTTATCTATGTTAAAGACAATCTACGACAATCCACGAGTCAATCTATCTCTAATTAAAGTTCCAGGCAAATGGGGTAAATAATTGCGGCTTGGAGGCATAACAAACTTTACCTCTTTATAATATTAGTATAGATTAGATATTAGTAAGATGACACGTTATAAAATTTAGTTTATTTATCTTGTCCAATAATAATGAAACTTTTAAGGCGAAAAGCTTCAGCTAAGAATTTAAGAAGCTTTCGCTTGGCTGTTAGATCTAGGGCAACAAACAGAAGGCGGTAATTCTAGAGACGGCACTTATTGACATTCGCGTTACTTTTACGCCGGGAATTATTCAACTAACCCGCCAAGCGCAAACATACGGCTAAGTGATTTAATATTAAATAGGGTCCGATTTTACAAGTTTTATATACAGCCTAATATACATTTTTAGGAAGTTAGAAGTTTAAATGGTGGGAGGCCCTGTAGTAGGCTGTTAACAGGTTGACAATGAAAGAAATGAATGAATATAATATTTTTGTTTGGCAGGTTCTCAAAACGGCAAGCGCGAGCCCCGGAGATAATGAACGAGGTGAATTCGTACCGCGACCCGCTGATGTACAACGAATGGCCCGTCTACACCGCCATGCCGCGCGCAGCACCCAGGTAATAACAGACTAAATATATTTTAAGCCAAAATCAAAACAATTCTTTTTTTATTCATTACAAGTTAGCCTTTGACTGCAATCACACCTGATGGTAACTGACAGTACAGTCTAAGATTTAAGCAGGCTAACTTGTTAGGTGTAGAATCACCACACGACTTACGGATTATGCACGACATCGTACCGGAATGTTAAATCACTGGGTGATACACCTTTGCCGGTAGGGTGGTAACTAGCCACGGCCGACGCCTATTTTTAGATTTTCATAAAGCTATGTGATTTTAAGTAACATGCTAATAAAAGGATTTGTTTTCCTTGCGATTTTATTAAATTTACCAATGTTTACAAACACGGGAATTCTACATAAAATGTTTACCAACAAAATGTAACGTAAATAAAAATGTCTGGAATATTCGATATCTATTTTTAACTCCGCCGCCGAAAATAAGCCGCATATAGAAGCGCGGAATATTTATCGTACGAGCGCCTTAGGGAGTTGACACTGGAATTCAATTTTAGTTTTTATACCTCTTGGAAATTCTTAGCAGTGCTATATATTGTGTAACATTATGGTTTTATCTCGTGATATGCATGATATATTTTTAGATATTACCTACTTATTTTTTAATAATACATCTATATTACAAAGTACTACTAATTACTTAATTAAATCTAAAACTCCACTCCTCGACTCTACTGCAACGAAATATAGTGCCTATGATACTGGTAGCATTCCTTTAAATTTAAATGGCCAAACTAATTCGTTTGCCAAGGTAGTTGCCAGCTCTTTGGTCACCCTTAGACTGGATAACTTTTTTTGAAATATCTTCAAAAAGAACACGAGCCTCCGGTCCCCATGACCCCAAAGTCCTACACCAAAAAGCACAAAACGATAGTAAAAACAAGCAAAAATAGGCCTAGTCGGTAATTAAACCCAGGACCTCCATCTCATATATCCACTGCGCATACCACTACGCTACGAAGGCAGTCTACGCAGGTAAAATCGCGGGACCCAGCTCGCAATGTACTAAAGCGTGAAAAATATTTAATTTTTCATTTGAACAACTCATTAGCAATACCAGTGAGCGGGCAACACCAGCGAGTACCAACCTTGCCTTCCAACCTGTCAGTTGAATAATATTCCGAGAATATTTAAATCATCGTGTAGGAAGGTCTTAATACTTTCGTTGAATTTTCAATTAAGTTCAAAATAGATATACATTTTAAATCCTAATTTAAATATTTCAAGTAAGCTGTGAACAAAAAAATAAGATATTAATATTTTACAAGTTGCTAATATCGGCTTGTTATTTAAAACTAGAGGACGCGCGCAACTTAGTCTGCGTCGAATAAAAATTTAAAGAAATAAAATTAGTTACTTTTCTGTAAATGAAAATGTGTTAGTTCAAATATCATTCTAAGAGCGACTAATTGCATTAGAGCAGCGTGGTGGATCTTACCTCCATTTCCTTTGTATAAAAGAAGTAGATCTGGTCCTGCAGTGGGCCGCTAACATGTTGTTTAATATTACCTTTTTATATAGTGATGACCTTTACAGATTCCGGTACCAATACCCGTCCATCCCCCGCGAGGCGTACGGTCGAGTCATCACCAAGGCACCCCCTAATGTTGTGCGCACACCCGATTATGGAGAGGTGGGTTCAAACTACATATTTATTGTTATCGTACGATGTGTTGCTCTGTTTAAGGTTTTATACTTAGGATAGGGTTTTATACTTTGCATCCGGTAGGGACATTTTGGTCCATCAATTTTTAATTATAAAAAAGACGTGTGGCACTCGGAGACTGCCGCGGTAAAGCTATAGCATTTTTTATCAACTTATGTTTACCATCCGACGTCATCAGGACCGTGGCCGAGCGGTAAAGCGCTCTAAGTGCCCGGATTGCCAAAGAAACGCGAGTTCGAATCCCGTCGGTTCCGCAATTTTAATGACTTTTTGAAATATCACGCTTGAAAAAAAAATTGCGTAACCGACGGGATTCGAACTTGCGTTTCTTTGGCAATTCGGGCACTTAAAGCGCCTTACCGCTAGGCCACGCTCCCAATGACGTCGGTGCCGAAATTATGCTTTTTATATTATGTTTTTGATATCCAGCGGGTGTTAGGTTTTTTCGTTACGGAATTTCTGAATACGGTCTCCATGCTCAAGGCCCTCGATAGAAGCTATGCAATAGCTTAAAAAATTTATACGTGGCATATACTAAATACATCAGTAACCATACCCTTTAAATATTTCTGTGGACAAACTCTACTACGAATAGCATTATTACAACTTAAAAACAAATAAGAGTTCTAACAGATACTTGGGCGACAAAGGCGCCTGTGTCCAGCCCACTAGCGTGTGAAATTAAAAGTAAAATAAATTACATAAATAAATTATATGAAAAAGTAACTTAATATACTCGTTATAGTGTGGTGGCTGCGTACACACACACACACACCAACGTGTATAATGAAATGTCGACTAAGCATTTTGTATAGCGACGGCGGACGGATTTGCCCGCCGTCGACACAACGCGTAATAAATAATAGTGAACAGTTTGTGTGGCTACTCATTTACTAACCTGACCTAGCAGAGCACATTACTTCAGTCAACCTATAACATCCAATCAACCCCTAAAATAGCATTAGCTACATGCATGTGAAAATCTCGTCTTAGTCAGTAAAGCCGTTTCAGAGTTATGCCAGAACAGACAGACAAAAATTAAAAAAATTGTTGTTTGGTGTACCTTTTCACTCAATGTAGGTACTTCTTGCATTGAGTGAAAAACTGTTAAATCAAAATAACAAACAGACATTTATTCCATTTATCTGATAGATAAAGGCACATTTATAATTAAGTGGTACTAACTGTAAAAGTTAGTTGAGCCGCTTAAAAAGTACATTTGTCGGCAACATGAAAGCGGAATGAATGCACGGCAACGCGACGCAACAAAGGCACAATAGCTCAAAGGCCGTGTTAAACCAAATGTGAACATTTTGCATCGCGCTGCTTTCTCTATTGTTAGCGAAAGGTGATAAAATGTCCGTTCTTTTTCAATTAACTTTATAAAATAACTTTTTTACTTCAAAAATTTAATTGTCACAGGACGTCCATTAAATAATATAATCTATTTTACCACAGAATGAAAAATTGTACCAAGTTAATTGTGTCCTTACTATCTAGTTAGTTTAAATTGATCATTGATAAGCTGATCATTAAATCATTATTTTCGCAATGTGTATTTCCTGTAGGCTTCAGTAGTTTTGTAATGATGTTTTAATAATTCGACTGTGATTAATAAACTCGTCTCTATGCCTCTCCTTCTAATGGGACCCATTTAGTGGTTGCGTGATAAAGCAACAAACATACATAACCTCACAAACAATCGCGTTCATATCATTAATAGAATTATTACAGATTATCCTGGTCCGGCTCGTAAAGAATTTTTTGAGGCTCCTTACGGCTAACATCGAATCCAAGACCTCTCGAATTTACGCCCCCTAAGAGCTATTGAGTCGCCCTAAGAAGCCCTACTGACACGCAATAATATCACAAGGTATCTACGTAATAGGGCAATTGACCTTCGAGACTTGCCGTTTAGGTCATTACCTACAACCTACGCATGCCTAGCATAATAGTTTAAGAGACATCGTACATCATATATTTCGTAGGTACGTTTGCAGTAGGCATTTTGTATTATAAAAATGTTAAGCAGATTTTGGGAACTGCCGGTAGAAGAAAAAACGCATGTGGTGACACGGGTTTCACGATTTTTCTTCACCCAAGAAATGCTCAACGCATATAAAGAAGTTGTCACTACAAAATTGTTTTCTTCTACTTGAAAAAATAAATAATATGTCAATGGTACTAACTATTTAGGGTGGATATATAGAATTATTAATACAATGATACAAATGATTAATTTAACGTAATAGCCGTTTACCAACTCTCAAAAAGTGTACCTATGATTTGAATTAATGTTATGGCCGATAATCTCATAAAAATTCTAATGAACAACGTAAAAAGCTTGCATTGACAATGAAATGAAAACGAAACATAATAAAAATATTAGTACTTTCAAGAGCGAGAATAAAAAGGCTCCAGTTTAATGGTTGGTCTCTTGTACTACAATCTCTATAGAAGTTATATAGTTGTTGTAGGGGTGTTTAACGTCTGGGAGAGGCACTTAGCGGCGTGCACAGTTTCACTGAGTAGGTAATTTCTTACCTCGAAACCTTATCACTTTATATTGAAAAGAAGAAGGCACCTTTAGTGGTTATAAAGTTTAAATAATTATATCGCTAAGAATTATGGCTTAACTCAAACTGCAAACGAAGTAAAGCGTCAAGTTCGTCTATTGTAATCTGTACTTACTCGATGAATACTAATTGATATTTATTTTCAAATTATTAAGGTACACAGTTGTATTATTATTCAAATATGGGAAATCCAAAAATGAAGCGACGCACGTCAACGTTTATTCCATTTTTGTATATTAGAACTTTGAAGATAGAAAGTAGAGATGAATTTGTCATCAATAGTGACAAGTCGCGTCGCTTCGCCTCTGTGCCAGTCTGAATGAACCTGGCTCTGATAAAAAGACAGCGAGATTTTCTTTCCTCAGTGTACTCGTACTCGTATGTCTAAATTTGGAGAGAGTATTACAACCCTGTGTCTAAAACACTTTTAGCTGTCCTTTATGGCATTATATCTGATACTAATCTTTATAAAGTTAAACCTTTACACCCTTGTTTTCTAGAGCGCTCTTTTCAGTAAGTCTAGCCATCAACACAGTAGTAGAGCCACCACAAATAAACGAAGACGTATCAAAAGTACTTTTAAAATAAAACTTGAAATAACTGTCGTTACTATAATATTTTTTTTATTTTTCAGTTATATATATTGAATTGAAACGTATAGTACTTGTTGAGCTTACAGTGCCGTGGGAAACAAACATCCCTAAATACCATGTATTCAAAGTGAATAAATATTATGACCTTACTAATGAACTAACCAAAAATGGCTATGTGGTTAGTTTATACGCGGTAGAAGTGGGTGCGAGGGGTATACCAGCGAAGTCTCTCTACAACCTGCTAAAAGACCTTGGCCTTAGTAGAAGTGCAGTAAGCTCCATATTGGAACGAGTGTCCAAAGCTGCTCTAGTAGGGTCCTTCCGAATTTGGCTGGGCAGTGAGAACAACTTGAAAAGGTGAGTGTTGACGCGCGTCACTAAGGGTACCCTTAAACCTACACCCTTGTCACAAGTCTCGGCCTCTGTTCGGAGTTTTTCTCTCAGCCACGCGATGGACCCGGCACCCGCACGGTGAATTCATGGAATGCTAAGATATTCGTCTCTCTATATTTGACACAATTAAATTAATTTCATTATTTTTAATTTATGTCTGTTTGTTACAGATGTTTGGCATGCTGAATGTACCCCACTCATCCGGCAAGATCCTGCGCTACTCCGGGCCCTCCAGACCTCGTGGCCAGCCCACCTTCATGGTACCTCCACAAAGGGACAGGTACGATAGCATTATCATACCAATACTTGACGGAACTAGTAGACGATCAGCCAACTATATTATTATAGGATGTCTTTTATAGTATAAAGTGTATGTCTTATGACAATTTTTTGAAAACAAGATGGCCTTGTTGATGAGGGTTTGGGAAAAGAGGTTCTGCGTTCAAACCCTGGATTGGACAAAAATATTGAGCTTATCTTTCTCCCGAAGAACCAGAGTTAGGAAATTATTTGTGTTACTCCCCCGTACCTCAGAGGGCACGCTAGATCGATCGTTAACATTAAGTATAAGACATATCATGTGTTCTTTTAGATTCGAAGCGCTGAAGAAGCTTATCCGCCAGGAGCATGTTCGCGAGTTGCAGCGGAAATTTGATACTGAACAGAAGCAGGAGCTGAAGGAGATCGCGGCTGGACGAGGGTAAGACTTTTAACTATGTTTAACTTATTACTGAAGATCTTCTGCCAGGAGCACGGGTGCGAGTTGCAGCGCAAGTTTGACACGGAGCCGAAGCAAGAGCTGAAGGAGTTGGTAGGTGGAGAGCTCGCTAAGCCATCGCTCCAAATCAATATTTACTAACATCTATACACGAATCCGCTGGATGTAGGTGGCAGTAGCAAATCAAGTCCATAGCGTTAGGAAGTCTTTGCTACAATATCTCCTAACAACAATATCTCCTAACAAAAGCTTGGCCAGCACTTAGCCATTAAAATAAGCTGACAAAGAAGCCACGACCGAAGCCTACACGCAGCAACTGGTAGTCGACTGGCAATCAATCATCTCTCTTGTTTACACTCGGATCATAAGATGAAAAATCACGGCTCAAGATTAATGACCTCCCATCAGTTCCCAACCTACGCTTTTCATAAAAGCAATTAGTTTTGGGAACGCGATTAACTTTTGATGTTGCCTTTTCAACGACGTTAATTTAAATCCAAGCACAAAATAAAACTGGGAACTTGTTGCTTCAAGATTTTTGATAGCCAAGTTGCCTAACAATCTCGATCAGAAAAATAAAATAAAACGTGCGGGAAAACGGGAATTAACTTCGACTGCTATACACAGACTGCTAAAAACATTACCCTCCTTCTGACGCAGTCGGGTAAAAAATACTCGTGTACTACTAGTACTACTAGTAATAAGCTTGGTCGCTAACTAATGGCCTCGTGGTTAAGTCACTCAGTTAATGGAGCGAGCTATGTTCGGAGAGAAACGAGGAAATGTCCAAAAGCATAAAAATTACCGATATTAATCCAACCCTATTACGTAGATTGACGACACTAAACGTGTGGGTGCATCCCAGTAGTAATTCACCTAATTTAGTACTATAGAACTGTTGACACACCATATTAGAGTTAAGTGAAGTGAGTTACAAAGAAATGTCGATATCAACATCCTATTAGGAGGTTACATATAATTATATACTTGTAAATTACCTAGTTTTTATAAGAATAATATTGGGGTTCCTTCATTAAACCCATACGTGTGGGGTATTTATAGATAGGTCTTTAAAAATGATATTGAGGTTTCTAATATCATTTTTTTCTAAACTGAATAGTTTGCCCCCCCCCTGTAACTTCCAAAATTTTTTTGTTAAAAACAAAATGAATTATCAAGTGAAATAATATAAAGTATACTACAGTTCTATATAGAATTATTGGGATATAATTTGACAGCCCGGAAAATATCCCAACAGTTCTATAGAACTACGGTATGGGGTACTACTGGGATGCACCCAAACGTGTCGTATGGTGCGGCTAGCCTAGGCGGCTCAGAATTGTTGTTTACGAAAGTCCATGGTGTGATGATGATGGTGATGATACTAAGGTGTTTTTCCTGAATAAAGACAAAAACTTTGAAGCGAGAGCGATATAGTACAAAATGTTTATTTTCATGGATATTTAGGAACACACGTAAAAATAAAGTCGATGAGAAATTCAGACTTCTAATCCAATATAAAGACAATCTTTTTAATTTCCACCCCTTGTTGAACAAGATTATTGTATTAAAAAAGTTCGCGAGACGGGAGGCAAGTTTGAAAGCTGAGAGTTTTCGAACGAGATATTCAAACAATTTTTCAGCGCAAAGTTTTAAGACGCTCGTAAAGAAAGGGTGTATGCATAATGTTTTATGCAAAATGTCTACATTCAGAATCAAGCGGGGCTTACCTCGCCGGCCACCGAGATATATTTACTCGTAAAACTTTTGCGAGCTTTACTGCACGAGGAATCGTGTAGGTATATATGTATAAATTTTTACCTTGTGGCACTCAACACATTTAATCACTGAGTGTTTAATCAATTAGTCTAAGAGCATGTGATAATAGAAACTTCGTCATTATATAAAAAGGAAGTTTTAGATACGCTAGATAAATAAGATATAGATAGATAAGTTAAGATAAAGTACAGTTTGGAACTTGATGGCTTTGGGTGGGATCTTGAGATCAATCGTCGTGACTTATTTCGAGTTCCATCAAGTTTCAAATCACAGCAATTCTTAGCACAAAACTGGAGCTTCAATAGCTCTACGGTTAAAAGACTGGACTCAACGTCATGCGTCCCTGCCCCTCTCGTTGAACCATTGTTATACCTATTCCATACAAAGTCTTTACAAATAATTAGAGAGTTAAAGGAGTATTGATCATAATAGTTATTATTTAAACAATATCACTTCAAAAGATATGTATTTATTCTCTCATCGTTGCAGAAACGATGACTACGTGTACGGCACTTATGGTGAACAGGAACCAAGTGATCTACAGCAGCTGGAGTACGCGGCCGACGAGCCCGCTGCCAGGCACGGGAAGTAAGTACACCGACATCACTACCATCATCATTAGTCTATTTTTAGTTTCAGGTCATTTCAAAGAAACCTCACTGCAGGTCGAAGACTATTCAAAGAAATTTTTGTTTCTTCAATTAAACTGTTTGAATTAAATTACATAAAGTAAAGTAGATGAGTAGAGATGATAAAACTCACTTCGCCCGTTTTATAAAATAGGTCCCTATTATGCAACCGTTTGTCAATACAGTATTTGCCCACAGGAAACCACAATCAGGCAGTCGCCAAGTATCACAGTTCTCGCGCTACTCGGACGTTATGCTACCGCCGGTGCGTCGCACGTTCTACCACCCGTACTTCGACTACATCCCCGAGTACGGCCCCTACTACTGAGCAGCTCGCGCACAGAACGTCTCAGAACATACCAGAACGATCCAGAACATTCCATACGGGACACTCCTTTACGTACAAAACCTTCTCTGGCTTTAATATCTCCAATTCATTATTATAATTAATTAATTGTATTTAAGGAGCTTGTGGTACTTTAATCTAGGTACGAACACACTTACATTTTAAAAATTTTTTCTACTCTCATATTATTATCATAATTACGAAGTTAGAACGAATTAGCTGAGAATAACTGTTTTTTACAAAAAAATTTAGTATTATAGTTACTATGCTTAGGATTTCAAGCCTTTAAGATTTTTTATCGACTTTTATGTTGGTAGACATGTAATAAGTAAACTCTATATTAGGTATACATATGTGAGCATGAGGACAAGAAAATAAAGGAAATTAAATCGGTAATTAAAAGAAACTGTTGGTGTCTTACCTATATTTCGATTTTTTTTTATATTTATGACATTGTTTAAAAGAATTTCAAATGACGATACATACTTTACCACAAGCTCCTTAACTATTAAATAAAAAATTCACTATCAGTATTAAAAATGGCCATATCGGAAAGCATATCCCTCTATTCGCTTTTTTTGAAAGACCGAGCTTGCAGCCGCTTGTTACAGTATTTTTATATTTATAAAAATGCATTTTGTCTGTAGATACGCGATTTTTAATCCCAATTTTAAGATTGTATTTTTATAGACGTAAGATTTTTCCTTGCGCCAGCGTTAGGCTGGCCGTAGACATGTGTATTTCAAATCTGAGTCGACAATAACGTATTTAATTTAATTCTATTGAATAAAACTTATTATAATGGAACTATTAAGATCAATTACTCAATTTTTAACTGAATAAAATGGAAACTGTCAATTTCCGAGACTTTCACAAAATGACAATAAATGGATTAAAGTTTTAAACAAAAATAAATAAAATTTAGATGTTTATATGATTGTATTTAAAAATTCAATTCGATATTTATTAGTGTTGTAAGTATATTTAAAAATGTTGTCGACGTATTTGAGTCAAACATCCTTCAAGTATTACAATTACCTATTTTTTTTGGATTCGCTAATCGTCGGTGTAGTGAAAGATTTTTCTATTTTCACGGGACTCTGTGTGAGCCCAACGGAAGGCTCGTGGAAGAAAAGGTTATATTTTCAAAAAAAAAATTTTAATTATTTATTTTATTAGGCAATTGAATAAAACTTTTGTCAAAGTTTAACAGTTTTTCTTCGACATATTGTCACTTAGCTGTATCTTATGTAAGTTGAATTAATTTTTTCTATTAATTTCGTTATTAAGTTAATTTAAGTGAGTTGTTATTGTGATTTTATATTAAGACTTAATTTTCCTTAATAGAATTAATTATTTATTTTATATACATAGTTATTATTGTACTTAATTAGGAATGTATTTGTAGTAAAACAATTATTAGATTAATTTAAAGTTCTAAGCAGATGATGAACAGTAATAATTTTATAGATTTTTTATTAATATTCAGTTGGTTATTTATAAATATATCTTTACATTTTGGGAAGTATTTAGATTCAGTATTTTTACATTGATAAATGACGATAAATAAGACAATAATACCTACAAACGTAGTATGACAATAAATATATAGCGATGGTAGATATTCAAGTAATTTACTTAAATAAATAAATTATTTATTAAATTTAATAAGTTGAAATTTATAGTGAAAACTCTTCTGAAAATTGGAACCTAGTTTTTATTTTATATAACTTACAATATTTTCATTTTTTGACATAGGACTTACGGCCTTCCCTAAAACAGCTTTATATCAGTGTTGCCAGTATAGTTTTCATGTTACCCCAACGCAATATCCTACCTAAAAATAGCATTAAGATTACGTAATGTAAGAAATGGTTATTCTCAAAATTGATAATTGTTGCTATATTATATGCTGAATATATAATATACAATTACATCGATCACGTAGTTTGAATGTCTACACATATGTATAACTGTCGTTGTGATTAGTAACTAAGATCCTGTAATATATTCCAACAGCCTAAAGGACGGCTAAGTCGGTGTCGGCGGGCGATTATTGTGGAAATGTAGACTTTATTACATGTGTATAATGGCTGTATTCGCTGAGCCGAGCCGGCAGATAAATGCTTTAACTACATTTAAATGTTTCAAGTTAGTTACCTATTGTATATTATCGTAGAAAGCGCGTCGCGATTTGTCAACGTATCTACTCTTGTCTATGAATATTAGATGTATAATATGATACGGGAAGAAACGATTTTTGGAGTGCTTTATTGAATTGTAAAGTGTTACCCAAGTTTTTCATCTAACATGTCCTAAAGGGTAGGTAAAAAAAAAACGCATATGTGCTTATTAAAACTATATTTTTTTTTGGTTGTGCTTGCTTTGAGTTAAATACCAGAATATTAATTTAAAAGGTTTAATCACAATTAACTCTAATCAGAAGTACAAAAAAATCATTAAAAGAAAACAAAATTAATTTTCTTATATTAAAAAGTTCAAATAACAAGTCAACTTTTGGAATGTTACCATATTACAAAAACATTCGCTTAGATCATTTTAAGGAAAATTAAACAAGTTTAATAACATTCATTCATTTAATAATATCCTTGATATTTTTAGTAAATCTAAATTTTGTGTGTCTATATGATCTAAATTGTGAATTTTGGTCTATTAGTCCTTTGCTTTGATTATCATTTTCATGATAGGGCTGTTTTGAGTAATGTTAACCCCTTGCTAACTCAAAACGGTCGTTTATTACGTTAGCGTCAATACATGCTTTCGATAAAGGCGTACAAGAAAATGGCAAGTAAGAAGGTACACAATAAGAAAATAAAAAAAACATTCAATAGTTTCATGATTTATGCAAACTAAAATCTGAAAAATGGATGAAATGGAAATGCATTCTGAGCCACCGATAGGGCTTTCACTTAGGACTGTTGAAGACATTTAAGTGACATAGTTAATATTTTATTTAATAAAAAAAAAAATATTATTGACGCGCAAATTTTAACGAAAATCCTACCAAAATTATCACTAAAATCCTACCAATTATAAAGCCGTGCGTAGAAACCACTTCCCGCAAACACTTAATGGTCTGTACAGATGAGTTAGGATGTAAGGAATTTGTTAACTATTATGTGCTAGTTATATATTAATTGTCTATATCTATGGAATGTTTGGCGTGTCCACGCGTGCATTTTCGTTTTCGTCTTGCGTTTACGTTATTAATTATGAATTATTGTCAAATAAAAATTAAAATTAAAATATGCCAAAATAGAAAAACAAAATTTAACCGTATTATAGTATTTGAACTCTAAAGAGTCTGTAATAGCATAGACAAGGTGTTTAACTAGGGTAGGCACTATACTATTTACAAAATATACAAAATGGAAAATACCCTTTCGAATACAGGAGATAATAATCCCATATTGAATCCCCAAAGTAGTTTTCCCCCAATGTACTTTTGCTTCTATGAAGTGCACCTCAGTGAGTGTCTCTGATCATGTAAATGGCCATTACGTCGACGCAAGATGCGTTTTCGATTAACACTGCGTGCGTTTTATTATTCACATTAACTTGGTCCACATATTTCAATTGAAAACGCAAGGTGAAAATGAATTACAAATCGTGGACACGACAAACTAAAGACGGAGTTCGTCGACATAACCTCACAGACTATACATTGGCTTTAACTTATATAACATATGTATTTTACGGCTTTAAGCTATAGTCAAATTCCATTAATCTTCTATTTATTGACGGACAGACAGTCCTATCCTACGCATTTAGCGAGATATATAACGTATGTACGTTTTATTTATATACATATATGTATAAATATGGTTTTCTATGAATATTCCATAGTCTTGCGCCGGGTTTACATAACTGTCATATTGAATGGTCATTTTCTATATGTAGGTAAAGAGATTTTCCAATTGTGTATACGTAATTATTTGACATTATATTGTAATGTCAAACCTATAATCTTCTCAATTTAAAAGTATTAAAGGATGATCTAGCTATACAATACCGGTGTAAGGGATATGTTAACGAGAACGTAAACCAGTACATGATTCTGAGTCCCTCAGCATTGAAATGAATTGTTCAGCGCTCTTTTCATTATTTTAGAAATGCTTATTACAGTTTTATCAACTAATGGAATCACCTAGGTTACTAACTGTAAAAGTTATGTGAGGAACAATAAGACCGCATTTGCACTAAAGAATGAATGCGCAAAAAAGAACAATAAATAAAAATTGCATTGACGTTAACCTGATTCATCATTGAAATTCAATATGACACTAGTCTGTACCCGGCGTTATGAATTATTTTTACTGTCATATTTGTCATATATTAGTAATAATATTGTGTAGCGTTTGTGAATGGCGTATTGCGATACCTAGATGTTTTTGATTAATGGATTAACCTCGAAAATTTTTATTGTATGTACTTAAATAGATTGTCGTTTACATATCTTGGTATTAATCTTAAACGAATGTATCTTGCCTAACCGACATATTATGAAGTAACCATATCATGTAAGAAAATTATAAATGTTGTTCTAGGGATTTCAAGTTATCGAAAACGACGGACATACAACAACAATAATACAACAACAAAATATATCAGATAATAAAAAAAAATCTGTTATAGTACATAAATATTAGTGTGAAACATGCTGAGATGAAAAAAATCCACACAAAACGAAAATGTTTCGCTCTAAAAACAATACTATAATAAATAAATCATTAAATAATAATAATCGCTAAAATATAATAAGTGATTGACAAATAATAATTATGCTTTCGATATCTTGGAATACCAATAAACTATTTAATCGTAAAATAATTAATTAATGTTAAATTAATTAAGAATGTGACGCGGTCTGGGGAAAATATGACAATTGACAATAATGTTGACATTGACAATAAACGGACGGAGCCAATATCGACCTTATGTGTAAGGCGATAGAGTTTATTAGAGGCTGGCCGCGTGTGTACGAATAATATATTATACAAATAACTCTATCCATAATATTTAATATTTTAAAGTGTATTTTAATTGGTGTTTATTTTGGTGAAATAAAGATAGTTTACTCCGAGCATTTTGATTTTTATTTTCTACCTTAATTACCTGCCTGTAATTTCATTAATTTCTGACCAATTCGAATATAGCAAAGACTTTCTATTATTTCTTCAGAATTCATATTCCAAGGATGAAAGTACTTCAGGCATATACAAATCTTGAAAATTAACGTATTTATTTTTCACGAATAGATACATTTAATAAATTATCAAATTCAATGGATATATCGTTGGGGAAAATATAACAGCAGCTAGCAACACTCGGAATACCTGCCACGCGGAAGGTATTTCATTACCACAACTTGACAATTAAATAAAATGTTTATGATATTTTCTACAAATATCAAAGATGCGGATGCTGAAGACGCCGATCATGATTATTATGATGAAAACTATAAATTAATTATAACTTATTAAAATTATGGATAGGTATGTATAATTAGTGTAAGTACCTATTTTAAACTTGCATATCTTTATACGGTTAATATAAATAATACTGTAGGTTCTTACGGATTTAAATATTATTAACTATAAAATATTAATTTCAAGTCATAAACGTAGATGATTTGTAGAGTTATTATGATAGGGATTTTCTAATTGTATTCAATAGAAAAAATAAAAAATATAGATAAAATCGATTTTCATTTAAACACGAATTCACCTGCTGGTATCTAAGTGTAAATGTCTAAACTTGTCTGGAAGACCTTTTCACAGTTGTCTTCCCAACACAAATTATAAGAATCAGGAAATCAACGATTTTACGAACGAACTTATTAGTCTGTGGCCTTAAAATTTCAACGTAAGAGCGACCTTATAAATTTTGTCGTGGAAACCTGTCAAAAAGTTGCGAATGAAGCCGCTTCAAAAAATACGTTTTTCTTGTAAAAACTACTGAAAGAAAAGTTTTAAGGAGTAATTGCGTAAAGTTAAATTGAGAACGCGACGACAACGTCGTAAGAAAATTTCCTGTAGGTAATTAGGTCCGAATATATATAAGAATTATATTTGATGTCCTTTTTTATAGATTTTTTTAATGAAATGTCATCATACTCCCAACTGACCCTGCTCTCATCTTAGATTGCATCATCAGGCACAATTGCAATCTAAGATGGAAGACTTACTTGTTAGGAGTAGGATGAAATCCATTATACCGGAACGCTAAATCGCATGGCGGTACGTCTTTGTCGGAACGGTGGTAACGGTAACTAGCCGTGGTCCTAGCCTCCCACCAGCCAAACCTGGACCAATTCAGAAAATCTTAATTCCAGCCGGAAATCGAACCCAGGACCTCCGTCTTATAAATCCACTGCACATACCACCCCAACCATCAAAACTTACATATACCTACTATAGTTGACGTAAATGACTTTACTGGCGTGAATTTATTTACGTCAGCCATCAATCTTACGCGATACGGATTTGATGTTCATTGTTGTGCAAAATGTTTATTTCTGGAAGCTTTAATCTGCTTATACTAACTTTATTCGTCTCGCCGTGAATTATTATATAGTTCCGAGCGTAGGTACATTTTATTTTTAGTCAAACAATAGGCAAAATAAGCTCTACAACTTTATTCTTAAATAAATAGAGCGTAGGCAGGTGTTTATTAATACTACGAACACCTACGTTACAAACATAAAAGAAATAAAGTTGCCAAGATACATCAAAGAATCAAAAAGCTGTAGCGAGTTCTTGATTCGAAAAGCCGATGGACATTGGGGTCTCAAAATGCTGGAATGGGGACCCCGCCCTGGAAAGCGCAGCGTTGGTCGACCTCCTACTAATTGGACCAATGACAAAGTAAATTGCAGGCGCTGGATACGGGCGGCAAAAGAACGTGAGGTTTGCCCTTGTCTTTTGATCCATAGATCAGTCATCAAATACAATAAATAGGCAGGCAGATCTTAGAAAATATACCATTTTTGACGTGACTACGTCTTATAATTCGATAGAGCCGGCTGCACACACGAAAAAACATGACGTCATGCGTCGTTACCTCGCTTTGAGGCGTTCCATGTAAGGCTTGAAGTGCAAGCGAGAACCCGGAACGAGTGACAAAGAAGCACAATCGGCCTTTGCGTTCGGCAGCGTTCGATATGCGTCTATTAAATATAATTATTAAATATATTAATTTTAAATTAAAAATTAATATATTTATTATAAATTTATAAAATCAAAATCAATTATTTTATTAATTTAAAAATAATATTTATAAAAATATACTTAAATTAAAAATTTTGATAACCAATTAAATGCTACCATTCCATCAGCATTTTCTTCAGACGTTGTCACGTTCAACTATCGTCAGTAAACCGACTTTACAGACAACCAATTTTTTTTTAGTGTAGACTGTCGTTTTAGTTAATTGTCGTGAGCTTGTGTGGTTTCGCGTCACGAGGTCCTAGGGTAGAATCCTTGGTCGAAATATGAATTATTAAGGCTGGGCAGTTGGTGACGTCCCCATGCCACTAACAGCACGTTAAACGATTCATATTATTCATCATTTCATCTAATAGTGATTACGAAGCCAAATATTCAGTACCATGGTATAAGCCCGCAAACTCGCATTGGAGTACTGATGGGACCAAACATACCTATGTATATCAACCTTGAAAAACTCATAATTACTGGTAACACTGAGGGGAAAAGACCGAGGGGCCGCTCTCCAACATGATGGGCTGACCAAATGGTCCAGTGGGGCAAGTGAGTTTTTCACCGAGCGACTGCGTAAAAACGTATTCACTCATAACGTCAAATTATATAGCAAAAAAAGCGTTTACTCTCGCTATAACTAGATGGCGCTACTAAAATTCCATACAAAGGAGAATGCCAGATCCTAACCCAGAAAGAACACAAGTTGTAAATATACTAAAAATATCCTATTATTATATAAATGTTTTACAATAAGCCATTTTTACGGTTGGACCTCGGAATAAAATTCCGTTAAAAAAAGTAATTAAACTATTTCCTTTTAATTTACACTCTTTACCCAATTTTTAATCTTTATTGTTGCACTGGGTTCTAGCCTTTTAAATCGTTTTTATTGTGTTTTCATCAAATGTGGGCTTTAAAAGGCTAGTATCCAGAGGCGTTAAGCCTGTTTAAAAATGTATTTCATAAAGCTTTACGACTGTCATGTCAGTGTGACAGCTATACGGAACAACAATACGGAAATGGACGATAACCAACGTTAGGCCCTTGTCGAATACTCCGAGTTCTAGAGCTATTAAATGTAATTTATATTAAATAGTAAAAAAAATGCAATAAAATGATCTATAATACATTGTTGTACAATATGTTTTTACCAGTGGGTTAAAGTCCTATACATTGTCTGGCATTCTCCTTTGCGTTACGTTTTTACGCAGTCGCTCGGTAACAAACTCACACTCGGCACTCTGTTCGAAGTTGGGATCTTACCAGGACCACGATATTCAGTAATGAATGAACGAATGCAGAGAGAGATACCAACCAAATATACACAAAGAGGGAAGTCTGGCCTAGTAGGCCATCCAAGAAATTATCTGTGGCAATCCAAAATCCGAAAGTTTGTAGTACACCCAAGTGTCTTTAAGAATATATTGAGCTATCGGTCCTATCCCATGCCTATATCAATAAAATCTCCCAAACCTAACACTAAGCTATGCCCGCCAATCCACATTGAAGCAGAGTAGTGGGCAGTAAGAATAGAATAGAATATCTTTATTTGCATAAGCAATTGAAAATAATTCGCTAAGGATAATGAATTAATAAAAAACTACAGAGTAGACAATTTCTTATATATTTTTTTACATTTCAAATAATACAGGCGGTTACATAAGAAATAAATAAGATCTTCGTATTTGATTTACACAGACAAAAATGTGATGTTCCGACTTCTTAAGGATAAACATACATTTTCAATATTAATTAATAATAACTAATTAATCTGTACACAAAACACAGAGTAAAAATACAAAAACTCATAGAATTATGACGCGTAGAAACACAATATGAGAACACCACAAATCGTAACAAGAGATTTGAATGAAAGGGAATATTTTATTAAAAATGTCAGATTATGGTGCGTTTGATATTTAATTTAACTTTAAATAAAGGATCACCTTCATTTTATGATAATCTTAGAAAACAACTAATAAACTAAAACGTTTCAGTTTTCGTGCGCCTATTGCGTTTCTACGAGTTACAATTCTATGCAAATAGATATAACATATTATATCACTACAGTAATCACGTTGACTAAACAATGGAACAGACTGTTTCTTAGTACATTTTATTACATTACATTTCATTTGAATGTATTGTATTAAACATATTAGTTAATACATTTAAATGTATTTTCAAATTCTTCAGCATACTTACACAATAACAAAATTATCGTTTTCTTTTTGAGTGGAGAAGAAAAGCTTCGTATGTCGTATAAAATGCGCTTCGGTTGCTTAAGAAGCTTTACTTCGAAATATTGAAAATATTATGCGTATTCATAAATATGCTGTAAAAATGGAAAGCTAAAAAAGCCTTTCAGTATTACTGAGAACCTAGTACTGATTGAGAATTGAATGAGAACTGCGAGTTCATTGAAATTGAGAATACACGTTTGCAACGCGTTACAAGTTCAAACACATTATTAAGAGCCCCGTATGGATTTGAAACTATTCTATTTCATGTTAGAGAATATGGGGCTGTAATGCTTGTATCAATAAATATATTTTTAATATTTTTTATGGTCATGGGTATCAATCGAAGAATATTTTAATAATAATTGGATCGTTTACTGGGTTATCTGAATTAGGCTGCGTATTATTTTTTTATATTTTCTTCCAAGTTAAAATAATAGTGTTTCTCAAAGTTTAATTGTGGCCCAACGTTTTAAAATCTAGCCCAACACATACTAATTTATGTCAATTATATCTTGCATCAATCTCATAGAGATAAAATATAACAGTTAATGAATGAACGCAAAAATTGTCAGCCATTTTTTGGCTTACACTATGGCATTATTGGACCTGTTTAGAGGCTTAACACAAAATAATTTGGCAATCTATGGATTTAAAAAACAGACATGTTACAAATGATACTAGAATTTTTCTTATTGTAGACTGTTAAATGTTAGTAATTGTGCTGTCCTAATACATTTAAAAATAATAAAATTGTAAAGTCGGTTAGTTCTTTAATCGCTAAAAATAATCTACTGTAAAAGGGACGTTTAACTATTGTAATTGTGCAATTAAGGGGAATCAGTCCATTGTGTTGAGGAATTTCTTATAAGATAGTACTATTTTGATGTAGAAAAGGACAAAGATTTTTATCGTAGATTCGACCCTGGCAATCGAAAGATTAAAACAAAACACATAACTGAGTCTTCGCTTGCGCGGTACAGAAGTTACAACGAAATCCGTCTTAACAAATATGAGGAATATATCAATAGAGTTCAAAAGCTGTACCTGGTCGAGAGCGTTTTCAATGCCGGCCGGTGATCGGCACGCGATTACTAATGGGTTATAATACAGGCAGCTAGTTAAGGACGGACTTGATCCATTCTGTCGTTATTTATCGCAGCTCTGTACCTATCGCGCCGAAGAAGACTAATTTCGGTTTCGGTTTTCTTATATCAATTCATGCTTTTGCCTGACACTTACCAATGCTGTAATGTGGCTAACGTATCTACGGAAGAAATCTTTGTAAAAATGGAAGTTATTTGTCAAAGACTTCTATGCATACCATAGCGTCAAATCCGTGCTAAATAAATTTGTTTTCCAATTGGGTAAGTAAGAACAAGCTATATTAGAATTTAAACTGATTTTTATTATCTGTGTCCCAGTATCATATTATTATTGAAAATACAACATCCAATGAAATATAAATTCAGTATTCGTACTACAATAGATCCGGTAAAAGCAATATAAATTTATTATAACGCAGTTTTGTACGCCATACACATCTTTTCACGTACTCACAGTTTTAACACATCTTAAATATATTTATAGAAACTATGGCCGTTAAACTCTACTATAACGAAATACTGGCGGTTTTTCAGATGAATGAAAGAAAAGCAGTATTGAAAACAATATATTCAGTTAGTCAAGTTTTATAAGTACGTACAAAGATATTACGGGTATACATAGAGGTGTTTGAAAATTGCCTAAATTAAATTTTAATATACAGGTCAATAGTAAGTCTTTCGTCGTGTGAATGGTGATGGTTATCGTCATATATTGTTAGTGTATGATTTATGAGTATTATTTACTTTAGTGGGATGTCTTTGTACTACATTGGAATGTCAATACGCTACGGCAAAATTAACGCTTTCATTTGACCGATTACCATGTCTGTAATAATTACTATAAAATAAAACTAAATCATTGTCTCGTTTAGTATTTCTAAGGCCTGTGTGCACCAAGATTTCGGTTATCATAACCAACGGTTAACATAAGTTAACTATAAATTTACTGTTCACGACAACCCGTACACCGGTTAAGGACGTAAGCTCGGTTAAGATAACTGCCCGGTTTACGTCCACCAGCGTACGTTAACCAGCGTACGGGTTGTCGTGAACAGTAAATTTTACTTTTTTAGCTTATATTAACCGTTGGTTATGATAACCGAAATCTTGGTGCACACAGGCCTAAATGAAGATCGTTGTGTTAGGGTTATGTCACTGCATGCATTAAAACTTAATCATTATTTTAAATTTAAAAAAATTTCAAATTTACAATGGACTATCATATATATCATATCAATATATGGCAATCGTTATACAGCATTTCTTATTTTTATCTGACACCAATTTCTGCCTCTTTATTGTTTTTGAATGAAAACAAAATGTCATTTTGTGTCACATTTCAGTACGACGTCACGTATTTGACAATACCCAAGCAGAATGTATTTTAATGCCAGATAGAAATAATTTATTTTCAGGTGAAACTGACTTTCAAATACGAATGGTGAACACAACTTTATCGACATACAGCAGATAAACAGATAGCAGACAAAAGGAAAATACAGATTAACGTGAGCAATTAATATTAACCCGTTAATTTAAATTTGCCGAATCAAAACGTTACTTACATCTACAACCAATTACAAGTATACCAAATTATGTTTTTAAATCCTAATATAATTTAATATAAATTATAAATGCACAATACACGGCTTTAAAACCAATTATGAAAAAAAAATTTTTTTCTTATGATATTCGTACAAAGTAGAACTTCTTTGGTAATCGAAGACAATTATATTGAATTTTCTATTAAATATCATTCAAAAATATAAAAACGAAACTTGAAAATATTGGATACACCTACACAAAATGTGTTACATACAACGTGAAAGTTTATATTATTATAAATAATATGAGTTAAATATAAATATTAGTGGTATTTTAACTAAATCTAATATTAATTAAATATAAAAGTATAAAAAATTATTTATATTCAAATTAATAATACAAAGAAATAGTTGAAAAGTTGCTCACGTACGTGAAGACAAAATTTAGATTTTTAAAAATATTTTACACTTCCCTAACACGCTTTATAAAGCGTTAAATTGCAACCAGTACTGTCGAAACTTTACAATATATATCTGACAGATATATTCGCAGGATATATCTGACAGTATTTACAAAATTTAGGTATATAGACTTTCTGTTAAATAATTCCAATCAAGTTATAGACCAGGCAGGACTTCAAGTCCCACTTTACTAGTAAGTGGGCAACTTTCCAAAAATCTTTGAGAACAAGTGCACGAGGCCCACTTTTGCACACGAGAGCATTTTTTCACTATAAAGAAAAAAATCTGAAGTCATTTGACTAGTCATAAAAATTTTCGATGTAAGGACCTGTCAGGGAATTTTGATAATTTTCGAAATTAATGTATAATTAAAGTGTTCTATGTAATAAATAATAAAAATAATTATTTTAAAACACGGTAGTATCCTGTAAGGCATGTTGTACATTACGGTGTGCGTCGCTAATAAGCTCTTTTCTGTAACCCAGTTCCGTGTTAAATGTTAGTTCGGATGATTGCTATGTACTTATACTATATTATATTATAATATAAGAGTATTTTATATTAAACAGTCGTCCATTAGTTACTCTGGAAGTAAACTGGCCTTCTATTAGAGATTGACGAAAAATAAAATTAAAACAATACTACATAAGTATCTATGTATACTTTTCATTGAGTGTATTCAATCTACTGCAATAAATAAAATAGTTTTACATTTCTTCTGTCAAATTGTTAATTTTCACGTGCGAAATCTCACTCCCGAATACTCGAACGCAAATCAAATTTAAGTGTATCTTATGTCAACTTACTTTAACAATTTGCTATAGAAACTTGTCAAAATAAGTTGATAGGACACGTACTTAAATTTGATTTGCGTTTAAGTATTCAGTCGTCAGTCACTTCGCCTTTATTTTAAGTAGATTCAAGGGATTGCATTCTGATAAAACTGATTCTTAATTTTATGACAGTATTTGTATCGCACAATTATATTTATCGGGAATCTCTAATAAAGCGCCAGCCTTATTAAATACGTGTATAGAATATAAAAAAGGGTAAGAAAAAATTTGCTAAGCGAAAAACATCTATATTGTATACGGAATAGAATTCAAACTAACTACGCGATTATACTTAACTAAGCCTAAAATGGCACATACAAGAGCTTCCAGCGCACAAAACATAGTTCGCTCGTTACCATACTAACAATACAAGGCTGCGGTCGTACCACGACAAATCAAATATCTTTGGAGAGATAAAAGAGAAAAACGACTTTTTAAATAAATAAATTAATAATTAATTATATTGTGGCTATATACACTTCTCTATATACTATTTAATACTAAGCACGAAAATATTAAGTAATCAAAATAAAAAAAAACATATTTGAAGTATTTTTTTTTAATGTTTGATTTATGTATTCTAAGAGATTTTTACATGTTTGGAGTTTTTATTCAAATTTATTTATTAAACAACATGCGATAAACTAGTTTAATATCGGTAATACTTTCGATAATGCAGAGGGACTTGCAAAAGTACTTTGCGAATGAACTATAATTTATTTGGAATCGAACGATAGACTGTAACACATCTCTGTAACATCACATATTAATCTTTAAGTATTTGTTTTAGGCCATACAATATATTTAATCATGATACGATATAAGATTTCTATTTATTATTATTTTAGTAAATAGTTTTGAATATATTACAGCTCTAGTGGTACGACCAAAGCCTTAAGCATAGTGCCAATTCACGGTGAAGTTGCAACTGCGTTCTCGATTGTAGCCACGATTGCATCTATGATTACATCCACGATTACATCAACGATTATATCCACGATTGCATCAACGATTATATCCACGATTGCATCCACTATTACATCAACGATTATATCCACGATTGCATCAACGATTATACCCACGATTGCATCGACGATTGTATACACGATTGCATCCACGATTACATCAACGATTATATCCACGATTGCATCAACGATTATATCCACGATTGTATCCACGATTGCATCAACGATTATATCCACGATTGCATCGACGATTGTATACACGATTGCATCCACGATTACATCAACGATTATATCCACGATTGCATCAACGATTATATCCACGATTGTATCCACGATTGCATCGACGATTGTATACACGATTGCGTCCAAAAATGCGTTCACGAGTGCGTGCGTTGCATGCGTAAAATGCGTTAAAAATAATTTTGTCACTGTCATAGCCATAATCGTTACCGTTGCTGCCGCATTACCGTTACAGTTACCGTCACCGTGAACAGTCACCGTTGCCTGCCGTTGCGCAAAATGTACGTGATATGAAAACATCTATTTTTATATTGTTATTTTATTACATTGAAACGTATAAATTTGTGCTCAACGGACCTCTATTTACTTTGTATATATACATATTCATATTATTTTCATTGCACGGTTCGATTTTGAATCAGTTTTTCACTTAATCTCCTCTATACCTCTCTATGATTTCTTTATGTCCCTCCATATTTCATTTGTAACAAATTTTTAAATTAAACTTTCCGATATTTAATTTAGGTAAGTAAGAAGTATAACAGACAGAGAAACTTTTAAATCACATTATTGCGTTAGGTACAAAAACTTTATATGGCACTAATATGTACTACTCCTTCTGCCCTTTTTTATTTCTATGAAACAATTAAAATGATAAATGAGCTTTGTGTAAACAGATACTGTGCTTACTAGGATGCGTCAATAGACTTATCACGTGAAAAGAAAGAGACATATTACGGCCAAATCGATATAGCTCTCTTTTGTTACGATATCGCTCGTCTTTCTCGACACAAGACGAGTCTGTCAACGCATTCTAGGTCTACAGAATTACATTATTAGGTTTCAATATGCATACCTATGTAGCGAAGTGAAAAACCGATCCAAATTAACAATAGTATAACTGAAAAGCGTTTTGTAATAAATCTGAGTTCTATATACATGGTTATCTTTCCCATATTACGAACACTTCGCAGATACACCTCGGACGGACAATTCTATGTAAAACAATAGTTCATAGTTCATTTTATTATTTAAAAATAAGCTCATAAATCTGTGGCCAGTATGTATAGAACTGTAAAGTACCCAAAATTAAAAACTTTGGGGACCTCTGGAATATACTTTCTTTCCTGCAGGCTTAAGATGCGTCCGCAGACATATTGTGTTGAGAAAGACGACCAAAACCGATGAAAACGAAAATTTCGCTCTTTTGATGAGATGGTGCGAAAGAGATAGTGGTATTCTCTATTGCTCGTCTTACACGACATTTAACTATTGACAATTGATTTGTTTGATTGATATCTTACGCCTACTGGATTGTACGTCCTTTTTTATTTAAAACAAAAATATTATATATAAAATACTTTGTTTATTACAGATAATAATTTTTTCAAAAAACCGACAAATCTAACAAAATCGCGAAGTTCGCAATTGAACATAATAGAGTTAACATTTCCTGAGGATGCTCCGGTTTTATAGTAAAACGTATGTCGCTTGGATTCGTTGATATTCTGCGGAAAATAGTAATTAATAAATATTGCTTGCATGCATTTATCCAATGTTTATTTGTTTCACAAGAATTGTCCGCTACAAGACCCTACGGAACCATACATCTTAATTGACGTACCACATAAAAGCAGTCTCCACAATAATATAATATTACAACACTAGATTACAATAATAAAAATACTGGACCATTACTTGATTTAGTAGGAATTTTTCGAGTACACATTTATTTAATTTTTTTCTGTGTGCAATACTTGTTGGACAGGGGGAAAATGGCCAAACATTTGCAAAATTATTTATGTACCTTATATACAACCACCCAACCTCATGGCACCGACTTTATAGATATGCTTAAGTAAATTAAAGAAGCTAAATGACGCAATTAATTTTTAATTTTTAGTACGTTTTGAAGTCGGAGTTATTTTTTTATTACAAATTATTCTTTTCCAAATTTAAATACCTTTGGTACTCGGGTTATGGCAACTACTAACACCGCCTACCAATTTATTCGTATTTAAGCCATACAGATATTCTATCGTCACTTAATATCAGATGAGACTGCGCTCAAGTGTCAATCGTTGTTCAAAAAATTGAGTTTTTTAAGAATCACTAAAATTTGACCATTTTTCAACTGTCTATCATGTCTTTATATAAATCAATACTCTTCACGCGTACCGGTACGAAGGTTATTCAAACAACACCAAAGCCTCTTCTCGAAAAATTAAAAATAGTAATATTTCGAAAAAATCTCACAAAATGTCCTGCATAATCAGCATCACCCTATTCTATAAATTAAATAATACATACACACTTGCAACATCGAATAATTTATATATTATTATTTAACTTACAGAATGCCCCAAATTATTAAAAGCGAAAGGTCAATTGCGCAATGCAGTTGCAATCATGCTAGTTTCATCTCTTCTTCATCAAATTATATGATTCATCCTACAATTTACATACGACATGTATGTAAATTATTTTTAGCTGTCACCTAAAAAAATCACATATTGTGATAATGTGTTTAAATTCCAGTTTAAAATAATTTTGAATTCGTTTAGTGCCATGCCAGCTTCTAACTGCAACCAAGTCACCAAAAATTAAAGAAACGCCTTAAATTATCGACAAATTAGGAAGCAACGTCACTAATAGACTTTCTAACTACGTAGTCTTCAAAATTCTTCATAGTTGAACGTCGAACCCTTTTCTAAGGATAAAGGTTTTGAGGTTGTACTTACAGAGAATTTTGGCAATACTAGCATTGATAGACAACATATTTTGTGAAGAAAAGTAGTTGCGTCCGCTTGAGTGTCCGGCGAAAGCGACTAAAGCAACGCGATGCGAAACGATAGTAGGCGACGCGACACCGGTGCCAATTACGTCGCGTCCAGACACAGACTGCTACATACGCAAGTAGGACGCAAGAAATGCTGTTTTGAACGCGTTCGTCGCGTTCGAACGCGGTAGCTTCAAGAAGGGATGTTCGTCCCTTAATCAAGACAACTCGTTTTTTTAATGTTCATAATTAAATTCAAGCAAACTCACACCTGCTTGTAATCAATATGATTGCAACTGAATCCCGCAATTGATCCCACATTACCCGTACTCTATAATATCTACATTATACACAACCGCATATTCATAATAGACGAAACCTTACCAATTTATGCCCTATACATTCAATATAGCCTGACTCTATCCCTAAAACATTTACATCGAATACAGTAACGATCAAAATCAGTTGCGATATTCTATAACCATATTATTATAACTCGACAATGTGAGACTAGAAGAAATATTCAGTTGCTTTTATAAGGATTTCCTAACCCTTAAATTAGACAAGGGCTAAGGGACAGTCGTCGTATCTCTCTGTCTAACACAATACTTTAGACAGAGAAAGATACAGATGAATTTAAAACTCACAATGTGGAATTATAAAACATCGTTACAGAACAGCGCTACAGTACGTTTTTCACACTCCCAATCGGTATCGAAACACTAACGTCAAAGTAAAATGAACCATTCATTTAATAACACTGATAGAGGTTATGACCATTTGAAAATAGGTAATGTCGTGTATCAAAATAACAATTATTTTAATCTTCAACCGAAAAGTAAAACCGATTAAAATATTTAGGTTGATTATGCAAACAAATCTGAATTTTAAAATAAATACGATAAAGTCCAATTTACTTTGACGTTTCGATAGGGTTTGTTTGTTTAGACGTTCAATGTCAGTTCATTGCTTAATACAGTACTACGATTTAAGATTGTGCGCTTCAAGCCAGATTGTATTCCGTAAACAGTAATATACTGCTTGATATATTTTTAATATTTAGTTTCCATAAAAAAAGGTTAAAACTCAATTTAAAAAAATCTACATACTTAAAAATTGAATCACTCTGAGGCCAGAGCGCGAGTTTACAATGGCGGGGAAAAAGGCATAGAATATAAAACAGATAAAAGACATATAGACATATTATTCAAAATACGATTTAAAGTCAAGCCCCGCGCGACAACCGGCTGCCACAGAGGGATTGAGGCGCTAACTAACTGAACATTGGTCTGAATATTACGAAAGCGCATAATATTAATCGAAGTACTGTATGAGTTGAGTAGTAGTAAAATATTCACAATTAATTCGCACCAAACACTTCTCACTGCGGATGTGATGACGGGGAACGGGATGTGATGATGACGTCACGACAGCTATAACGTCACCGCGATACGAGAGCGCACAACACACTGAGTATTCAGTTTATACAAATCAATGTATGTCTTCGATTCATTTACAATGATTCCGATTGTGACGGTGATAGCGACCTGAAAATAAACATTTTTAAATTATTTCAATTTAATTAGTTTAATAATATTTTAATATGTGCTTAGGATTCATAGCTGTTTTTTATAAGAATCGGCAACTTATATTTGGCTTTCAACTTAATCAAATAAAATTTTGTACATTTTAAAATAACATAGAGAACAAATCTTCATTTTCGGTGAAAAATATTTGTTACTTCTATGTTCTTCCCTGGTGTGGCGTAGCTAGTTACTGTTACTTTTTTCCGAAGGTATATCTATCGTGTTCGATCATTTATCGTATTAGTGAAAATGTTATTTTTCATTTTCAGTTAAATGTATAAATTTCATTCTTAGAATACAAAGATTATTATATTTTTTTAGATTGGGAATTGTCCACAGCAACATTGAGAAACGGTAGGTGAAGTCAGAATTCGAGTATATATGACGACGACGACGCTTGTGTACCTGGTTCAGCTATCGGGTCGCGGCAGTTTCTCCGCGTAAGCCGTCAAAGCGCAGTAGGCGGCGAGCAGCGCCTTGGGCGAGTGCGCCTGCGGGGCCTCCGCCAGCGAGCCGCTGCCGCCGGGCGACGCGCAGTTCGTCTGTGCGCTCTGGGCATACAACTAATAATATAGACTGACAACTGACGTGATTGGTGCTGGGTTAGTAAAACTATATATAGCATATTTAAACCTACTGTCTTCAGTGGTAGAGTCAGAACAAACAGATTAATTTGACATTCCAAAAGTGTTGTTGTACTTGAAACAAAGGAATTTCGATTTTCATGAACACGCACATTTCATAATTATCACATGTATTGCATTGTTCCTAAAATAATTAATAAATTTTCAAAAAAAATTAATTTCTTTGAAAGTCGTAGAAAAAATACTTTACCGTACTACAGACCATAGCCATGTCATCTGAAAACTCGTATTTGCTCAAATTTTCACACAATATTCATTCCAATTAGATAAAAGTGTTTGAAGCAGTTAGGCTTTATCTCATGGTACAAAGTATCACTCGTATTACAATTACCTGTGCATGGTTGTGTGCATTGTGTGAGTTGTGTGCGTGCGGCGCGCAGCGTGCGTGTGCGTTGAGCGCGCTGCTGCAGTACAGGTCGGCGGAGATGCACGGCGGCGCAAACTCCGCCCCCGGCTCCGACACCGCGGGGTTGCGCACGCCCCCGCACGCCGCGCTCAGCGAGCAAAACGTCAACGCCTTCCAGCCTCCATATCTACACGTGATAAAATTAAATTAACCAAAAATCAATAAATAAAGTTAGACACTTTATTTGGATGAAATAAGCTCGCGTTTGACCTCAATCTCACCTGATGGTAACTGTAGGTGTAGAGAATATACCTACTCACTCTTGTTTTAAAGACACCCAAATTGGGTGGGTGGAAGGGCAATGCTAAGGTCTAATCTAAATATAATCTACAGAACAGAACTGTTAATAAATTTTCGATCCATTAATGACAGAACCGCAAAAAATGGATATTTTTTTGCGGTTCTATCATCAACAGACTTCACTATCTTTGAGGGTGCTAGTAAAAAACCTTTTAAAACTTACTTGTCAACAACAACAACGGGTCCATTCTTGAACTCCATCTGACTGGCCGCAACAAACTCGATCAACGCGAACGAGTCTTGGAACGGCGCAATCAGCCTGTCGACGGCATCTTCCCTCTCGCTCTCGCTCGCTTGCCGCACCGCTTCAACGCACTCATTGTCATCGGGCCTACCCATCACATAGTCACTGTTACGACTGTCCAACCAACCACTGCACTTTAAAAACTTAACAGTCAACTGGTAATCGTCTTGTAGCGAATGCACTGACACTGTTGTAACCTCTATGACTTTGTCAGGGGATACATTGTCTGGTACACTGGGAACCGTTTGGAACACGTACACTGGTCTTCTTAACTCCGCTTCTTGTGCCACAGTTAACGAGGGGGCTATGGGAGGTGGTGGGGGTGCCGTATCGGGGGGTGAACCAGCGGTTCTTGAACCCCATTCGGGAAATTTAAACTTTGTGGGAGAACTCAGTTTGAAGTTTTTCAGAGACATTTTCGATGGGCTCCTGGGTGACTTGGGGCCGTTTTTCTTTTCTGAGAGAGATGAGAACAGATCGCCGTTGGCTATCGATTTGCGGGCGGATAAATCTCTGTTGCCACTTAGACGGTCCAACCTCAACTCTGTCCTATCAAATCGGTACGCCGGTTCTGGTGACTCTACTGGTGGGCTATTCTCTGGTATTAGGCATTCGTCGTCGGCGCAATCGCTACCCTCTGTCCGTCTGTAGCCGTTCGTCTCTGGCTCGGTGGGTTCAGGCTGCACTTTCCGTTCCGATCGCCTTGAAGCTACATACGTGTGTTTGGCCACAAAGCTCGCCCTGAAGTTGGCCACAAATAACTCGCTTTCTTCTTCCGTTGGCCAGAATACATCACAATCCTATAAAGATGGTTCAACATTAGACTTTATTTATGTAATTCAACATAAATGAACCTGGGAAATAAGTTTAAAATTACTTCAATAGTTGAGCTATCAAAACAAAAGAATACAAATTAATTAATTTATTTATTGATGACAAGCCATCAATATTTAAGTATACACAACTAAATACATACAACTATAAGATAAGCTTAAAAGATTTATAATATAAATATATGGCGTGTAAAATAGATATAGAAAACAAAATACGAAAATAAAATGACTTTTTTGACGAGAGATAAGGACAGAGATAATACTCATCTGCTTTTGGTTAAGTATACCTATCCTAGACTCATGTAAAAATTATAAATAAGTAAAATTTTATTAAATGAACATTAACTATTTTTAACACACGTGCGCGTTTGTTATGTATGTGCGTGTGTATGTCCGTGCCTGTGCGTGTGTATGCATGTGCGTGTGCTATTACATGTGCGTGCGCGTATGCCTATCTATGCACGTGTACGTGTGGATGTGTATGTGCGTGTATACGTGATTGTGCTTGTACGTGTGCATGTGTGTGTGTTTTTCCTATCAAAGAACGATAATACTAAGTCAAAACACTCACGGGATCATTGGGGCTGTCAGACAGTAGTAGGACTAGTTGCGCCGTGTGATCCCACAGCAGGCGCCACAGCTCGGGCGAGTCGCCGGGGTGCTGCGCGACCGCGTACTCGCGCATGCGCCGCCGCCCGCACACCCACGACGCGTTCACGTATTCACTGCCTGAAAATATATTAATGTTTCTCTGAGCCGGTCTGTGTGTGTGCCGAAGATGCACAAAACAATGCATTTTTTACTTTGCGCCAGTGTAAGTTCAGCCCAAACCCGCGTTGGCACGGTTAAAGTATGCTTGGACCGAGTGAACTACCGGACGCAACACGTATTATGGTAAATTATAATTCGATGTGAAGCAGCTTAATTCATACTGGCATTAAAAATGTCGTGTGGCACCATGTTTATGAACTATAAGGCGCGACAACACTCGCCTAAATGTTAGTGCTACGTATGGCATGATAGGCATGTAACGTGTCACTGCTCGCGAGCAACATACGGCAACGCGCATCGACCCCCGGTTCTGTTATTCTGTGACACAATTTTGTACCTTAATAATGGGAAGATAGAGATGAACATGCTGTAGGCGAAAATCATTACGCGTCGCGACGATCGAGCCTTTGTCAATTGACAACAAAATGGCTGTACAGTTTTAGGGCATAGAAGAAATGACCAATAGACCTGGCTCACCATACCTTCGACTCCCGGTTTAGGCACCAGCATGACTCGGGCGGCGTCAGAGGGCAAGATGCCGCCGGGCCGATTTTTATCGGCGTTGTGGGCCGCGCGCGCGCACACACTGGGCTCCACACATGATCGAGTTATTAGCTGTAATAACAAAATTATGTTTAGGTGTTGTTAGAGTGGCCGGTAACTATAGGAATCAGCTGATATTTTCACAGGAAGTTTTTTTTTTATTTTTCACAAGTTAATTCTTAACTATTATTAAAGTAAGTCATGACGCAATCTAAGATGGAAGCGGGCTAACATGTTTGGAGAAGGATGAAGTTATGTCTTATAGATGTCATCTAGAATACAATAAACTAATATCGCAAGTGAAACAAAATCTTGTATAAATTAGCGTACCTGGAACTGTTTTTCTAACAAATTAACAGGAGGCGGTCCTTGATATAGCTGATGCCTGTTGGAAAGTGATCGCATTCTTTCTAACAGCGCGTAGTTCTCAGCTCTGTTTACCCTGTGGAGATATAGATAACTTTTAGCGCTTTGACGTTATAAATATTTATAATTTTATTTATTTTTCTCATTTATTTATTCCGCAAAAAGCCAACGAATCCAAACAACACAGTCACCCAGATCCGACAGCTAAAGATTGACCCAGAAACCGGAGCATTCAAAGCCAGGAGAGGATAACTCCACAGTGTTCAATTGCAAACTCTCGAGATGATAACTCTATTATGTTCGATTTACAATTAGACATTATATTCAACATCTGAGAATAATCTAAAAATAATAATAAATTAACTATTAGTAATAAGTTTTCACGAAGTAATGCTTGCTTCTACTTAACAATTTTAATGACATATTCTAATACTTAACAGGTGTGAATCTCTATAAAAATCTTGACTACTGAAAACAATTTAGAAAAAATATTCTTCCAAAAAATCCAGAACATACTTAACAACTCACCTTCTCATCTCTTCTTTCTCCTGTTCGTTCATACTATTGTACGCTTGCATCTTCTTGCTATACGTATCCGTAGACCGCGGGGCCAAGTCGTAAACACCTTCAACGTCATCACCATTAACCAACACGTCTTTCTCCTGATTGTCAGAACACTTGCTCTCCGTGTTACACTCGTCCGTCTTTATCGACGCTTGGCTGCCATTTTCGACAATTTGTTCACTACTGCATTCGTGACTGACCGATTTTAAACTCGACACGTCATTTTTCAGCCCATTCGTTAAATCGTTGACGCTTTTCCGTTTGGGCGGGTTGAGATCCATGACAGCTAGCTCCTCATCGGATATAGGTTCTAGAAGTTTCACTAAGTATTCTCTGGCTTTCGTGAATTCGACTTCGGTGTTTCCCGATCGCACGTATTCTAATAATGCGTCGTGGACGAATACGTATTGTTCTTCGGTTTGGACTAGATGATTTCGTTGCGTTCTCGCTCTGCAGAGGAATCCCAGGGGCGACAGTGTGCCTGTTAGCTTTAGTTGGTTTAGTTGTGCGTCTATTACTATGTATGTACCCGTTCTGCCTACGCCCGCGCTGTGGGAAAACAGGTTAGAATTAAAGATCTTGCAACCGAATAATGTAGCTAAAATTGTCAATAATTTTATTTAGTTTAAAGATCAAGGCCAATAAATTAGCTAGAACGGTATTTGATAATTTAACCAGAATAATGTCAATAATTATAAAGAAGAATGAAAAGTATACAAATGTTCGTGAGTTATCCATCCGATTAACGTGAAAAACGTAGACCCATTCGAGCCTTAGCATTATACCGTGAACAATTTCAGGTATTAAGGCACGATAATACAGTAAGATTCAGGTAACTTCGGTGACCACTATGGTCGACAAATTTCTAGAGCAGTGACGTAGTGAGGGTAAGTGTGTGTGTATACAGTGATCCACAAGCCCCAATAACGTATCGTTAGTGTACCTGCAGTGTACAAGCACGGTGCCGGGGTCGGCGGCGGCGCGCACGAAGGGCAGCACGGCGAGCGGGTGGCGCGGCGTGCCGTGGTCGGGCCACACAGTGTAGTGATACTGCACTATGTGCCGACCGTCGTTGCTGCTCGCCGTCTGCGCCGAACTTGTTTCGCTGCTCGATTCGCTGCCCTGTGGTATCGTTAGTGTACCTGCAGTGTACAAGCACCGTGCCGGGGTCGGCGGCGGCGCGCACGAAGGGCAGCACGGCGAGCGGGTGGCGCGGCGTGCCGTGGTCGGGCCACACAGTGTAGTGATACTGCACTATGTGCCGACCGTCGTTGCTGCTCGCCGTCTGCGCCGAACTTGTTTCGTGGCGCGGCGTGCCGTGGTCGGGCCACACAGTGTAGTGATACTGCACTATGTGCCGACCGTCGTTGCTGCTCGCCGTCTGCGCCGAACTTGTTTCGCTGCTCGATTCGCTGCCCTGTGGTATCGTTAGTGTACCTGCAGTGTACAAGCACCGTGCCGGGGTCGGCGGCGGCGCGCACGAAGGGCAGCACGGCGAGCGGGTGGCGCGGCGTGCCGTGGTCGGGCCACACAGTGTAGTGATACTGCACTATGTGCCGACCGTCGTTGCTGCTCGCCGTCTGCGCCGAACTTGTTTCGCTGCTCGATTCGCTGCCCTGTGGTATCGTTAGTGTACCTGCAGTGTACAAGCACCGTGCCGGGGTCGGCGGCGGCGCGCACGAAGGGCAGCACGGCGAGCGGGTGGCGCGGCGTGCCGTGGTCGGGCCACACAGTGTAGTGATACTGCACTATGTGCCGACCGTCGTTGCTGCTCGCCGTCTGCGCCGAACTTGTTTCGCTGCTCGATTCGCTGCCCTGTGGTATCGTTAGTGTACCTGCAGTGTACAAGCACCGTGCCGGGGTCGGCGGCGGCGCGCACGAAGGGCAGCACGGCGAGCGGGTGGCGCGGCGTGCCGTGGTCGGGCCACACAGTGTAGTGATACTGCACTATGTGCCGACCGTCGTTGCTGCTCGCCGTCTGCGCCGAACTTGTTTCGCTGCTCGATTCGCTGCCCTGTGGTATCGTTAGTGTACCTGCAGTGTACAAGCACCGTGCCGGGGTCGGCGGCGGCGCGCACGAAGGGCAGCACGGCGAGCGGGTGGCGCGGCGTGCCGTGGTCGGGCCACACAGTGTAGTGATACTGCACTATGTGCCGACCGTCGTTGCTGCTCGCCGTCTGCGCCGAACTTGTTTCGCTGCTCGATTCGCTGCCCTGTGGTATCGTTAGTGTACCTGCAGTGTACAAGCACCGTGCCGGGGTCGGCGGCGGCGCGCACGAAGGGCAGCACGGCGAGCGGGTGGCGCGGCGTGCCGTGGTCGGGCCACACAGTGTAGTGATACTGCACTATGTGCCGACCGTCGTTGCTGCTCGCCGTCTGCGCCGAACTTGTTTCGCTGCTCGATTCGCTGCCCTGTGGTATCGTTAGTGTACCTGCAGTGTACAAGCACCGTGCCGGGGTCGGCGGCGGCACGCACGAAGGGCAGCACGGCGAGCGGGTGGCGCGGCGTGCCGTGGTCGGGCCACACAGTGTAGTGATACTGCACTATGTGCCGACCGTCGTTGCTGCTCGCCGTCTGCGCCGAACTTGTTTCGCTGCTCGATTCGCTGCCCTGTGGTATCGTTAGTGTACCTGCAGTGTACAAGCACCGTGCCGGGGTCGGCGGCGGCGCGCACGAAGGGCAGCACGGCGAGCGGGTGGCGCGGCGTGCCGTGGTCGGGCCACACAGTGTAGTGATACTGCACTATGTGCCGACCGTCGTTGCTGCTCGCCGTCTGCGCCGAACTTGTTTCGCTGCTCGATTCGCTGCCCTGTGGTATCGTTAGTGTACCTGCAGTGTACAAGCACCGTGCCGGGGTCGGCGGCGGCGCGCACGAAGGGCAGCACGGCGAGCGGGTGGCGCGGCGTGCCGTGGTCGGGCCACACAGTGTAGTGATACTGCACTATGTGCCGACCGTCGTTGCTGCTCGCCGTCTGCGCCGAACTTGTTTCGCTGCTCGATTCGCTGCCCTGTGGTATCGTTAGTGTACCTGCAGTGTACAAGCACCGTGCCGGGGTCGGCGGCGGCGCGCACGAAGGGCAGCACGGCGAGCGGGTGGCGCGGCGTGCCGTGGTCGGGCCACACAGTGTAGTGATACTGCACTATGTGCCGACCGTCGTTGCTGCTCGCCGTCTGCGCCGAACTTGTTTCGCTGCTCGATTCGCTGCCCTGTGGTATCGTTAGTGTACCTGCAGTGTACAAGCACCGTGCCGGGGTCGGCGGCGGCGCGCACGAAGGGCAGCACGGCGAGCGGGTGGCGCGGCGTGCCGTGGTCGGGCCACACAGTGTAGTGATACTGCACTATGTGCCGACCGTCGTTGCTGCTCGCCGTCTGCGCCGAACTTGTTTCGCTGCTCGATTCGCTGCCCTGTGGTATCGTTAGTGTACCTGCAGTGTACAAGCACCGTGCCGGGGTCGGCGGCGGCGCGCACGAGCTCCAGGGCAGCACGGCGAGCGGGTGGCGCGGCGTGCCGTGGTCGGGCCACACAGTGTAGTGATACTGCACTATGTGCCGACCGTCGTTGCTGCTCGCCGTCTGCGCCGAACTTGTTTCGCTGCTCGATTCGCTGCCCTGTGGTATCGTTAGTGTACCTGCAGTGTACAAGCACCGTGCCGGGGTCGGCGGCGGCGCGCACGAAGGGCAGCACGGCGAGCGGGTGGCGCGGCGTGCCGTGGTCGGGCCACACAGTGTAGTGATACTGCACTATGTGCCGACCGTCGTTGCTGCTCGCCGTCTGCGCCGAACTTGTTTCGCTGCTCGATTCGCTGCCCTGTGGTATCGTTAGTGTACCTGCAGTGTACAAGCACCGTGCCGGGGTCGGCGGCGGCGCGCACGAAGGGCAGCACGGCGAGCGGGTGGCGCGGCGTGCCGTGGTCGGGCCACACAGTGTAGTGATACTGCACTATGTGCCGACCGTCGTTGCTGCTCGCCGTCTGCGCCGAACTTGTTTCGCTGCTCGATTCGCTGCCCTGTGGTATCGTTAGTGTACCTGCAGTGTACAAGCACCGTGCCGGGGTCGGCGGCGGCACGCACGAAGGGCAGCACGGCGAGCGGGTGGCGCGGCGTGCCGTGGTCGGGCCACACAGTGTAGTGATACTGCACTATGTGCCGACCGTCGTTGCTGCTCGCCGTCTGCGCCGAACTTGTTTCGCTGCTCGATTCGCTGCCCTGTGGTATCGTTAGTGTACCTGCAGTGTACAAGCACCGTGCCGGGGTCGGCGGCGGCGCGCACGAAGGGCAGCACGGCGAGCGGGTGGCGCGGCGTGCCGTGGTCGGGCCACACAGTGTAGTGATACTGCACTATGTGCCGACCGTCGTTGCTGCTCGCCGTCTGCGCCGAACTTGTTTCGCTGCTCGATTCGCTGCCCTGTGGTATCGTTAGTGTACCTGCAGTGTACAAGCACCGTGCCGGGGTCGGCGGCGGCGCGCACGAAGGGCAGCACGGCGAGCGGGTGGCGCGGCGTGCCGTGGTCGGGCCACACAGTGTAGTGATACTGCACTATGTGCCGACCGTCGTTGCTGCTCGCCGTCTGCGCCGAACTTGTTTCGCTGCTCGATTCGCTGCCCTGTGGTATCGTTAGTGTACCTGCAGTGTACAAGCACCGTGCCGGGGTCGGCGGCGGCGCGCACGAAGGGCAGCACGGCGAGCGGGTGGCGCGGCGTGCCGTGGTCGGGCCACACAGTGTAGTGATACTGCACTATGTGCCGACCGTCGTTGCTGCTCGCCGTCTGCGCTGAACTTGTTTCGTTGCTCGATTCGCTGCCCTGCGGTATTATTATCTGGAAGAATAGATTTAACTGAACTCGATGCAACCACTTTGTATTTTACTTTTAGCAAAACAGGTAAATGAGGTTCCACAAATTTTGGTAGCCAAAGTTTCGTGTATTCCAACCCGTTGCAGAACTAAAACGGCGAATATCAAGTTATCACTCACCGGCTGTGGCTTCCCGCGCACGCGCAGGTGTCGCACGGTGTACGCGGCGCGCACGTCCTCGTACAGCAGCGTCACGTGGATGCCGCCGAAGTCCGCCGAGCTGCCGCGTCCGCCCGCCGGCCAGTACATGTCGCACTTCCTCTGTGGGAAACAACAAGTATTGAATACAATGTGGCGATATTTTGCAGAACAGTAATAGCCCTTTTTAACGTGCATACATGGCAATGTACCGTCCCCCACTCTTATCGGTACTTACGCGCCCTCTTTCTACGAGGTTGGTGATCATGACGAGCGTGTGCACGCGGTGCTGCCAGATCATGCGCCAGAAGGCGTCGAGTGTGGCGGGCGTGGGGCCCTGCGTGGCAATGTACCGCCGCCTCCACACCGCCCATTCCAATTTTATTTGACGTGGTACACCATCTGAAATAATGAAATAAATATTAACACGCAACATTCGAATCATAATCGTCATTATCAGCCAATAGAGGTCTATTACTGGACATAGGCCTTTTATATCTAAACACCGCGGTTTTAAGCTGGCTACATTCAGCGCTCCCTACAACCTGCTTGATGTGGTCGGTCCTCCTAGTAAGGGATTGACCAACACTGAGAATGCCGGGGCAGTTTTATCATGCCAAAAAACAGATATCCCCTAATAGCGCGAAATCAAATATATCGCTACTCTTTTTGTTATGTTGGGACGAAAGCGAGAGCGATATTTTGTGCACAGTATACAATGTCTTTTCTCTACAAGTGATACGTTTCCAAGTGAACCCTAGACCTACAAGAAGACGGTCTGAATTTATCGGACGGCTTTGAATGTAGTATTGAAGTGCAGAAAGCTTTCTACTAGACCAAAAAGACGCAAAAAGACTTACTGATATCGACATAAACGTCATCCAGCTCCGAGTCGTCGTCGCTCCGGTCACTGTCGGAGTCCTCAGCCTGGTCTTCAGACTCCACGATGCCGGAGAATTCAATGTTGAGGAAAGCCGACTCTATCCCCTCTGCTAGATTGGGCGGCGGTTTGCTCGCTTTTACTGATGGTTGTCTGTTGAGATCGTAAAAATTTAGCTACATACGCTAAGGGTAATAAGAGAAAAATATAATTTGTTATTTTTTTAAAGTAAACTTTTTGCTTAGCAACAAAATCAACGGCACAATTTTTAATTCTAGTTGTGATCATGTAGATGCAGATTATTGTTAAACCCACTTGCCAAGACAATATGTTGCCTTTTTAGTTTGCTAAGTATTATTTTTCTGTTTTATATTCACTGGTTATCGTTAACACAGATCAATCAAAAACAAGATAGTTGCCAAAAAAAGCCAGTTTTTGAACTTAGGAAACCTTTTTGTGTGATAAATAAACGATAATATTAAATACACTCATTTATTTATTTACAACTAGAGGACGCCCGCGGTTTTACCCGCGTAGTTCTCGTTCCCGTGGGAATTTCGGTATAAAATGTAGCCTATGTGTTATTCTGATGTATAAGCTATATTGTGGTAAAGTTTCATTCAAATCCATTCAGTAGTTTTTACGTGAAAGAGTAACAAACATCCATACAAACTTTCGCCTTTATAATAGTAGTAGGATTATTTTATAAATTTTTAAAAATGCTTCTAAAATTATAAAAAAAAAACACTATTAAAAATTTATAATCAATTCATTCATATTATATTATTAAGACTTTCAAGTTCAAGTTTAAATACCTGTTGGGTCTCGCCCGCCTCTCCAGCTTGCGCTCGATGCGGCGCGCGGCCTGTGTTGTGAGCGCGGGCAGCATGCCGTCGATGAAGTTAGCGTTGACGTAGTCGCACGACGCGCCGCGCCCCGCGCCCACGCAGCCCGCCGCGCCGCAGCGCCCGCCCGACGACACGCACACTCGCGAATGGTCATCTGCACACAAGTATATAACAGCTCTGAATTTCAAACTACAATGTTGTATTTTTTCGTGCTTATCCATAATTTTTATGGATAAAAAACATTGATCAGTTATCATAGCAGCCATAACACAAGCTACTTACGAGCTGTATAGCTATGTGTGTAATTGTCCTAAAATATTAATTTATAAACACTTGTAAGTAGTGTCTGGATAGACACTACATACATGTGTGGGGGGTTTTTGCGATACCCAAAGTTTTCAACGTTACTTTTATTACTTCATTGTATAAGACTAACAGTAGCCTATGGGGCAATGGACTATGCTTACTTCCCGTGGCTAATTGACTCATTGGTCTTACGGCAATACATATGAGTATCGCATGGAGACTAGACTATTGCCACGATATTAATTATGACTTGCAATCCAAAGTTTCATGTCAAACTTTGAAAAAACATAATGTTTTTTAAACTAAGATAATTCATTTATCATGAAATTATTAGATGCCCTTCAAGGATATTTACGTGTGTTAATATAGACATAGCAACAACAGAAAACATGTCAATACTTACATGCAGTAATGTTCAGATATCTGTTCTTCAGTCTGTTCTCTGGTCGGTAGCTGTGATGGCTGGTGTGGCCCGAGGCTGCTGATTTTGATACCACGATTTCGTATTCTTTGCTGAAAAAGAAAGATCATTTAGAGATTAGAATTATATCTAGATTTGGATTTAGATCTTATTTAATTCGTCACATCGTTATGAGGCCAGCTGACAGGTATTCAAACTCTTTATAAACTATTTTTTGATAAAATTTAACTAAAATCTGGCGTAAAAGGATTTTAAACCCTTTACCACTGCCTAAACAATTGCCAACAGAAGAAACTTTTTATTTGGGAGTTATACTCAGGTAAAGTAATGCAAATACATTGGTAAGCGAGAGATAGACAGTAGTTTCTTTATATCTTTGCTCTTTGCGACTTTCGAGGGCTCAAGGCCCTTTATTGCCAATCTATACGGTTCGGAGTATAGTAAAATTTCAACCAGTGTACAAATGATTATTTTTATGCTATAAAAATCTATACCTAGCTTGCGGACCTACAGTCTACAGTCGTTGTAATTAAATTCAAATCATAAATAACGAACGTATTTTTACCCGACTGCGTCAGAAGGAGGGTTATGTTTTTCGAGCGTATGTATGTACGTATGTATGTATGTATGTCCATTTCTTCGGCACGCGCTACAGCCTAAACGGCTAAACGGATTTTGACATGTGAGGTGTCGTTGAATTTGTCGAAATTGTGGTAGTGACATAGGCTATATAAATTTTCAAAATGGCGGCTGTAAATGGGGGGGAAAAGGGGGGATGTGTGTATTTTTTTCTCTTATCTTAGCATTACATTTCAAAAATATAAATATCATATCATGTTCATATTACTTTTTTAACAAAAAATCAAAAAATGGCAAAAAGTGTACTAAGTGTACCGTCTCATTTCTATACCATAAACTAAAACTAAAAAGTCTCAAATAAAATTATTATTATAAAAACAAAAACCCGACTGCTTAGAAGTTATGAACTGAAAAGAGAAAAACAAGGATCACTGTATATGTATAAAATTCTAAATACTTTATGGTGCTGCAGGCGGGGACAAACATAGTTTTGGTAGATCTTTCTTTCCCCGCAGGTTAAAGTATTTTGTCCCTGTTTGCAGCACCATAAAGTATTTAGAATTTTATACATATATAGTGATCCTTGTTTTTCTCTTTTCAGTTCATAACTTCTAAGCAGTCGGGTTTTTGTTTTTATAATAATAATTTTATGTAAACAAGTCCTTGGTAAATCACTACAGCCATGTTATATTTACATCGTACAAATTATATAAACTCACCTGAAGCCAATATCGCCGTCCGCGTGCAGCGACGCGACGTGCGCGGGGAACTGTCTCGCCCGCACGAGCGGGTGCGCCGCGCCGGCCATCCGCGGCGGTCGCGTCGCAGCCGCGCCCTCGACAGTCGCGCCGTTGCCGCCCGCGCACGACACTAGCGGCGAGCAGTTTACCACTGACAGAGATGCACACGTACAGACAACAGTACGGACGCGCCGTACTATATACACTAACACCTGAATCTATTGCCAAACGTCTTTTGTTTTCATAGTGAAGTAGTTCAGAAAGATATAAGAAATATATTTTGATGTTGCTATATTTCACCTTGATTGCCTCGTTGGTCTAGTGGTTCGATTCCTGGATCCGGTCACGGAATAATTCTAAGTTTTTTATTCTTCTATGAAATTTTCAATAAATTCCAAGCCCGGAGTCGGGAAGTTGGTGGTGTTGACACCCCCGTGCCTTAGAGAACACGATACGCCGTCGGTCCCGGTCGCTATCATCATCATCCCGCCCACTCGCATTAGAGCATCGCAGTGATCCCTCTCCTATAAGGAGGGAGGCCTGGCCCTGTAGTGGGTCGTTAATAGGCTTATAATAATGAATGAAATTAAAATAAAAATCTTAATTAACACAAACGAAGTCGCGGTCAAAAGTCAGTAAAGATACAAAACAATAATAATAACTCATAAATGATTATTTACACCGCTAGACGGAGTAGTGGAGACATTTATCTATAGGACCTTGAATTAATCATAGATAATGAATCAACTTGATCATTATCTATTATAGGTACAAATATATTACTTTGAAATATTTCTTATGTAGTTTATTTTTACCGAGAACTGAATAAGGAAAATCTTAAGTGACGTTTAATATAACTGCGTCAGTGGTCCAGTGCATCGCATCAGAAGGTCCTGGGTTCAAGTCGGAGGGGCTATAGAGCTTTCTTTATTTCAAAATATTTCTTCTTAACGATAGGGTAATTGACTATTTTTTAAATACTTTATTACAAACTACGATAAAAAAATATTCTTGGAGTACAGATCTTGTGTCCCTTTTTCGCTAAATTAAAATTTGTACTGAGCTACTATACCCAATTCTTATATTCTTCATGGAGTTACAATCCCCTACCTCCGAAAGTATGTTAAGTCGTAAGTCCTGGTTGTTATAATTAGCATCTCATAGTAAACGTAATAAAATTATATTTACAATTCAAGCTTATGCATAAACTATAACATTTTTTGTTTAAAAAAGTTAACTTTAAAATAAGTAAATTAAAATAGGTAAAATAGGTAAAGGTACCTTTCTTCCATTTTTTCACCATTTTCTACATTTAAAATTTGCTCGTGTGTATTACGTTTTTTAACAACGGAAAGAACATTGGATATATGCAGGCGTCACTTTAAGTAAGTTCAGTATGCACATTCAATAATTGATTCATTAACCACGGGAAACCAACGAGTAAAAGCTGCACCACCACCTAGATGCAAACAAACAACAACAAATGCTATTTCGACATCTAGACCGGACATATTTCTTTTTTCCAAACAAATCAAACGTATAGTACTTGTTGAGCTTACAGTGCCGTGGGAAACAAACCATGAAGACCATGTATTCAAAGTGAATAAATATTATGACCTTACTAATGAACTAACTAAAAATGGCTATGTGGTTAGTTTATACGCGGTAGAAGTGGCTGCTGGTGGAGGTATACCAGCGAAGTCGCCCTATAACCTGCTAAAAGACCTTGGCCTTACTAGAAGTGCAGTAAGCTCCATATTGGAACGAGTGTCCAAAAGCTGCTCTAGTAGGGTCCTTCCGAATTTGTCTGGGCAGGGAGAATAACTTGAACAGAGGAGGTGAGTGTTGACGCGCGTCACTAAGAGTACTCTTTTAAACCTACATCCGTGTCACAAGTCTTGGGTTCTGTTCCGAGTTTTTCTCTCAGCCACGCGATGGACCCGGCACCCGCACGGTGAATCCATGGAATGCTAAGATATTCGTCTCTCTCTACGATCTCAAAATAAAGCGTATGACTGCAAATAAACCGTATGTAGTACAAAATTTAATTTGAAATACAAAATAGTTATTAGCATGACTATTACCTGCGCAGTTCAAAATGTTATAACTTCTGGGTGGACTACAAGTTTTACTCCGAAACCAATGGGCTAAAGAAAAAAAAGACATAATAGCGTCTCCCAATAGTAGCGAAATCGGAAATATAGCGCCCTCCTACCTACCTAAGTCCCTACATAATGAAAGAGAGAGCGATATTTTCAACTGTGCGTTATTGTTTGATCGAACGTATTTTAATCTACACAATATATCTCTTCGAGTGCATCTTACATCTATAGATACTTCAGGTAATGGAAACTCTACAATGTTGAATTAAAGTAGGTCATTTGACTTTAAAGTATAAAGTGCAATAGCAAGTAGCAGGGGCAATGTTTTAACAAATTATGTATAGTTTTTAATACAGTATTAAACAGTTACTAAAACTTTGATAGCTTTTGAGCCTATCACCAAGGTAATAAATGTACAACTTTCCTGTTGTTCTAATTCGAATTATTACCATATTAGGCATACATTTATCCTTATACGTAATTAAATAATACTAACATGAAATTAGATATTGCTTTCATATGGTGGTAACTAGCCAAAACTGGAACAAACTAAATGATGGATGACCTAACTGGGAATCGACCAGCATACAAATAACAAAACCAAGTTCTGCGTCCACGTTAACGAAAGTTAAATATAAGCTTGTTATGTTAAAGTCACTACAAAGGGTGCATCCCAGTAGTACCCCATTCCGTAGTTATATAGAACTGTTGGGATATTTTCCGTGCTGTCAAATTATATCCCAATAGTTCTATATAGTACTGTAGTATAGTTTTTGCTCTTGACTTAACTTATACCATATAAGTTATGAACTTTATATTATTTTGATTTCAACAAAAAAATGTCCCTTGCGACAAAAGCTAAGTTGTTAAAACCAGGTAGTAGTGTGTCTAAAAAAATATTCTCTTATTTTAGAAGTTACAGGGGGACACATTTTACCACTTTGGAAGTATCTTTCGCGCAAACTATTCAGTTTTAAAAAAAATTATATTAAAAACCTCAATACCATTTTAAAGACGTTTTGTGCAATTTAAGCAAAGCCGTATTCGATACAGTATATTTATAGATACTCTCAAATTTAAGTGGACATTTATTATTGCAATCATAAGAGATTCCATATTATACTTATAAAAACTATAGACATTTTATATGTAACGTACAAACAAGATATTGATATCGACATTTCTTTAATTTTGTCAACAAGCACTAATATGGTGTATCAACAGTTCTATAGAACTAAAATTAGGGGGTACTACTGGAATGCACCCACTACAAATTATATAACAGTCTGTCTGTCTGTTTGCTATAACACTACTACGGATTTCATGGGTTTTCACCAATAGACATTTTTTCAAAGTTTTGCATACACCGGCTGAAATATGACGATAATTTAAAAAAAAAACTCGAGCTGCCTGGGAGCTTTTATCGTAAAACACTATTGTTCGCATCGAACAGGTACTTGAGATATAAGCAAGAAATGTGTAGAAGGAATTTAACTATTTATTGGAACTAAAAAAAGGTCCGCGATGACATATATATCGTTAAAAAAAAATTTGTAAATGTTTTTTGTTAGGTTGGACAGATTTTCTTATACTTAATAAGGCGCAGGTGTCCGCTACTTAAATTATAAAAAGATATACTTATATATTAATAAATAGCAAAGCAAAGCTTACACAATCTCCACAGTACACACATGAACACAAATAATAACACAACACACACGCCCCACGTGTAACACATGCCATACTGTTAGCCGATCCGATGTGACTAACTTCAACACTACAATAATGTAATATCTCTACATATTCGAGGAGTACGAAGTGACGTCACAGCACATGACAACTAGCGCTCTATAAACAGTTTAATAACTGATACTAATATAATAAAACGGGCCAATTTGTTTGTATGTTTTAAACTCGTCCTCAGGAATTAACACAAATTTAAACACTTGAAACACTCTCTGTGCTGTATGTGCGACGTACATATTAAAAACTAAGAATTCAGAGCTCTAAATAACTACTGATCCGATTTTAAAAATTCTTTCACCAGTAGAATGCTACGTTATCGGTGAGTGTTATAGGCTATATTTTATATTTGCATTGTATATATTACCCGAGTTATCACAGTTTTTGTCGCGCGACTCGGACCGTGAAATTTGTTAAATTTAGCTTTATGCGCGTACGCTGCCTTAGATATTGGATATAATTGAAAACATTTTATGAAAACTTTATACATCTTAAAAAGTTCTACAAAAAAGACCGCTATAGCATATATCTATCTTTTATATTTTGGCAGATATATAACTTTTTGTGTTTCATCATAAATAATTTCATTCATATGCTTACGTTTACGTCATTATTTATACAACTTAATTTAAATCCTTATCAATATAAATTATTTAATAATCTCAAGGATATTATAGAGATAAGATTTGCCCATTACAGTATGTTAATTAGTTATATAGTTCCGGAGATATTACAAAATTTCTAAAAAGTGCGACTCTGTAATAAATCATTTAATTCATATGCTTACGTCATTGTTTATACAACTAAACTTAAATCCTTATCAAATGAAATTATTTAATAATCACAAGGACATTATAGAGATAAGAGTTGCCTTTTACAGTATGTTAATTAGTTATATATTAAGGAGGATATTGCTTCACGGGAAACTTATAATATATAAAAAAAAATCAAATTGAGAGGGGTAGCGGGGAAAGAGCACACTTTATATGAAAGTCTGTCTTTGAAATTAAAAGGGTACCTAAGAGGTTTTCACGCGGACGAAGTCGCGGGCGACTGCTAGTAATTTATATATGTCATTTTACATTCTTAGTTTAATAAGATAAGAATAAAAGTAATAATAAACGATGTACTTAAGTGTGTGTGACTTGATTAAACGGGATTTTTTCAAGAATGATATTCTAATAATTTTTGCCCATCAGTACAATTGTACTGTGACAGAAATGGGCTTGTACCTAAAGTTGACTATGTTTAATCGATATACGCGAATTTCAGTTAACGCGAATTTTCCGGAACGTATCCCTCGCGTAAAGCGGGGTATTACTGTATTTACTTCATGCCATTTGAAATACTTTACTTGAATATCTATGGCCTGCATTACCAACACCTCCAGGAAGGTCATCAAAATGTTAAAAGGACTGTACAAAAAACTCACCAGGCTTTTTGTAAGTGTTGAGCGGTGCTCTGGCGGCGCGCTCTCCCCCCTCCTCCAGGTAGTTGTAGGCGGCGCTGATGCACTTGCTCACACGAGATCTGCATCTGGGGACCACCACACCCGTGTATAGTACGACACAAAGAGTACATATAAATTAAGAAAAATGGAACTATAGCTCGTTCGCGTTAAAAATGCAGTGAGCGCCGGCCAACCCCGCCTACTAACCAATGAAATCATTACAAGGTCAAGTTCACAGTGACCAGTTGAAGGCACGCTTCGAAGGCGACGAGCGATTTGATTGGTTAAGAAGCGGGGGTGTGCTAGCGACGGAACCCATAAGCTCAGAAAGGACTTCGCCACACCTGAATGTTCCATAATCCAACTGCCGCCCCCGCGTTTATACCGCGTGTAAGAGACATGTCAACGAATTGAAAACTTCGTGACTTCGTGTTTCCAATTGCTTATTACCTCCAGTACACCAAGGCGGCGCTGACTGCGGCCAGCACGGTGAGCAGCGCCACCGCCACGAGCGCCAGCAGCGAGTTCCCAGCCTCCTTCACCTGGAACTCGTCCGCCGGGGACATCGCCTCCGAGTGCGCCGAACACAGCTCGCTAGACACTTCCTGCGACCAATTGTTTATTGTTTTTGAACATTCCGCTTGCACGAATCGAACAAATGTAGACTGCAAGCCGTAAGCTGAGGACATTCGCGTGGCCGAAGGCAGTGGGAGAACACAGACCATATCAAAAAAATGGGACGCGCGCGGAGACGTTGTAATGGTCTCGCTCAGGATGGGGTTTAGAGATAGGAAAAAACGGGGTAATGTTTTATGAATTATGCGGGAAATCGATGCTAAACCAAATCGGTACAGTATTTGAAAATTCAAACTGGCGACCAGTTTATTCAGACCACACATCGCGGGGGATTTAGAAGCATACGAAAAGGATTATTTTGTGGCATAATGCGTAAATAATTAAATATACATATTTTCCTTCTCCTTTCTATGTTCTACCTAGCAGTAAGAACTCATTGTGCCAATTTAATTCGAATAATCAATACTTTTGATGTGATACGACGAAAAAAACAACAGATAGAAATATTAAAAAAAAATCATGTTTGAATCTTGTACTTCACCTGTGGCGGCGATTCTGAGCCGTTGATAAGCTTGTTGGGACTTGCCACGGATGACGTCACGGCGTATATCTTCACCTCGTACCGCGTCACGTTCCATAGCTCCACTTTCTGACAACGAAATAAGAAAACATAAGAAAGCAAGTAAAAGAACTTGTAGATTGTGAAATTGGAAGAGTAGGATCAATCTTTCATTGACGCCATGGACTTACACGTATATTTTAAAGAACGTAGTTTATATTCATTTAGCAGTGTAAAAACAGACCGGGTCAGTATATTTTACCTTTTACCTTTCCTATGACGTCACTAAATGACAGTTTAGTGATATCCCAAAAGGAAATAAAATTATTTCAATGCGTCAGTAGGGATAATCACAGTACAGAGCGGATGCAGATAGCTGTTTGACTTCGGTCAGAACACAGGATGATCTGACGTCGGTCAGAAAACGAGACGGTCTGACGTCGGTCAGAACACGAGGCGGTCTGACGTCGGTCGGAAGTTCAGAACACGAGACGGTCTGACGTCGGTCAGAACACGAGGCGGTCTGACGTCGGTCAGAAGTTCAGAACACGAGATGGTCTGACGTTGGTCAGAAGACGGGACGGTCTGACGTCAGTCAGAACATGCGTCGAGCTTGGGACGTACCGGAAGGGTAGCACATCTGTTTATCAAATGAACTTACAACACTGATAGTGGTCTCGATGTCGTCTTTATTAGTGGGCAGCGTGAGTCTGGTCCGCGGCTGCTGCTCCGGTATCTTCCGCAGTGTTACCACATACTGGTCGAGAGAATTGTCGTACTCGCGAGGTTGACGCCATTGCAAATACAGGATACCTGTTAAAAATTGAATAAACTTGCAGATTCAGTCAGGATTGTTCCATCCATATTAAGTTGTCTGTGATATAGACATAATACTTGTTTAGTTTCAAAGATTTTTTATAGGAATATATTTAAAAATACATATATTTATATTTGGTTAACTGCCTTGCTGGTCTAATTATTATGAGGTAGCTTTAGGCTTGTTAATTATCAAACATTATCACCCTAACAGCATGGTGGGTCTAAGCTTCCTATCCCCTCCCCTGTAAGGAGGGATACTTGGCCCTGTAGTAGGCTGTTATAAAAAGTAGATAAAATAATATTATCTTAGACTTGTATAAAAGAACAGTACACATACCGCTCGGTTGTTCACACGTCAAGTTGAGTATAACGGGTGCGGACGGCGGTCTGACGTCGGTGAGAACGTAGAGAGCGTCTGACTCCGGCCCGAGACGTTCCAACAGGTCAGAAGACATCACCCCCTCCAAGGGGAAGTTGTAGAACGCTCGCACCCATACCTTGTAGGGAGTGAATGGTTCTGGAAAAAATAAATCATTATTAAATATTATTTGTCTGATGAGCTTTCTAATCTATAATTTTGGGGTTGCAGCTGAAATCACGCCCGTTTGTAAAAGACGTGCAGCCTACATTGAAAAGTGCTTGCTAAGTTACCTTGCTAACTTTAATAACCCAGAGGAAGATTAATACATAGAACAACAAAGTTTAGATCATCGCTGAAAGGTTGCCCATCTGTCGATGTTCTATAAGATTTAGTATTAGATATTATTCTAGACTATTTTGGTCTAGTCCATATCATAACTATTTTACAGGCTTTGCAGTGTTACTCGACGACTTGTGTTATTGGATATGTATTTTTTTTTATTGACTACAAGTTGACCCTTGACTGCTATCACACCTGATGTTAAGTGATGATGCAGTCTAAGATGGAAGCGGGCTAACTTGTTAGGAGTGGGACGAAAATCCACACCCCTTTCGGTTTCTACACGACATCTTACCGGAACGCTAAATCGCTTGGCGATACGTCTTTGTCGGTAGGGTGGTAACTAGCCACGGCGAAAGCCTCCCACCAGACAAATTAAGAAAAATCTCAATCTGCCCCGCCGGGAATCGAAGCCAGGACCTTATAAATCCACTGCGCATACCACTGCGCCACGGAGGTCGTCGTATTTATTTAAAAAAAAAATTGACACGATACCGATTGTAATTGTAAATTCTAAACTTAGTTAAAATTATCGAAAATAAGATATATATTGTGCAAGAAGTCATGTTGAATATGGGCCAAAGACAAGTCAGTCTACTTTTCTATCATTAAAATATTTTAAAAATGTACTCACTTAAGTTCCTCAATCTAAATCCCACTAATTTGGAACTCTGAGCACCGGAAGTGTTCAACAGCGTCAAATTCTTTGTAGCGTTCAAATAATCCTGGATCCCCAGATCGCTTCTAAAGACGTTCTTCCTTTTCACTTGATCCGAGGTCTGCACACCCGAAATCATTAAAAATTCACTTCCCCCTTTCTTCATTGTGACCCCTTCCTCATAATATAATACATAAGCAATCTGAGTGATATCCTGAGTATTCTTTAAAGGAATCGACATGGATTTCTTGACCACCCCAATCGGTAATTCAAATGCTTGATGTGTCTCCATTTCGTAATGTTTTTCACTGATATTGTCCTGTCTTCTTTTCCTATGTCTATGGGATCTTGGATCCCTTTTACTTCTATACAAGATGTCCGATTCGGAGAACTGGTTGTTGTATTTTCGTTCGTCATTTCTATAAAGTGTATAGTCTACGTCTTTTGACCTTTCCTGACTGATGGGTGTGTCTAATATGTGATCTACTGGATATATTGAAGCTTTAGGTTCGTCCGCTTGTGGATTCTCTTTGGCTATTACAGTCAGATTGGGTTCCGACTCAGGTTTGGGCGTGTGTTTGTCTGTGTCTGGGTTGGATCGTACGTGTACGGTGTACGTGATCGGCGGGGCCCATAATAAGTGTATTTCTGTCGATGTCACACGGTTCGCTGTGATGTTTTGCGGGGCGGACGGAACTGGAAAACAGAGAAAATGTTCAGAAACAATGAAACATGATCATAAGTAGGTAACTACAGATTGCGAAAACGCAACGAGACAATGAAGAATGCCGATTTTTGTATGAAAGTTTGCCTAAACTATTGCACATCAACCAGTAACTGTAAATATACTTAGGATCACGAAATGATCAAATTACAAATATACGATGGGAGTTTGTAACATTGTAACTTTTCTACATATTTTGCAAATCACTAGGTCACACAAAATCGCCATGTCACGTCGTTTTTCCTGACAGTAATACTGATTTTATCGCATCATCCAGCCACAGCAAAGCTTTGACCAAAATATAGCGTTTCCCGCCTACGAAACGATTCAGTACATTTGATTTTAATAACTTTTAAACTCTTCTTCGTACCCATAACCTGACTAAAACGAACTCTGTTCTAAGGCATATTATAAAAAACGAGAGTTTTAACATAAAAATTGGTTGATGTACAAAATAGTTGGCAGATTTCTTGTTTTTTTTTTTTGTTGAGCCCTTTCATTTGATACCCATATTGATGGAATTAATAAAACATAGATTATCCGCCATTTTGTAGCGGCGGCCATCTTGAATTTATAATGATAATGAATAAACATAATTGTATTGTCACCAAAATCCAAAGTGTATACAAAATTTCAGATTAATCGGTTGACAGGAAGAGGGTGAAATTTGAATTACTAAATTTAACCCAAGAATAAATAATAAATAAAACAAACGGAGTGAGCTAAATAAAACCGTTTAAAAACGAGAGTTTTAACATAAAAATTGGTTGATATACATAATAGTTGGCAATTTCGGCATTCTCCTTTGACAAAAAGAACTTTCAACGAACGATTTACACCAGAATAGTAGAAATATTTATAATTAATAATTTATTTATTTTGCTATTTTCCAAAATAAACCGACGATTTCAAGCGACAGTCACTTAGATCCGACAGAATACTGTCTACCTACGTTTCACTCTAAAACCGGAGCATCTTCACATTTTCATGCAAATTATTCAGTATTCCTCAGGAAATGTTGAAAGTTTCGTTTTTCGGAAAGAGTAACAAAAATTTAATCCAACTTCATCCAAATAAATAAAAAGTAAACGTTTCACAATAAAAGTTTTTGTGTATCGAATGCTCTGCATCAATATTCAGATGAGATAGGGGTCGGGTGTACGCTTCTATAACAAGGTCTCGTCAAAAGCAATTTTGGAGCTGCCAATGCATAAATAAGTTTAAACAATATCAGCTTTAACGTTGAAAAGCTTTCATCGCCACACCGTATATGATCATAATAATTTATAATTAAAGCTTTTTGTTCTTTGCCCGCTTTCCTAAACTTTCGACAGTAACTATGAGTCACTTTTTAATATCACTGAACATACAAATAGACAGACATAGAGAAATGTAATCATATAAAGTATAGTAAAATTAAAAAAAAAATTCTGTACCAGCGGACGCCCGCGACTCGGTCCGCGTGAAATTCTGTTTCGTGGTAAGTAGATCGAAAAAGTAGCCTCAGGCCCTAAACTATCTCTGCATGTTTAAATCGGTTTAATAGATTAAGCGTAATTGAGTAACAAATAGACAGAGTTACTTTCATTACTCGACGGCCGAGTGGCGCAGTGGGTAGTGACTACTTCTGCGTCCTAGGCTGTGGGTTCGATCCCCACGTCTGGAAAAATATATTTGTGTGATGAACATGGATATTTTCTAGTGTCTAGGTGTTTATCTATATTTTATAAGTATTTATGTATAATATATATATAAAAATATTCATTAGTTACCATAACAGTGCCCATAACACAAGCTACCTACGCTTACTTTGGGGCTATATAACGATGTGTGTAATTGTCCTATAATATTTATTTATTTATTATTATTAATAGTGATAGGATGGGGGTTAGTAACAATCACGCTTGGTGGCGAGCCTACGGTGGAACACGCTTACCCATAAGGTGCCTATTCACTCTTGGCTTGAAGATTGACTCACATTGTAGGTGGTAGAGCAAAGGATAGCTGGAAGGATATTCTATAATTTCGCAATTCTATTCAGGAACGAGGAACCAAAACGTTTAGTGCGCGTTCATGGGATATCGACTACATAAGGGTGTAGACTTCAGCGAGGCCAAGATGTCGACTACATAAGGGTGTAGACTACAGCGAAGCCTAGATTTCGACTACATAAGGGTGTAGACTACAGCTATTCCTAGCAGACTTAAAGTCGAAAGGTGAGGGGGGAACTAGATCGAAAAGTTCTCGAGCACACTCCCTAAAATATATTCTGTAGAAAGCCAACCGACAATACCGACGACCGACTTAGATTGCGTCATCACTTAACATCAGGTATGCTAGCAGTCAAGGGCCAACTTGCAGTATATAAAAAAAATTAGCTAATCTATAAACACATCACGTAATCTCTAACTTATACACTCGATTGACTTGAAATTTAGCATAGTTGGTCAATTCGTGATATAGACGCTCACTAAGAACAGATTCGTATATACATCCACGGTATGGTATCTACGCGGGCCAACTCGCTGGGCAAAATTAAAAAGCATATTATCGAACTAGCAAAGCAGAGATACGAACAAAAACTAGTTTTCCATGTGGAAACATCGCTGACACAAGGCCTCGAAGAGCTCTCCACAGCCGGTTAGCATTGTCTAGCTCTAGGCGATATTAGGCTAGGTCAAGTTTAGCCGGTCTTGTTTCTATGTGCCTTTGCGTACTTTGCCGCTAGGCTGTGGCTAGGCTAATCAGCTGTTTGCCGTCATGTCGGTACGATGCTGTCATCATTATCAGCCTATTTAACGGCTTACAGAGCTTAAGCCCAACACGCTGCTCCAATGCGAGTAACAATTGATGATTTTATTTTTAACGATCACTATCAGATATTAACCATAATGACCGACATCTCATCGTACTCTCCGAAGCAAGGGGTGCAAGATCACCAATTGCCTGACCCCGGGCTTAGAATTTTCCGAAAATTTCGTAGAAAAAAGAAAAGCTCGCTTGAGTTAATTTTCCATAGTCCGACCCAGGGACTTGTACCTAGACCTCGTGATCCGTCATCATGGCTAACCACTGAACTAAAAAGTCTAAGTAGCCGCCCGTGCAGTTGCTTTAAAAGTAGGTATAGGAGAGTATACTCACAAACACAAAGGTACAAATTACATTCAAGGAACTGAGCCATCAATGAACGTATGTGAACCTATCAGGCCCAATGTCTAGATATTCCCGAGCCGAGTCTAATAATAGATTCAACGCGTACCTACACAAACGGAGGAAACAAGCAGGCCGTTTCCGTTATCGATTGATTCATTTTGTACAAGATACCTACTCGACAAACGCCTTAATTTCGGTTCTCTCCAATTCACGGATTAATTGTCTTTTAATGACAGTGGAATGATCTTCGGTTAATCTTATCTATAACCACTTTACTAATTAGTTTATTTAGTTCTTAGATGTACACACTTGACCTAAAGGTCACCTACCCACTTACTAACGAGCGCTAGCTTACTGTACTTCTCAACTAACACCAAATCTATAGTGCGCCAATACTTTGAAATCATTTATAATATAAAGTATGTCTTAAAATATGACGAATATGATTCCTCTACATGCAAATACAGGTTTTGGTATATAATTTGTTAAGGTTTTGCGTAAGTTGACTTAGATATGACGGTAATTGTAGTAAGTGTCGCGCGGCGTGGAAATTTTGATTAAAAATGCTGCCTAAACAATTTGAGATTTGTAACAAAATGTTGTCCGCGCTTATATCCATCTTTAAGTATAGCTTTTATACTCAATTTTTCTTTAAAAACGGTCACGAGAATTTGATTTTTTTGGTTTTAAACTTTCTATAGTTACAATATTATCCTCGCGGACGAAGTCCCTCCGGATGGAAGTGGGTTGGGCCACTTAATAGTTCTAAGTTTTGCATTCTTCTATGAAAATTTCAGGACATTGCAAGTCCGGCGTCGGGAAGTTGGTGGTGATACACGTGCTTTGGAAAGCACGTTAAGCCGTCGGTCCCGGTCACTATCATTAAAATCTAAATAAACAAATGAAACATTATCATGCCCGCCCGCCAACCCGCGTTGGTGCTGCGTGGTGAGTTTACGCTCTATATCCCCTCTCCTATAAGAAGGGAGGCTTGGCCCTATAGTGAGCCGTTAATAGGCTGATACTGATGATGATCAGGAGTTGGTATGACAATAGTCTAGCAGTTGGATTTCGAACTCATAATTTCTTGAAGTTGAATATGGTCTTTTATCTTGTGGTTCAAAACAAACCCTAATATTTAAAAGAAAAAGGAAAAAGAGCATAATATCCTCTAAAACACCCAGATGAACGTCGAATTATCACCCATAGCCAGTAGGTATATGGTAACGTCTAATCACATTTAGGGTTCAGCAATTAAATGACGCAAACGCGTGGGTGGCTCTTAATGGCATACATAATTTATACGCTTTATTCCACGTCGGCTCTCGGGACATTTTACAAAACAAATTGTTTTTGTATCGCCTTTAGATTTTGAATTTTGTTAACGATAAAATGGAATTTTTGAATTTGCATTCCGAAAATCCTTCCGTTTTTAAGTTACAGTTAAAATTAATGGACGAGCGCAGCAGTCAAATATCACTGGGATCAATTAATACTGAAAACCAATTCTATCAGTGACCTATTACAGGATTTAACCTTTCTCCTTTTAGGAGAGAAGATAAAAATATAAGCTTTAACCACCACGTTGCTCCAATTAGCGGATAGGATGACAATGTTTCATCAGTTGCTAGTTTTTTTATTTTTTTATGTGCTTCAAGTTGGCCCTTGACTGCTATCACACCTGATGTTAAGTGATGATGCAATCTAAGATGGAAACAGGCTAACTTGTTAGGAGTAGGATGAAAATCCACACCCCTATCGGATTCTACACGACATCGTACCGGAACGCTAAATCGCTTGGCGGTACGTCTTTGTCGGTAGGGTGGTAGCCAGCCACGGCAAAAGCCTCCCACCAGCCAGACCAAGAGAAATTAAAAAATCTCAATCTGTCCCGCCGGGAATCGAACCCAGGACCTCCGCCTTATAAATCCACCGCGCATACCACTGCGCCACGGAGTCAAAGTTAACAAGCAACTACAAAGTATTACAGGACAAAAATAAAGATATCGCTTTTATAGTATTTGTGCAAATGAACGGGACGGGACCGATTTAAATATATTTTTTCTATTTTATATTTATCTTGTTCTGCCCAGCAGTTTCACCTGCGTAAAGTAAGAGTATCGAGAAATCCTTTGTTAATAACCGTCTACATCGCGTAATAATTAACTATGCTAACAAGTCAATCGAGTGTAGTTTTAGAGATTTCATGATGAGTCAGTAATATTTGGCTTATGTATCCCTGTAATTTGTATTATTATTATTATTTCAATATTATTAATATGTATTATTATTATTTCGGTATCGAAAACAGTATATACTAAAGACAAACACGATTGATAACACTTGTCAACAAACAAATTAAAAATGAAGGTAGAAATCACTAGTCATTTTACACCTAATTTTTTTAAATAACTTGTTAATGACAAATTCATGACAATAAATTAGATTAATAAGCTTAAAACTAATTAATATATTCAATATCTTTTAAATATAAGCTTTTATAAAAACCACAAAACATAATTTTAAATTTATTAGGCATAAAATGTGTTGCATTTCCTACCTTCATTTTAAATTTGTTGACAAGCATTTTCAATCGAGTTTGGCCTTAGTATAGAATGAATCGTGTTGGACAACATTAGGGTAGAAAACAAAATCGCTGTATACACTGTATACGTATGTACTTACTCTCGAGAGTTAAGCACTTCTCCCATTTAACTATATGCGGGCCCTTGCGACACGTGAAGATGCATAGGGTTGGCAACAGACACCATAGTTACGTATTTTTTATCACTTGCAGTTGAAGTGACACCCCCTTTACAATGAGTTACAAGGCAGACTCTTTATACGTAAGGGTAGTTTATTTTTTCTTGATTTTATATTTGTTTTAGGCTGTGTAATAGGATCAGAACTGTGGTAAGGTTTTAGTGAGTATGGCTTTGCAATAGAGACGAAACCTATCTCAAAGGGAATGTGACTCGAAGCTCAAGTTAGAGGGAGTTTGGTACCAATGGAATTTGTGGCCTAGCCGAAACCACCAGTGCGTTTTAACGAGTGCAGACGCTTGACTAAAGTCGAGCCCAAATTTGAAATATCGTAGAGGTAGATGGAACGTATGTCTTTCACGTCTCATATTTAGACACAACACTCTACTTAAGACTTTGGGTCCAATGTAGTTGGGGGGGCTTTAAATAACATAAGGTTTGAGTAAGTTCTGAAGCTTTTTTATAGTCCAGCCTGAATTACTTGGTAATTCTTCTTTAAACTTTTCGACGGCTTCCATGGTGCAGTGGTATGCGCGGTGGTTTGTAAGACGGAGGTCTTGGGTTCGATTCCCGGCGGGGCAGATTAAGATTTTTCTTAATTTGTCTTGGTCTGGCTGGTGGGAGGCTTTCGCCGTGGCTAGTTACCACCCTACTGACAAAGACGTACCGCCAAGCGATTTAGCGTTCCATTACGATGTCGTGTAGAAACCGAAAGGGGTTTGGAGTGGATTCATCCTACTCGTAACAAGTTAGCCCGCTTCCATCTTAGATTGCATCATCACTTAACATCAGGTGTGATAGCAGTCAAGGGCCAACTTGTAGTTGATAAAAAAAACTGCTTTGAAGATATACCTATAGCTCAGGTCCAAATTCTAAATCTAAATTCCTTATTAATTTCGATAAAGATATAGCGTTTATAGAGAACGATGATGGGGGAACGAGATGAATCAGTTCCTGAGCACACTCTCCGAATATATAAATGTTTCGGCGATACTCCGAACTTTGTGTAAGAAAGGCGTCTAGTCGATTAGATCAATAACATCTGATATCTAAAAATGTTTTGGTAAGAATCTCTTCCTTAAAAGACACAACGGTTCTTCCTAGTATAGTGATAGTAATGTATTGTTCCTATATTCCTAACTATCCATTTCCAAGCTAAGCTAAAGCCAAGTATTAGCCGTCGAAGTCAATTATGTGATTAACGCCGACACTGTAGAGTGGGTATCGGCTAACAACTAAAAGCTAACAGCTTAGGGTGCGTTTCCATTATATCGTGACAATAAAACTGTACGACAGTCCTCTCTAACTGTGTCCATTGTAACGACTATTTGCCCCATCATTGTCGAATCCGTTTTTTGTTGAACGACACATAGACGCAATAGGATTTGCTAGTGTTGTCCAAATTCAGTCTTGGTCTTGCAGTCTTGATAATCGCGTAATTTGATTAAAATGCAAGCTTATAAAATTAATAAACAGTTACTCCCATGGAAAACGGCATATAGCTCAGTTGATAACCATGTGGCAGTTGATTTTTCGAATTTCTTATTAAATCTTCAGACATTTATTAATCTGATTGGTCTTTACTATGGCTATGTTAATTCAAGCTTACAATGTTCCAATTCTAATACGTTGTTCTAAGATCTAAAGTAAACTTTAATAAATAGCAATAGTCTAATAGGTAATTGCAAGACTTGCAAGACCAAGACCAAGACCAAGACTGGGAGTGCAAGACCAAGACCAAGACCAAGACTGGCTAAATCTCGTCTTGGTCTTGCATTTGGGCAACACTAGGATTTGCCGTCTCTATTAATTCCGGCTACTTTTTTATTATGGCGGACAGTTGGTCGTGCGGTCGTGCCCTTACATATGTGAAGTTCTAACTGCACGGTAATATGTCGCCACGACATAGTGTGAACGCGCCCTTACGGCTAACGGCTATCGGCTACGTATCACTTCCCGTCTTATCACTTTAGCCGGCATGAAAGGATGTTGGTATGTAAATGAAAGAGAAACCTAAACAAATTAAACCGATTATTATTTATTATTTGAATCGCGGAGTTGTAAATAGCTTGACCCCGCTTGTCATTCAAAATAAGAAATCGCTAAACGTTCGTTGGTATAATGGTTAGCCAATGTGTCTTCGATCAAGGGGTTCTGGATTCGAATCCTGCATAGGTAGTACAAAAATTCTCAGGTTTCCTTATTTCTTAGAATTTTTTAGGAAAATTAGCCTTTACCTAACAGTCTCATCCCTATCATAGAGTATCCCTATACTTATTCTTCGCGAATAGGTTCTCTACAAGCCCTACACGTCAGTAATAATATTGGGATTTGCCGTTTTTTCGGTTTGCTACTTATTACGCCACCATTAATGTTCAGCATACATGTCGATGTAAGAGCTCGTTATCACTTACCGGGTGTCGGGCCCGGATTTTCGTGAGAGATATAATTATTTTATGAAGATTTTGTAGTCGGCGCCGACGCATAATCGGCTGCGAGCATCCGATTAAAATCCGTACTTAACACCCGACAAGTGGAAACGAGGGGAAATTATTAATGTTTAACTTTTAGTTTTGTCGTGACAGTCAGTCTGGCGATCTAATCTACTGTCCCGCGATAGAGCACTTTTCAACGCACGGAAGTTAACCTTCAAAATATGCCGATTATTTCATTCAAATCCGATTAGATAACGTATATTATGAAGTACGCAATATAAGTATTTGATTGATCTAAGAAACTAACATGACTTTTACACATGACGCCAATAAAAGAAACACAAGTCTATATATTTTCTATGTACATATGAATTTCTATTTCCTTTGGTCACGCCATAACTTGAAAACAACTGGCGATTTCATTGATCTTTTTAGATGTTTTCTAATACCTTAAATATCTCTATATTACGCAGAAAGTATTAGAAAACTTAATAACTAATAAATTAATGTTTGTAACTTAATCACGCCTTAACTGGTGTATGGATCTGAATGAAAGGCACCGAGTTAAAGCTTTTTAACCGACGAAAAAAATACGGAGGAGGTTCTCAATTCGACACGTATATATATATATATATATATATATATATATATATATATATATATATATATATATATATATATATATGACCACGCATAACTTTTTACATAGTTGTCCGATTTTGATAATTTTTTATTTATTAGAAAGGACATACATCCAAGGTGGTCCCATTGTCATCATGTTAAGATCTGATGATGATATCCTAGGGAAATTTAAAGAACTCTTCAAATTTTTAGGGCACGCTAACAGCGATTTTGGTTTTTGTCTCGGTATCGGTAGCTTTTTGGCTACTAGTGCCGTATAATATACATTGTTAAAAAATTTTATTATTCCGCTATTTTAACCGGAATGGGATTTCAACGATCCATACTAATATTATAAAGGCGAAAGGTTTGTATGTATCGATGGACAGATGTTTGTTACTCTTTGACGCAGAAACTACTGAATGAGTTTTGATGAAACTTCACAATAATATAGCTTAAAACATAAAGGAATTAAACATACTTAGGCCAGATTGTACCCTGAAATTCTCACGGAAACGAGAACTACGCGCGTAAAACCGCGGGCGTCCTCTAGTTATTTTAATAAAATATTAAATTATAGTTAGATTATAGTCTGGAACATTAGAATAAAACATAGACTACTATACATTCTCATAGTCCTAGAATAAAGTAGCCTAGGAACAGAATATACGCGGGTGAAACCGCGGAACATAGCTAGGAAAACTGGCATTACTAACCATAATACACTTGTAACATGGCCATTACTCATGGGCCGTGACCCTCGAGATCCTTAGGTCTCTGTGGACACGATACTACAGGCCAAACTGACCTTACAGTACGTGGCATCGTTAATACTTAAGTAATATACTAAGGGCCGGCGCACATCTGAAGACACGCAACGAACCAGCGTTAACTACGATTGAATTGTGATTGCCAAACTTGTCATTTTATAAAAGCTTTGATGATGATATTGATTTTATAAAAGATTTGGTCATTAACCGCTCATGATTATACCATAAGTAATAAAGATGGAAGAGAAGGCGACAAATGCTACAATGGAGTTTGGAATGTTATGGCTTTGGAAACTAGTAGATTTAATTGTGATATAAAAATAAGTTTAATTTATTTGGATCATGTTAACCAGCTATCATTAAAATGAAAGATGTAATGAGATTACCGCTACGTGGAATGTTGAGTCGACGATGATTGTTCCTATAGTCGTTTCAGTCAACGGTTTTAAAGGGACAAGCTTTGACCAACATCTTAAAAAGCTTTCGCTTACTTATTGGATCAAGGGTCGGATACAGAAGGCGGTAATTCTTGAAACGGCGCGTATTGTGAGGGGGTTCATCACTCTGGAGCCCTGACCTGGAGGTTTTTTGGACCCCCGGGCCCCGCAGTAGGCGGACTGGATTTTTTATAAATTTTTAATACTGTTTTTTTTTATAATTTAGAAAAGAATTGTAAATAAAAGTCAAATAAAGGTAATCCGTATCAATTTTATATCAAGCCAGATGCCGACGAGCCGACGCATGCTATCAGAAGACGACTGGCAAAAGTACGTCGAAATGCTCCGATACATCATAATTCGAAGAAAACAAAGAGAATTTTCCGAAAAGAAAAAGATAGAAAAATAAAAATATAGAAAGTCAGCACGAGAAAATAACAGCCGGTTCCGTGCTGACTTGGCAGTAATTTTAAAAAAAATGTAAATTCATCAAGCCAGATATGCGTCGGCTCTAAAGGCACCAATTTATGGTTTGTTTACATTCTGTATTGTATGTTGAATGGACTACAGTAACAAAGAAAACAGAACGTTAAGCAATTGTTCGCGCTTGGTAGCGAGTCGTACTAATTAGCACTGCTCAAAATTAGCGGTCAGCCTATACCTACCTATAACGGTTGCTAAATATTAGCAGAGTTCAACAGATTGAAACATGGAGCCTGCATATAGATGCAATAATATTGTCCATATTATTGACAATATACGGAGGAAAGGTTGCCACCAGTATAATATCCTCTGATTGACTGTGTACGATTTACGTAGTGTTACGAATTTAAGCAACTTTGCTTTTGTTTAACCGACTTCAAAAAAAGTTATCAATTCGACCCACTTTTCGCATATGTTAGTCTATATCAGCGTTTGAACAAGTGTGCGAAATTTCAAAAGTTTTTGATGTATGTATGTATTTATGTTTGTGTTCGCATATCTCCGGAACTACAAGTCCGATTTAAATAATTCTTTTATTCATTACAAGTTCACCCTTACTGCAATCACACCTGATGGTAGGTGATGATGCAATCTAAGATGGAAGCAGGAAATTTGTTAGGAGTAGGATGAAATCCGCCACTTTCGCTTGGCGGTACGTCTTTGCTCTACATATTATTGTCAACAATGATGAAAATATTATTTAGTGTATGCAATCAACCAGGTGCCAGGTAAGAAATATGTACTTTTAGTGCTCCGTAAATCTAAAGCAAAACGCGAAAGTTTGAAGAGAACTTACAAAAGGTCAGCTACTTTTTTTAATTTAATGGAGTAATATAGAGAATGAAAAACTGAATGAAATATAAGTAGACAAACAGGTTCAATCTAAAGCTTAATGCAATGTAAGATATTTTGAACTAATACTTTTTATTCATCGTCCAATGAATCATTAACAAAAATTTAACGGTAAATACGTAAGCAACTAAGCATGATCAACCTGTTTCTTTATTCTGAGTTTAAGTTAGCATCAACTTCTCACTAAAGGAGCTTAAATCTACCGTCGCGTACGTATAAAAAATTAAAAATTATCTGTATTCTAATTTTTATACAGTAATGTTAAGTAAGGTTTAAGTTTAGGTTTAAGTTAGGCATTAACCGTCGAATAGGTAACGACAAAACCATACCACGCGGTTAATCTGAAAGAGTATCCTTACTCTTAAACTAATCTTGGTACGTACAATAAAAATTTTGGTAGCTTCCCATCCATTACTTTTATCGCAATGCACTTTCGATTTTGCCACAACACAATGGATCTTATTACTAATGCAATAGCGTTGTAACTCGCGTTAACGATGGAGCATTGTTATGCAGCACGACAGTATCCCACCGGCAGTACTATGAGTCACAGGACTAATGGAAATGACCTTCCTCTTACGTCTTGACGATTTCTGTTTTATTTATATTGTAGCTGTAGATTTGGTCTCGGAGGAATCTGCTACTTCCGCAAGAATAAAAAGTAATACAATTAATTGAAATATTAATCGAATTGATTTAGCCATATTTAGATAAAAAAATATGACCAATATTTTTTTAAATCTTATAATTATAAAGCCAAGTAATATGAAAATAAAAAATCATAAAGAATATTAAATATGGCCACTCGGAGGAATCATTTGCTTACGCGGCAAAGTTACGAATAGCACGATTATAAATTAAAAATCTCATTAAATTCAAGTAGAATTTCTTGACTGGATTTAAAAATACGGATTCGTAAAAAATCAGAACACTTGCATGCAAACTTAAATGACATAAATATATCCTCTTTCCTGTTCATTCTTAGCCAAAAGAACGTACGTACGAACGACATAATAAGCGGCGTATGCTTATTGTTATAAATAAACTACGGTGAATGAGGATTGAGTTCAATATTCAAGCCAATAGCTTCATTAGTTAAAAGGCCAGTTAAAAATCCAAGGTTCAATCCTTGTTCGATTAATTGCCTTACCCACTCCTAGTAAAAGCTTTTTGCTCAGTTGAAAATGAAGTTTTACATCGTCACGTTAAAGAAAATAAACAAAAACCATGTGGGAAATCTGCTTGTTCCTACTAGTGGTATAAAAAACGTGCGTGCAAAGCCGCGTGCATTAATGAGACAGTAATAGTTAGCGTTGCGTAAACATTTTAACCAGAGCATAAAATTATAAATAAGAGCCATGACTGAGTTTCCATGACCACAACTTATTATGTCACTTAACAGTTCATTGTTTTTACTTGTTTATGGTTGTTTCACTTTTATGAAAGTTTACTTCTTTTTTATATAAGTGTTAAGTTTATTTAACAAATTCATATTGTCATTAACCTTTTTTTTTCGAAACTGCACATATCTTGTGCTTGTGTTTTTTTTGATTAGTTTTTCTTATGGTAATAATAATACCTGGTTGGACACTTCAGAGGGAATGAAAGGAACACATCCTACACAATGCTGCCTTTTGTTCAACCCAAGACTTAGCTGTTAAGCTTAATTTGCCTTAATTCCCTCGGCCTTGCCTGGCCTGCCTCGTTGGTCTAGTGGTTAGCCTTTGTAGCTTCGATCATGAGATCCTGGCTTCGATTCCGGGTTGGGTCACGGAATAAATCTGACCTTTTTTATTCTTCTATGAAATGTTCAGTACATTCCAAGCCCAGTGTCTGGAAGTTGCCGGTGTTACACCTCCATGCCTCGGAGAGCATGTTAAGCCATCGGTCCCGGTCACTATCATCAACATCTGATAGTGATCGTTTTTAAAAATTAAACATTATCATCATAAGCCCGCCAACCTGCATTGGAGCAGCATGGTGGGTGTACGCTCTGTATTTCTTCTCCTATAAGGAGGGAGGCCTGGCCACATATAATGATGAACAAAATGGACAGGAGAGGGCTGAAGTGTGAACCTTTAAAAATTAAATAAGAATAATTTAAATATATTTATTAAATTAAGCTAAACTCAAATTTCCTTCCTGCTGTTTTATGTTGGATGAATATGGCCTAAAATAGGAGGAAATGGAAAAGGATGGAGGAGGCTTTTACCCATACAGGCGCCACATAACAAGTAAAAGAAGAAAATTATGTATAATAATTATGTAATAATGTATAATAAATTTATAGATATATATTCTATAAATTGTTAGTGGAAAATTAAAGCTGTAATAAATAAACAAATAAATAAAACTCAAATTTACATTGATAATGTAATATTCATAAACCATAACAGGTAGAATGTATAGGGGAATCAGATTTAAAAACATTCATCATATTATGTTGTTCTGATGAGTAAATGAATAAATGATGATTATTATTATTGAAATTATTACATTTGAAACCACCACACTGGGTCCTTAGGTCAGGAGTTTCTTCATCCAAAGTAGCATAAACATATTTCAACAGTATGCAAATTCGCTCACAATAGTTCAATTGTAAAATGTAAATATTGTTATTTTTAGGTTCTTTCGGTTTAATTTAATCAAGCACGAATTCAGTATTTCCTTTTCAAGTGTGAAACAATGGGCGGAACTCTGAAAAATGCATCCTTTTGTTGTCTTATGGCCTACTTACTTTACAAAGGACAGCATGGCTTGTAATAAATGGGGCAGCAAGTACAAAATATAGAAATAATTCTTAAGGTTAGTGGGTTATTAAAATAATAGAAAGACATTTCATGTTTAGTATGGTATATAATGGCCTTGATTTTTGGTAACAAACAAAATCTATGTTAATTGAAGATGAACAAAAAATAAACAAAATAAGTCAAAAACTAAATTTTCAGACAGCAGGAGGAGGTACAATGGTGTTAAAAACATCACCTAAAGCCTACTAAAGCCAAACTCGATTGAGAATGCTTGTTAACAAACAAATTAAAAATGAAGGTAGAAATCACTAGTCATTTCACACCTATTTTTTTAATTAATCAGTTAATGATGAATTCATAACAATAAATTAGATTGATAAGTTTAAAACTAATTAATATATTCAATATCTTTTAAATCAGATTTTTTTTAATAACGAAACATAATTTTAAATTAATTATGCATAAAATGTGTTGTATTTTCTACCTACATTTTAATTTGTTTGTTGACAAGCATTCTCAATCGAGCTTGGCTTTAGTATAGATATGTCTTGAGTTCTGACTCGCTATATAATATCTTGATTATAGATATCATCATTATCACATTAGCAAATGGATGTCTACTGCTGGATATAGCCTGATTTAAGGGACTGCCACATGCAATGATATGTTATACTATGCGACTCTTTGAGCAACATTGATTACTTTGGTTTTGTGCACCTTATTTATAATCCAATCACAGAGATATACTCCGAGCATTGCTCCATTGCCCTCTGAGTGTTTCTGGGCCTTCTTATGAGGCCCATAGTAGTAGCAATAAGCAAATAATATACAAAAGCTGCCTCGTCAGTAAAGTGGCTTTATCATATGGCTACAGATGACAAGGTCAAAGTATATTCTTTCTTTTGAGAAATACTCAGTTGTAGTTTGACTTTTGAAATTGTACATACCTATGAAATACTGAGCATTTTCTTCCAAAAAGTTTTGAAAAAAATTCTCTGGCTCAAGTGTTGAGAAGTCAAGTCAATTTGTCCTTGTCATTTCCATCAGTGATCATGATAATAATCATTATATAATTCCAACATTCATGTCCCATCTATAAGCCCATTAACATGCATACGATCAGACTGGTGGGCTCCATGCTCCCTAACCCCCCTTCTGTATGGAGAAGTCTAGATGTGTGTTTAGGCTAACAATGATAATGTTGATATACCCATACTTCAAGAGCATGATAAGCATTAGTGGTTTAGACTTGATTTTCTTAAAATCGCCTTGTTGGTCTAGTAGTTATTCTATGTGGCTTCGATCACAAGGTCCTGGGTTCGATTCCTGGTGTTACACCCCTGTGCCTCGGGAGAGCATGTTAAGTCGTCGGTGACTGTTGATAAATGAAACATTATCACCTTAAGCCCGCCAACCTGCATTGGAGCAGAGTGGTGGGTCTACACTTCATATCCCCTCTCCTATTAGGAGGGAGGCCTGGCCCTGTAGTGGGCCGCTAATTGGCTGATAACGATAATGATGATGATATCAGAGAAGCATTATTACAACTAATTACTTTTTACTCCCATCCACCTTTGAGATTTAAGTAATTGTTACAGAGTCAAATCAATATCACCCTAAGCCCACCAACCGTGATGGAACATGTTGTAGATCTAACTCTAATACACAAGAAATGTTGCCACATCTAGACATGCATTATTCACCAAATGCCAAACCATCACTGAATAACACAAATATCTCAACCTAGAGTGGTAGAGTAAAACTCCAACTAGAAACAAGACTTGTGACAACAGGGGTAGATTTGAAGAGCTTTTTAACAATCCGCAATATTTTAGACGCTTGTAATTTGCCTAGCAATAACAGCTTACTAAATATTTGGAAAATGCTTTTTATATTTCTTAGTCTAATAATAATTTGTATTGCTGATATGAATTCATAACTAATTTAATTATGAGTCTTTTTTTAGTCAATTGACCATACTTAGAATATGACAATGTGCTACCCTATAGTGTAGGGGTTTTCACAAATGTTATGATCAGGGTAAGGTTAGGACTTACTACCATGGCTTTGCTAGATATGTGAACTATAAGGTTTATAATTCTGTCACATGGGAGTATGTCTTACCTATCTCGGTGCTAAACTTCATCATATTGAGCTCTGCATTTTAGCCCCGAGATAGCAAAAAACGCATTTATCTATAATTCATAAGAATATACTATGGATTTATTTTGAAAAACTAGAAACAAACTAATTATGAGTAGGTAACAAAATACTGTTCAATAAATGATTGAATTTTGAAACCTAGTTAAAAGAAGTATTGTTGTAATGATTAATTTAGCATGAATAATTTGAAGATTTGCATTGTGCGATTGAAATGACAGATCGGGAATAAAGGCGTGAACATCGAAAAGTGCACGAATACACAACACCGGAAATTCCGTAAACAGCGTTAATATAATTTAAAATTGATAAAACTCACCATAAATTTCCAAGATTTCGTTGTTTGTAGCAGCATTATCACAATGAACGCACAAAATAAATACAATAAAAATGGCTCCTAAAGAGTAATGAACATACATCTTAAATTACAATATACAGAAAATTCTCGTAAGAAAAAAGTTTACACAATATTTATACACCACATTTTCACTCTAATTTAACTTAAAGGCGGACACAATCTTGTTAAGAAGTCATTTATTTCCTTTAAATTGTTTCAATCAAGCTGCCATAGAACTAGGACCCCGCCGTCTGTCATTGGCCTTGTCAATAAACAACCAATGTTGCTGCGTGAGAAAAAGTTTAACAACTGTTATTTTTTTAAACTCAAAAATACCAGGTTTTGTACCTCAGTCGAATTAATAAAACGAGTATATGAATCATAAAACATTTTTAACGCTGTTTAATAAATATATTCACATTTTTTGCAATTCTCATTTTTATTGCAATTCTTCAAAAGCATAAGTTCACCTTTTTAGAACACAAAATACTAAACTAGCTAGTATGGTACCACTACACTCATGACGAACAAGCACGTCATTATCGAACTTTGATCAACGAGAACAATTAAGCACGCCAACCCACACGAAAAACTTAATTACCTACTTTTGTTGTACAATTAGTATTGTATTGAAAACATAGTGACGTCCAGATTTTTTTGTCGAAAATAATAATAACAATAATTCGTATCAACCTATTTTTTTCGAGATTTCTGAGTGAGTGATTGCTATTTTTTTCTTTTTCGATAAATGATTTTCCGAAGATTGAAGATACACTAACTCACTAAGATATTTTAAAATCTAGTACTCAAGAATCAGGTATGACTAGAATGTTCGTGAAAGCAGGATCCAGCAGCCGCTTCAATCATTAACTACTTTACAAGAATTCTTAAAACTTTAAACTACACAGAGCCGGAAGAGTTTTGCTCCATCTATCTGTCAAAGTTGGTTTTAAAAAGGAAACCGGATAATGATGATGAAAATAGTTTAAATTAAACTTAACATAAAATTAAGAAATCACCGTTATTAGACTTTTAACGGTTTGCTGCAGGGCCAGGCCTTCAAACTTATAAGAAAGGGGATATGGGTCGTAAATACACCATGTTGCTTCCATGTGGGTTGGCGGGTGGGTGGGCAATATATAATTTATTAACTATCATTATCTGATATTGTTGATAGTGACCTGGACTTATGGCTTAACGTTCGGTCTGAAACACAGAGATGTACCACCACCAACGTTACGTCTATTAGAATTTATTGAAAATTTCATAGAACTCAACCCAGAATTCAAACCCACGACTTCGTGATCAAAGACACATTCATAGGCGAACCGCTAGACCAACGAGATAGTAAATTATGAAAAAAATTGACCTTTTGTACTTATAAGTTAATTTACTACTTCTAAAATTAAATATGAATAATACTCTAAGCGCAAATGGATGAACAGTTTGGTTAGTAAATTGAGTAATAATAAAACTTTATTTCATGACTCAAAGAAAGTTTAGTTTTTATTTTCGATATGAATTATTGTTCGGCAATAATGTAGCGGCAGTTTGATAACAAAACGATAAAAGCACAAAATAAATACTGGCAACACTGTTCAGAGCGATTGTTTGTTCGGCTTTGGGTGTCAGCCGCTTTGTAAATTTTTTATTGTAATAATTAATATAATAACCAGCGATATCTTCGTGTAAATGAACTGGAGGATGGTTTAACTATCGTGCGATGTGTTTTATATTACGGGATCGTGTATAGTGTACGTGTAAAGCTGCATCTTCCGCCATGACAATGGTGAACTTGATCGAGACGTACACCGTAACATTCGTGCTTTATTTTGGGTGTATCTTATCTTGTTATCCGGTTTTTGGTGAGTAACGATCATTATTTATATACAATTCCGATAGTAAACTAAATATTTACATGCCCACTGTGTATTCACTATAGATTACGTTTACATTCATTTTGCTATTACACATTTTTGTCTTATAAAACGGAACCATCGAGATGAAGTAATGCATAAAAAAAAGCAGCTGCATCGTGTAACGCTAATTTAATGCCGATGAACGGTTATTTAGTGTTTACAGAACTTTTGAAATTCCATTTTGTAAGCAGTTTTCGTAACATCAGTTAAAACATTTGAGTCGATTTCACGAATTCTTATAAACACAGTTTGCAGTAATAACAAGGTATATCTTGAAAAGTATGTTAGAAAGTCCATTTTAGGGCATACAGTTGCTTACTTCATTTTCATCACAAATGCTTGGAAATGAAATAGTAACAGATTAACTGTGAGTCACAACAATGCACTATTTTGGTTTCCATAACATGCAAAATAAGATCATCTCCTTCTAAGAAATTCTTAGTCAAGAGTTGATAAGGTTTACAATGGCATGTTGAAGTGTCCATAAAAGCCATTGATTGTAGGCATTCTTGATAGCATCTAACAGTGTTTATTACAATAGCTGTTTGACATCAACATTAATTGCCCTATTCTGTAACTATGTTTTTATTCATTGACATTGTAAGTTTTGATTTTGCTTTATCTCTCTTTATTTAGTATCATGTAAGACCAAAAGACATAGAGACAAATCTATTAATTACACAGTCGAGCTACAAAAACATCCATACAGAATAGACCTATAGATTAGGCAGGCTTAGTAATCTAAGCCTGCCTAATTTTTGACTGGACTAATGTCCAGTCAAAAATTTTATGTAGAGAAAGAATAATATTGTTCTCCTATGGTTAATTAAAAATTAGCTCACTTTTGGACCAGCACAATTGAAGCTGTGTTTTTCATTTCTCCACTACTTGGCAACAATATGACTTTTTCTCTACAGAAACCTACCTAGCTAGGAAGCATCAATAAATAAATGTCATGTAGAAAAAGAGACATTGTTTAATAGGGTAATCAAATATAGTGCTATCACTTTTATCTCATTGCTACAAAAGAAAGAACAATAAATTTGCTGCTATTGCCGATTTTGCCTACACTAAAGATTAGAAGAAAACCTTTAATGTGGGTATTATCGGCTTGCTACCTATTGCTGTTCCACACTAACGATCAGTCCGACTCGACTTACACCAAGGGATCCAGAGCTAATTGGTTGAGATATATGTCTATTGATACATCCTTAGCATACTACTATTGGCCACTTTAATTCTGAATTGTTCAATTTGGTGTTAGAGTCATCTAATCGTGGGCCTTTTCCGCACTTGGTCATTATGTCAATTATTTTTTCAGATCAGTATATTTTTTATTTGTTTTAGAGTTTGAGATATAACTATGATAGAGCTAGACAGTATTAGGTAGCTGTAATCAATCGGGTATATATTTTTAGAGATTTTATGTCAGTCAAGGAGTCAACCGGTGGATAGATTTTAGAACTTTATAAGAGTTAGTTGTATACTCTATTATATAATCTGGTTTGCAGGTCAAGATGCCCCAGAGATTTTGGACTTGCAGCTGTTTAACGGCAGTCTCGGCTTCGATGCCAATATCACCTGCAGTGTTATGCCAATCGAAGCCACTGTGGAATGGTTGTTCAGTAATGAACTGCTTAAGATTGAGGGCAGGTAAGTGTAATTTTTTTCATTATCAATATAAGACATGATATTATCTTCATTCCCGTTTCCCTAAGATGCTCGGAATAGATATGTTGAAAAGAGAAAACAACAAAAATCATCCATTACGAGAAAAATTGGAAATATAGCTCTCTCTTTTGCTCCAATGCCACAAACAAGTGAAAGATATCATTAAAGTTTCACAGCCCCGAGGGGTCCTCTGGCAACCGTCAGGCAAATAATGACAGCTGTCATTATAGCTCCGTCGCTACCCGGGTAGCCGCGGGCCTCAAAGAAGGTTTGAATGTCAGGCCCACAGGGGTTAATTGCACTTTTGAACAATGTTTCTTATTTTCTCTATCCAAAATATATCGAGCTTCTCGATATTCCGAGCGCGTGTTAGGTCTACAAGGCCATTACTGCACCTAGTCACGAAGATCCACTGGTGCTGGTGCCCACTGGAGTCATTCCAGAACCTTAGCAGGCCACCCTGGTTGGCGGTTGTCTGCTGATTCTGCTGATTGATCGCGGTGTCCTGCATGTTGTTCTAAATTTGTTTTTTCGCGCCAACGCACCGAAAGGAACGATATTTTCGATTGCGCCACTTCGACCATACACGATTTCCGTGGCCCAGTAGAGAAACGGAAGTCTTGGGTTCCATTCCGGGTGGGGCGGATTGAGATTTTCTTCATTGGTCCTGGTCGTGCTGGTGAGAGGATTTGGCCGTAGCTAGTTACCATGCTGCGTGCAAAGACATACAGCCAAAGCGATTTAGTGTTCCGTTACGATATCCGTGCAAAAACGAAAGGGATGTGGTTTTTTCCAACCCCTGACAAGTTAGCCAGTTTCCATCTTAGATTGCACCATCACTTACCATCAGGTGTGATTTTAGTCAATGGCTAAATAAACCAATCGATGCGCTTGTCGTTATCTCTTAGGCGAGATATATCCACGGTGGCTTCATATACCCTGCTGTATATACTACGGGAACGGAACTACGCGACTTACGTTTAGGGGGGCAGCTAGGGTCTCGGAAGAAATGCAACGATACGTAATAATTATTTAATTAATAATTAATTACAATATAATTTAACTACATGACTAAAGATCAACGATTGATCTTCTACATACTAAAGATCACGATTGATCTTCTACATACTAAAGATCACGATTGATCTTTTACATCCTAGCTAAGCCTAAGGTGACTACCGATCCAATCGATCAAGAAGTGATTCTCGTAGGCTCCTAACTTTAGAGGTAGCAGCGGTTCATGTGAGACTTGCATGTAGATCTTGTTGTGTAAGCACCTCGTGCGACTGGTTCAGTGTTTAGGCCATCGCTTACACGGCAGCGTCCTTGACTTGGCTGCACGTAACACGCGGGCAAAACCGCTAGTATTCGCTAGTTTTAAAATAAATATCACCTCTGTTTCACAACAGTGTTGTTTGTTGTTTACATTATGTGATACGGGCACTGCAACACTGATTGTGGTGTGCCTTTGAATAATTGAATTCCGTTGCAGTGGGTAGGTACTCTTATGTGAATAATGTCACTATAATTATAAACAAATACCGACCCTACTGGCTATGACGTACCGCCAAGCCATTTAGCGTTGCGGTACGATGTCGTGTAGGAACCGAAAGGGGTGTGGATTTCATCCTACTCCTGACAAATTAGCCCGCTTCTTTCTTAGATTCCATCATCACTTACCACCAGGTGTTATTTGTCGTTAATCCACCTCTACTAAAGCCAAACTCGATTGAGAATGCTTGTCAACAAACAAATTAAAAATGAAGGTAGAAATCACTAGTCATTTTACACTTAATTTTTTTAGTTAACTTGTTAATGACGAATTCATGACAATAAATTAGATTAGTAGGCTTAAAAGTAATTAATATATTCAATATCTTTTAAATAAGATTTTATAAAAAAACAAAACATAATTTTAAATTTATTAAGCATAAAATGTGTTGCATCATTTTAAATTTGTTTGTTAACAAGCATTCTCAATCGAGTTTGGCTTTAGTATAGTAGGAAGGCGACCAACACACTTTAAAATATTTTTTATTCATTAGAAGTTAACCTTTAAGTGCAATCACATCTAATGGTAAGTGATGATGCAATCCAAGAAAGAAGCTCTAACTTGATAGAAGTGTGATGAAATCCACACATCTTTTAGTTTCTACACGTCATCGTACCGGAACGCTAAATCGCTTGGCGGTACGTCTTTGTCGGCAGGATATTCTCAATCGGCCCACCCGAAAATCGAACCCAGGACATCTGTCATAAAATCCCGCGCATTACGCTGTACCATGGAGGCCGGCTGTCAATGATAAAACTGAACATTGTCTCAGTTTCTTGTTTCTTTGTACTTGCTCCGTTAACCATTGATATAAAATATATTGTAAACGGTGATCACTTAACATCAGGTGACAAAACGCTCGTTTGATCGCCATATAGGCGATAACATATAAACATACCGCTGCTGAGCACGCGTACTACTACTAATATATTGTTGAGACAACGAGTTCGACGAAACGAGATCGTGTAAGAAGTTCCGAGAACTGTCTGACTTAGCAATTCCGTTCGACTGCTTTGTAAACAAGGACTGAAGGCACTAGATTCGATTTCCGGTGTTCAAATTATTATCAACAAAGATAACTACTTTGTTCGACCCGTCATTAGCCTGCGAGACATGTTAGCGACATTTACAAATAGGAAAACAAATAGAATATTATTTGTTATAAAAATGTTTAACAAAAAATAGAACCGATTTAAAACGTATTAAAAAGTAACAATTAACTGTCATTTAATTGTTAATTACTTAAGCATATTTATGAAGTCGGTAAAAAGTTATGCGTGGTCAAAAATATATATACGTGTCGAATTGAGAACCCCCTCCGTTTTTTTTTCGTCGGTACACCACACGACATAAAATAAAAACAAACAGAAATAATATTTTGGAAACAAGTAGAGGTACGAAAGGCGGCTTTATCGCTTAGTAGCGATTTCTTCCAGGCAACCTTGGAAGTTTATAAAGATTTTTGGGAAGTCAATATTATCTATTTATTGTGACTGTACTTTCATTTCGGAAGGCAGATTTTATATCTACTTTTTCAAATATTTTTTTATTTACATAAAATGTTTATTACTTCTCGCTGGTGAAACCGTTTGCCTCCAATCAGAAATTTATAATACATAATAAGAAATATATCATCAGCTTTTTTAAATAACTCACTATAGGGCCCAGCCCCTACTTATAGGGTAGGGATTTGTGTATCCACCAAGCTGTTTCAATGCGGGTTGGCGGGTTTAAAGTGATAGTGTTGGGCTTTATAGCGATTACTATCAGATTTTAGTACAACCTACTTTAGAACGCGCGGCAGCTCACTAATGCACTGGACCGAGCAAATAAGGATTGCCCTAAATAGAAGTGTCCACGAATGCACTAGAAGCGCAGGATGGGAGCAATGGCGACGGGTTGTGGAAACTACTACTTTTGTCAAGAGTGTGACGACGAAGAAGAATCAGGTGACAATGATGATAACCGAGACCGATTGGTTTAACAACCTTTCCGAAGCACGGGGTTACCAGTTCCAATAGCCTGACTTTGGACTGAACTCAAGACCACCCGATTTGAACCTGCTATCCTCCGGACTAACAAGGCAGTCGATATTAGCAAGATTCGATATTCAAAAAATGTATAGCGTCTTTCTAGGCTCATGTTACACTGGTGTGAAAAATACCGCCTAATATTGTAAACTACCCCCATTTAAGCTTCCGTCTAGGTTCGAGTGCGTGTTAGATGTAGTGGGTGGGCGCCCAAGTGCCGAGGGGTGGGTGAGAATGTTTGTAGGTTTGACGACGCTATCGCATGTAGGTACAGTAACTACCTGCGACCATAGAGTTAATAAATAATAATAAACTGTAGGTACGGACAGTGTTTTTCTTTTTTTTTTTGGTAACAAAAATTAGCCAGATCTTTTTCATTCGATCCTGATGTCTTAGACTATATCATACCTAGTTACATTAGCAGATTTTTTTAGTTTTTTAAGGAACTTTTAAAGACAAACCTTTTGAATCTGGTCCTCGCCTGTTAGACTATTTTCGTAGCCACTCCTAGCTATTCGCTTATTTTTATGAAAAAAGGAAATATTAGTTGGAAATATTTAAAATTCCGCCACGAATCACGAATACACCTAACATAAATACTTTTGTGTCAGATTTTTTTTCGATCATTAGATTTCAATTTTCAAACAAAATATATCGCATTATAATGGGTCTATTCGTTTAGATTTAGAAGCTACGATGTTACAGACATACACACAAAACAACTCAAAAAAAGACGTTAAAAACAAAAAGAACATTGAATATATTATTTAATGACGATTCAAAATACCAGTATTTTACGGATTTTATTGAGTAATTTTGACATCCCTAAAGACCATGTATTCAAAGTGAATAAATATTATGACCTGACTAATGAACTAACTAAATATGGCTATGTGGTTAGTTTATACGCGGTAGAAGTGGGTGCGAGTGGTATACCAGCGAAGTCTCTCTATAACCTGCTAAAAGACCTTGGCCTTACTAGAAGTGCAGTAAGCTCCATATTGGAACGAGTGTCCAAAGCTGCTCTACGAATTTGTCTGGGCAGGGAGAATAACTTGAACAGAGGAGGTGAGTGTTGACGCGCGTCACTAAGAGATATTTTTTAAACCTACACCCGTGTCACAAGTCTCGGGCTCTGTTCGGAGTTTTTCTCTCAGCCACGGTGAATCCATGGAATGCTAAGATATTCGTCTCTCTCTTTATATTATCGTGGAGCCAAAGTTTGGCTAGAATATCTATCGGCCCAGCACATTACTATGTGCTTTACGGATATTATTGAATAAAATATTTTTGGCCTTGACTTTGAAATATAAGCTCAAGTTCGGCCAGGACATCTGTCGGGTCTGCCAGCACGCAGTAGCTCTATGCCCACAGCTTACACCCTTCCTGTCGCCACTCGAGAATTGCCCTTGCATTTTCGATTGTATTCCGACCCCCCGCCGTCTTATTGTTTCACTGTACGCGCGATGCATGATTTACTTTTTTTGAATGTCAAAAGTGCTTTTTGGAAATTGGGGATCTTGTATGAATGAAATTATAATGTGAAAACATGTAAAAAACAAACTTAACAGAAAGTTTTATAAACTTACGAATATGATGGAAAAGATTTAAAAATATTCAGATCTATGTTTTTAATTTTAGTTTATATAGACACTTATTATTTTTATTATTTTTTTTTGTTCTACTTTTCACTATTTGAGCTAAGTTGGGTAAAATAAAAAAAATTAAATCTTTAGTCTAGTTACAGAATATCTCTATAGTTCATAAGGTTGTTTCCTGCTGCGTCCGTGGCGGCACCTACACATGGATCCAGCTGAAAATCAGCGCTGCATGATCTCTTAGATTGTGTAGCATGAATGCTGAGCTGGGTCCTTTTTCTTGGTTATGCCGCACACCGCAGGGTATTGTACTAAAAGCAATTGTGATGTGTGGCATAATGTATAAATAAAGACATTTTCATTTCAATCATACTACTATTATAAAGGTGAAAGTTTGTGAGTGTGTGACTGTGTGTTTGTTACATCTTCACGTAAAAACTCACTACAGTCAGTAGGTATTTTGATGAAACTTCACAATAATATAGCTAACATATCAGAATAACACATAGACCACATTTTGTCCTAAAATTCCCACAGGAACGAGAACTACGCGGGTAAAACTGCGGGCGTTCTCTAGTATAATGTAGTCATAAGAACACAGTGTAGGGAACACTAGACTATGGAGTGTTGAAAGAATATTAATTTAACTTAAATTATGTCAAGGACCTCTTAGTATTTAGATTTTCATTATTATTGGTAGGTTTTAAGCTTCAAATAACCTAATCTATTATTTACAATAAGTCATCAGTTTATCTACGCTACACTCCCGTGCCTTAGAGAGCACGCTGACCTATCTGTCACGGTCACTGTCATCAACTTTTTGACGACCTCCGTAGCGCAGTGGTATGTGGATTTATATGACGGAGGTCCTGGGTTCGATTCCCGGCGAGGCAGATTGAAATTTTTCTTAATTTGTCTTGGTCTGGCTGGTGGAAGGCGTTCGCCGTGGCTAGTTACCACCCTATCGACAAAGGCGTACCGCCAAGCGATTTAGCGTTCCGGTACGATGTCGTGTAGAAACCGAACGGGGTGTGGATTTCATCCTACTCCTAACAAGTTAGCCCGCTTCCATCTTAGATTGCATCATCACTTAACATCAGGTGTGATAGCAGTCAAGAGCCAACTTGAAATGGCTAAAAAAAAAACAAACTTCTAAAAATGATCGTTAAATAATCAAACATTATCACCCTAAGCCCGCCAATTCGCATTCGCGTGGTATCACCTTCATATCCCCTTTCTTATAAGAAGGCCCTGTAGTAGTAGAAGTCGATAGAATAGTTTGATATTGATCACCCTATATAAGACGAGTACATAACAGTTCCTCGCACTTCTGTAAGCCTTCTATAAAAAATCCGCATTAAAATAGTTTCACTTTTTGAAAATATGGTACTATACAGAGATTTGTTTATGACCTATTGTGTTTGTGTGACCAGTCGACAGGCTACGAAAAGGAAAACATTACACAGAAATACACCATAAATTTATAATCCAAAACTGTCTCTTATCTATAGGTTACACCAACATGCTCAAGAGAAACAGCTCCAAGAGAAAGACCTCGACGGCAACCCGCGCAAGTACAAGTCTTACAACTTGACCCTGACCAATGCAACCACCACCGACGACGGCAACTATACATGCAGAGCCAGACTGGGCGACGCGAAGGTTGAGAAGACTGTTGTGTTGGACCTCAGCTTCCCTGGCCGGCTGGTGAACAAAACCGCGGGGCCCATCAAGGAGAATGTCACTGAACAGGCCAATGTTACCATGCAGTGTGTTTTTGAAGGTAATTCTAATATTTTAAGGTTTTTTTTTAATATCGCCATGCTTCTGAGTGTTTGGAAAGCATTTGCTGCATTTCGGTTTGCGTGGTAAATTCAGGACTATCCCCGAATTACGTCACACGAATTTCTTGTTACCACATCCCGTCGTAATGAAATCTTCATCTTACAATCTGACCGTCGTCAATATCCGAACTACCGACCGAAAAACCGTCTAGCCTGGCTCTTCGAGTATAGTTGATACTTGAAGAGCCAGGCTAGACGGTTTTTCGGTTTACGAAGACATTTTTCACATGAATATACCTATAAGAAGTTATAGGGCACACCTAGACATGGCTGGTGAGGACTGGCTAGGTGTGCATCTTTATTATCCAGACAGTACATCTTTATTTAAATGAAATTTATGGTTAATCTTATATCTTTCCTGCAGTTTACAAAACCAATGAAGTCCGATGGTGGAAGAGAGGAAAAGATGACGACATAATCGAGCTAACAACGAAACCCGCCAAACGGATCAACCTCAAACAAATAAAGAGCCAATACGATCTCCACATCAGGAACCCAGAAGACAATGGCACTTACATCTGCGAAGTCTTCGACCCTGTCAATTCCACAAATGTCACAGGCGAAATTGACGTCATAATATACGCAGCACCCCAAGTCGTTATAGACACTGTCATACCCATAAGTGCGTCACAGCTTTTCCTGAACTGGACCATACGGTCTTACAACTCAGATATAATAGGCTACTACTTGATGTACCGAAGACTGCCCTCAACAAACTTCAATCAGTACACACAAGAGAAGATCGGTGTTAAAAACATCTCCTTTGTGATGGAGGGTCTGGAGAAATCCACCCAATATCAGTTGAGGCTTGAGGTAGCGACCACATATGGAAGGAGTAAGCCTCACACATATGAGTCTACGGTCACAACATTGGATAAAGATCCGATTTTTGTGCCAAACATATCCATTAACGGTTTCTCGGCCACCTCAGTGACCATTGGCTGGGCTGCTCCACCGAAGGATATCGAAGAGTTAATCCATTACTATTTGTTGGAAGCCAGGAAGATGAACGAAGTTGCTCCGAGGAGAGCGTACCATTCTAGGGATAACAGGAATCTTCCGTACATGTTCGATAACTTGGAACCGCACAGCACTTATGTTTTTAGGGTAAGTATCTTAATTTTATTTCACCTGCGTACAATTGTAATTGGACGTTTTATTATGTCCAGAATAAAATTACGAGAAAGTTGAAAGTGCGTTTGTACGTTCTTGCGTACGTGTGTACGTATGAACGTGCGTATGTATGAATGTGCCTGCGCGCGTTCTTTCGTTCGCGTGCGCTCTTTTGTATGTGTGCGTGTTTAAATGTTTCGTATGTGTTAGCTTGCATCATGCGTATAAACCTAAATAGATTAATTGAAATATTTTCGTAGGTATGCGCATGCTCAGACTTTACGAAGCGCTGCGGCAACTGGTCGGCGACCATGCCGGCCGCAACCGGTGACGGGATCCCTGGCCGACCCAGCAACGTGACCGTGCACTGCGCCAGCAGCTGGATCAACCTCACTTGGCAGCCGCCGCTCAAGCCCAACGCAGAGATTAAAGGCTATACGGTATGTTTCATATTACCGTCATTTGACTCTAATGCGCTAATAAAATTTGCGCTTGTAAACAATAGTTGCGACTGCAGTATAATAACTTTGTTTATAGCTATTAACTTTAGATATAATTATTGTCAGTTATATATAGTTATATATGTTTCATCTTTTGTCTTTCTAGATGGAGTTAACTGGAAATGCCACATATAGAGATCGGTTCGGGATATTGCAGAAAGACAGCTGGGGACCACTATCAAAATTCAAGACCAATGATTCCAGAAGCGAAAGGTTAGTTGTGTGTAGCAATATTTATATCAAGCAGCAATACAAAAGCAATTAATTGTGAAGTGCAATAGGAAAATACTAAATAATAGGTGATTAAACTTGAGCCAGAAAATCATCCGAAACTAGCCGAATGACAGCAATATTTATAAACTGGATTTTCGTTTTCTTTTCGGCTAATTTTAGGCCAAACACTTTTAGGCCACAGTGGCCGAATCTTCCGTTAGTGATTTTTTATTTTATATATCGTTACCTAACCTATCAGATTTGAGGAGCTACAACCGAACACCAACTACACGATCCGGCTGAGCGCGATGACGCGCACGCGCAGACGAGGGGACGAGGAGGTGCGGCACTGCACCACTGCGCCCGCGCCGCCAGACACACCGCCCAAACCGCGCTGGAGAAAGGTACGGTACACGACAGTGTCTGTAAGGCCGGGCGCCCATTGTGATTTTTTGTCACGGTAACATTTTGTTGCCGTCACCCTCTGTCACCATCAAGGCGCCCACTGTAGGTAACTGTCACCGGGTGACAAAGTGAGCTTATTTGAGTTCTAGATCGATTTCAAATAGGTTGCTGTAATATGTTCTCTCAGAATACACGATAATAAATGAAACGAAAAAGGCGCTAAAGCGTGCATCCTATATTTACACTGAAAGATTACTAAAATATATTTTTTTATTCTGAATTAAACTCAACACTTTAAATTTAAATTGCATACATTTTTTTAACTATATATGGTTTATTGTAGGCAAGGGATTACATAAGAAGCGAAAAAAAAATATTTAACTAGTTAATGGGGCACCCAAAAAAACTGAAAATTATAAATTTCCATACAATAATTTGTTTCCTTCATCTATACAAATTACTTTTAGTCTGCTTAAAAATATGAATAATTTTATAACATTTTGAGGCATATCCTTTCAAACAAAATGTGATTAATTTTTTATGTAGCATACGTCTAATCGGAACTTTCAGCAGCCCAATGGCGAAAAGTCGCCCAGTGAGCGCAGCGTCGAGTGACAGTCACGTCGCCAGCAGACGAAACTATTTGTCACCGTATTGTCACGTCACCTTAGTGAGCGCACTCTCTAATATCTTCATTGCACTCGATTAGGTGACTTAAAGTCACGGCGACAAAAAGTCACAGTGGGCGCCCGGCCTTATATAGTGAAACCTCGTTATGTCGGACCTAGCTAAATGAGAAACCTCTAATATTGAGAGTTGCAATGAGGTTCCGGTTCTTTTTCATTAAATCTGTTGAGGTAATTTAATGAACTTTATGATTCTGATTAAATGAGATTTGAATTCTAAGACTTTCAATGTTTGCCTCTATAATTTATTTTCACCTCCTAAAAATGGAATAACGACACATTTCGACCTCTGAAAGCGGGAGCCTCTGTAAATGAGACAACTATAATTTTAAATTTGCTTAGTTGGAAAATTGTTATTTGGTCCCTTGAAATCCAGGTTAGTACAATGACTCACACGAGGAGGTGCTTCATTGACCATTTTTTGGCGAGAGTTATAAGAGTTATGTTTGTGACGTGAAGATATTTAAAGAGTTCTTTCTATTTTTAGGTGTTCGCAGACGACAAGTACGTGTTCCCCGTCGATCTTCCACGAATTACTGAACGAAACGGCCGTATATGTTGTTACAGGTATGCATTATTTATTGTCTCTATGATCCAATAATGTTATTTATTTACTCTTCATTTGTACACCACAACGAAGAAGAACATATAATAGATACTAAAAGCATTAAGTATAACCAGCACAAAAGGAGGCCTTATCGCTACGCTTAGATAAACATTAGGACACTAGAATGCAGGTGGTCAGTTTTTGGATTGTTGTCGATATTACATGGTTGATGCAATAGTTTTTAACTTTCATGTCTACATATAATTTTTTTGTTATTTTTAGGGTATACATAGTGCGCTTAAGACCACATCCCGATTGGAGCAACCTGCCGCCTCCCAGAGACATGGCTGTAGTGGACTACGAGGAGGCGCATGGGGTACAACCAGTTCTGGGGGCGTATATCACCGATGTCTTCTCAAAGTAAGTGTATTAGACTTACCGGAACTTTCCCAAATTATAATCTTCTTGTCTAACTAGGAAGTTTGTCTAAACCAGAAGTCTGTATCTCCCTGAATGAGATCCACTATTGATCCCGTTTACATTACCTAAATATTTTTTAAATTTTACCTACCCCCGTATGGACCCCTTGCAGATTGGTTTCGACTAGGAATATACATTATTAAGCTATTGTATAGCTTTTATCGCGGGCCTTGAGCGTGGAGACCAAATATAGAAATTCCGTAACGAAAAAACCTAACACCCCCTGAGTATCAAAAACATAATATCAAAAGCACAATTTCGGCAACGACGTCATCGGAGAACGTGGCCTAGCGGTAAGGCGCTCTTAGTGCCCGGAATTCCAGAGAGACGCGGTTTCGAATCCCGTCGGTTCCGCAATTTTTTTTTCAAGCGTGATATTTCAAAAAGTCATTTTTTTTTTTAAATTAATGACTTTTTGCAATATCACGCTTTAAAAAAATGTGATATTTGAAAAAGTCATTTTTTTTTAAATTAATGACTTTTTGCAATATTGAAAAAATTAGGCACTTAGAGAGCCTAACCGCTAGGCCACGCTCCCGATGACGTCGGTAGGTAAACATAAGTTGATAAAAAATGCTATGCAATAGCTTTACCGCGGCAGTCTCCGAGTGCCACACGTATTTTTTTTTCTAAACTATTGTATTTCATTGTTTGCAGTGATAGATTCCCTCCAGAATCAGAACTCATAATGGGCGACGGCAGATCCTACTTCGACAAAGACGACCCCGGTCTGAACTGGGAGTCTTGCAGGCGCTGCCTCAAGAAGCCGAGGAGATCATACGACATACCCCCACCAGCGCCCAAACCCCCCACCACCACCATGCAGACTACCACAAAGGATGAGTTCTTTGAGGACGAGATAGATACCACCATGGAACCGGATCTGGAGAAACGTGAAAGGAGATCCTATATGGATATCGAGAGGTTAGTTTTTTAAATTAGCCCTAGAAATATTTTTGCGTTGCCTCGAATAGTAGTAGTAGCCGAGGAGATCCAGCGATATATCACCTGCGCCCAAACCAAACGTGAACAAATATTTTATTTGGATATTGAGAAGTTTGATTATTTTAATTAGCCCTAACAAAGTGCAGGCATTGCTGCGAGAAGCTCAGGAGAACTTGGGGTACTGGTACAGGTAACCAAATCACTACCAAAGTCAGTTTTCTTTGGGGGCAAAATAGTTACCACCATAGAACCAGACAAAACACATATTGGGCATGGATGGCCACAAGAAAACGAGGAAATATTACGATTTTACGCTTTTAGTGAAAATTATTTTCCACCATCAGGGATGAGTTCCCTGAGAATTAGATAAGTACGACAATGGACCCCAAGGAGAAACATGCAAAACTTTTCGTTTTTATAACTCCAGAAATATGCAGATTAGCCTTAAGTCGAAAAGATACGATAAATAGTTAAATTATCGGTCTCTCTTTTGCACTAACTCAACGAAAGAAAGGAAAGAGAGAGAGATATTATATTTCATGCGCGTCCTAGGCCTACCGAAATGTATAACTATTTATTCCTTAAACGTAACTTGTATTTGACATTAACAAGTCTATTTCAGAGATTACATGAAGAATCCCATGATGATGGACAACAAACTGGTAGAAATTGAAGTCAAGGAGGATTTACAAGTCAAAGACGGTTTGCTGGACCCCGCCGCAAATTACACGCTTTATGTTGAATTGATACGTAAGTTTTTTAGATATACTCAAACCAAACTCGATGGAGAATGCTTACCAACAAACAAATTAAAAATGAAGGTCGAAATCACTAAAAAATAGGTGTATTTTACACCTATTTTTTTAATTAACTTGTTAATGACGAATTCATAACAATAAATTAGATTAGTAAGCTAAAAACTAATTAATATATTCTACATCTTTTGAATAAGATTACAATGCGGCGTACAATGTATTGCATTTTCTACCTCCATTTTAAATTTGTCTGTTGATATTCTTTCCACATTGATTTTAGCTTTAGTATACTTATTTCATTTTTATATCAACTTATTTAACTATATTTTTGGGAGACTTATATAATTCTTATTATTACCACCTCCGTGGCGCAGTGGTATGCGCGGTGGATTTATAAGGCGGAGGTCCTGGGTACGATTCCCGGCGGGGCAGATTGAGATTTTTCTTAATTTGTCTTGGTCTGGCTGGTGGGAGGCTTTCGCCGTGGCTAGTTACCACCCTACCGACAAAGACGTACCGCCAAGCGATTTAGCGTTATTATATATTGGTACTATGTCGTGTAAAAACCGATAGGGGTGTGGATTTTCATCCTACTCCTAACAAGTTAGCCCGCTTCCATCTTAGATTGCATCATCACTTAACATCAGGTGTGATAGCAGTTAAGGGCTAACTTGTACGCATTAAAAAAAAATTATGTCAACCGATTGATGTTTATCACTTACACAGATATACAGTGTTAACAATATCTAAATGTTCGTTTACAATTATTCACGAATTTATGATTTTTTTAATATTATTATTTTAGGGGCTAGTAGTGATAAATGCTGAAACGAGTTAGCCTACAAAATTTATTGCAATAATATATGAATAAATAAAAAAAATCATTAAATATTCACAAAGAGTAATTTTCAGCTGGTTCAGAACAAGACGAGCCCCTATTTAGTGACTATGTAAACGCACTAATGCCTGCCGCATCGCCGGTAGCGCCGCCGCCCACCACACCACTGGAAATCGCTTTATTGGTAAGATTTGAGCACGATTACAAGTACAGACAATCATAATCATCATTATCAGCCTATTAACGGCCCACTGCAGGGCCAGGCCTTGCTCTTTATAAGAAAGGGGATATGGAGCGTAGACCCACCACGCTGCTCCAATGCGGGTTGGCGGGCTTAAAGTGATAATGTTTCATTTATTAACGATTACTATCAGATGTTGATGACAGTGACCGGGACCGACAGCTTAACGTGCGAGGCACGAGGAAGTAACATCAACAACTTTCCGACTCCGAGCTTGGAATGTACTGAGAATTTCATAGAAGAATGAAAAACTCAGAATTATTCCGTGACCCGACCCAGGATTTGAACTCAGAACCTCGTGATCGCACCTAGACTAAACGCTAGACCAATGAGGCAGTCAGACTGTACTGTAGTACAACTGTAGTAGACAGCAGTATCAGGCGATGTCTTGCGGTTAGCTAGCATTCTACTGGTGAAAGAATTTTTTTAATCTGATCGTTACTTTCGAAAATTAACCCATACAAACATCATTACAAACCTTTTTATAATATTAGTATAGACTAATAGTGCGCGCGGTTTCAACCGCCTAGTTCCTATTCTTGTGGAAATATCCATCATATCTATCTCCTACCCTAAATTCAGTCAAATAGATTTAGTAGTTATGGCATAAAGAAAGATAATACATACATACACACACTCTATAGGGAGAATAGATTTATTCAGGGATGAACAGTAGCCCATGTTTCTGTCTACATTCCAAATTTCATTCAAATCAGGTCAATAGTTGGCAATATAAGAGTATGGCCATATTTAAGGGGTGGGGAGTTGGTTAAGGCGTCTGGACAGCCCCCTTAAACTTAAGCCGCTTAAGGCAAAAACTAGCATAACTCATTGTTTTTGTTTCTGTGACCCTCCCAAATGTTTGTCCTATAGATTTTGTTTGGCCGTTAATGATAGAAATGGTATTATTTTCAGGCAACGTGTACAGTGGCCGGTCTAATAGTGGTCGGAATGGCGACCCTCTGCGTGCTGCAAGCGCGGCGCTCGCGTAAACACCACCACCACCATCTGGAGATGAGTCCGCTGGAAGCTGCCTTCAGGTATGTGCTGTTTCTATTACAATTTTATATTTTATTTATTATAAGGTAGACATTTTACCTCCCCTACTTGGTCAGCACGGTACCGCCTGGCATTACTTCGTGCTGACCTTCCTGATTTTATTGTTCCCGCGCTTTCTTTTCTTCTCTTTCCATTTCTTGTCTCCAAACCACCACAGCTCGGAGCATGTGAGTATATCTGTACCAGTCTTCTTCACTTTTTAATATGCAAGAAACGAGGTTCCCCGCATTCAACTCCCCGGCTCCCCGGACCGCTGCTCTGATATCTGCACTGCTGGGGCATTCAAACCAAGCATGCCTCGGAGTGTCTCCCACATTTTTATATTGATTTATTGTCACTTACTACTAGTCTATAAAGTACTTACAAATAATTTATTTATCGGTTCCTGTTGTGCCTGTATCTATAAGTTTTTGCAATACTATTGAAACATTTTTTTACGAACTGTTTTATTTTTTATCAATCAACCTTTAAAATGGACATTTGTCTGTAGTTGTTTATTTACACATACGTATATCTTGAGTGACATCTTTACTAGTTAGCTATATAAATCTTTTTTTTTAATGCCTACCAGTTGGCCCTTGACTGCTATCACACCTGATGTTAAGTGATGATGCAATCTAAGATGGAAACGGGCTAACTTGTTAGGAGTGGGACGAAAATCCACACCCCTATCGGTTTCTACACGACATCGACACCGGAACGCTAAATCGCTTGGCGGTACGTCTCTATCGGCAGGGTGGTAACTAGCCACGGCGAAAGCCTCCCACCAGCCAGACCAAGACAAATTAAGAAAAAATCGCAATCTGCCCCGCCGGGAATCTAACCCAAGACCTCCGCCTTATAAATCCACCGCGCATATCACTGTGCCACGGAGGTCGCCAATCTGTTAAAATAAGTGGACTTGAGATGGAGTTAAATTGGATTTTCGTTTGAGTTTTCAGGCGGCGGAGTGTTCTATACAGTGGATATGGGGTTACCATATCCGCTCTATAGAACAATATTTAGAAATAGAATAAATACAGATAAACTGATAATAAATTAATGATTTGAATTTTTTACAGATACGTAGTAGGTCACATAGGCGGCAGACAGCAGTTGTTGAGCGCCGCACCGCCCGACATGCCGCCCATTGCCAAAGAAGACTTGGCCGCAGCGTACGCGGAGAGACAAGCAGACTCGGACTATGGATTCCAGAAGGAATTCGAAGTAAATATAATGCAACTAGCTGTGATCGCGCGCAGACCCATGTCAAATTCGAATTCGTTAATCCGTCTTAGTTTACAAGCATGATATGCAAAATAGTGGGGTTAATAGTATCCAATACAATATTCCAGTTTGATAAATGGATCCGTCGCCTACGAGTATAAATAGAGCACACATCCTATTAAGTGCCATTCTGTCTATCAATATGAGATTTAGGTGTTATATGCCTAATTACCCTGGCAATTGTGTCCTTCACAGTGACATACAGCACTGTTTAGTTTAGTAAAAAAAGCAGTGGCGCTCTGTCGTAATAAATGAAAAAAAAGGTCAGAAGATAATTAAAACCTTATATTTTATATATACGACAATGCTTTAAGACTATTATCATTAAGATATTCGCAGATAATCGGCAATAAGGTAGCGTAGTCTAAAAAATGTCGATTCCCAAATAAAACGTCAAGCAAATTCCAGTCGCCAAAGTTTATTGTTTTTAAAATATTTAACAAGAAGCGCAAAACGCAAGTTGTTGCAGATGCTGCCCGACTGTTTCCCTGACCGCACGACGCATGCGTCCGAAGCCCGCGAGAACCAGCCTAAGAACCGCTACCCGGACATCAAGGCGTACGACCAGACGCGCGTCAAGCTCTCGCAGATAGACGGCATCACCGGCTCCGACTACATCAACGCTAACTACGTCATGGGCTACAAGGTATGACTGATTCAATCGACAACCGCTACCCGGACATCAAGGCGTACGACCAGACGCGCGTCAAGCTCTCGCAGATAGACGGCATCACCGGCTCCGACTACATCAACGCTAACTACGTCATGGGCTACAAGGTATGACTGATTCAATCGACAACCGCTACCCGGACATCAAGGCGTACGACCAGACGCGCGTCAAGCTCTCGCAGATAGACGGCATCACCGGCTCCGACTACATCAACGCTAACTACGTCATGGGCTACAAGGTATGACTGATTCAATCGACAACCGCTACCCGGACATCAAGGCGTACGACCAGACGCGCGTCAAGCTCTCGCAGATAGACGGCATCACCGGCTCCGACTACATCAACGCTAACTACGTCATGGGCTACAAGGTATGACTGATTCAATCGACAACCGCTACCCGGACATCAAGGCGTACGACCAGACGCGCGTCAAGCTCTCGCAGATAGACGGCATCACCGGCTCCGACTACATCAACGCTAACTACGTCATGGGCTACAAGGTATGACTGATTCAATCGACAACCGCTACCCGGACATCAAGGCGTACGACCAGACGCGCGTCAAGCTCTCGCAGATAGACGGCATCACCGGCTCCGACTACATCAACGCTAACTACGTCATGGGCTACAAGGTATGACTGATTCAATCGACAACCGCTACCCGGACATCAAGGCGTACGACCAGACGCGCGTCAAGCTCTCGCAGATAGACGGCATCACCGGCTCCGACTACATCAACGCTAACTACGTCATGGGCTACAAGGTATGACTGATTCAATCGACAACCGCTACCCGGACATCAAGGCGTACGACCAGACGCGCGTCAAGCTCTCGCAGATAGACGGCATCACCGGCTCCGACTACATCAACGCTAACTACGTCATGGGCTACAAGGTATGACTGATTCAATCGACAACCGCTACCCGGACATCAAGGCGTACGACCAGACGCGCGTCAAGCTCTCGCAGATAGACGGCATCACCGGCTCCGACTACATCAACGCTAACTACGTCATGGGCTACAAGGTATGACTGATTCAATCGACAACCGCTACCCGGACATCAAGGCGTACGACCAGACGCGCGTCAAGCTCTCGCAGATAGACGGCATCACCGGCTCCGACTACATCAACGCTAACTACGTCATGGGCTACAAGGTATGACTGATTCAATCGACAACCGCTACCCGGACATCAAGGCGTACGACCAGACGCGCGTCAAGCTCTCGCAGATAGACGGCATCACCGGCTCCGACTACATCAACGCTAACTACGTCATGGGCTACAAGGTATGACTGATTCAATCGACAACCGCTACCCGGACATCAAGGCGTACGACCAGACGCGCGTCAAGCTCTCGCAGATAGACGGCATCACCGGCTCCGACTACATCAACGCTAACTACGTCATGGGCTACAAGGTATGACTGATTCAATCGACAACCGCTACCCGGACATCAAGGCGTACGACCAGACGCGCGTCAAGCTCTCGCAGATAGACGGCATCACCGGCTCCGACTACATCAACGCTAACTACGTCATGGGCTACAAGGTATGACTGATTCAATCGACAACCGCTACCCGGACATCAAGGCGTACGACCAGACGCGCGTCAAGCTCTCGCAGATAGACGGCATCACCGGCTCCGACTACATCAACGCTAACTACGTCATGGGCTACAAGGTATGACTGATTCAATCGACAACCGCTACCCGGACATCAAGGCGTACGACCAGACGCGCGTCAAGCTCTCGCAGATAGACGGCATCACCGGCTCCGACTACATCAACGCTAACTACGTCATGGGCTACAAGGTATGACTGATTCAATCGACAACCGCTACCCGGACATCAAGGCGTACGACCAGACGCGCGTCAAGCTCTCGCAGATAGACGGCATCACCGGCTCCGACTACATCAACGCTAACTACGTCATGGGCTACAAGGTATGACTGATTCACTCGACAACCGCTACCCGGACATCAAGGCGTACGACCAGACGCGCGTCAAGCTCTCGCAGATAGACGGCATCACCGGCTCCGACTACATCAACGCTAACTACGTCATGGGCTACAAGGTATGACTGATTCACTCGACAACCGCTACCCGGACATCAAGGCGTACGACCAGACGCGCGTCAAGCTCTCGCAGATAGACGGCATCACCGGCTCCGACTACATCAACGCTAACTACGTCATGGGCTACAAGGTATGACTGATTCAATCGACCACCTTTACCTGGACATACCCCTGGATAATCAAGGAATTGAATCTACAACACCGCTCAGAACTAACAGGAATCATTTGCGTACAATTCACTCTAAAATCAAAGCATGCATAGGAGATTTTATTCTTTATAATGTCTAATCCCGCTGTGAGTTTCAACATGCAATACAATGCCGAGTGGTATTATTTTCAAGGTCATCCCAAAAATAACTTGAATAGTTCTTTGTTTCAATTACGAAAAAACAATCTTTTAGCCTGAGTGGCGTTGTTTGCAAGTCGCAGAATTTAGCAAAAGAAAAAAGTTATTATCTTTATGAGACGTTTCTGATTGAACAAGAATTGTATGCCTAAGATAAGCACGGAAGAAATATATCTTGTTAAGAAAACGACAAACCGTCGCCGAACAATGGCGAAAATAATATGATATAGCTATCTCTTTCGCCCCAACGCAACGAATGAGAGCGATACATTTGATCGCGCGCTATTGGACGACTTTTGTCATTTACTCTACCCGGCATATCCTTTCCGTGGGTATCATAGCGCTACTAGTTACAAAAACTTAGGGATGACAAATGTTTCTATGTTTTTATAAATGTGCAACAATCTTTATTTATTTCACTTGCAATGTTTCTTCTCTTGTGCATTGTTTATCCCTCTCTAACTTGTGTGTTTGTCTGTCCTGTTGCTTTCTAAAGGACCTTTTGGAGCTTAATCAGGTATTGCATGCTAATGTTTATTTCATCTATGCTTTGGAATGCTATTATGTTACTTGTTCGATCGATGTGCAAATCCCTTTTAGAGCTCGCATCGTGTGTTCAATACCCTTGAAATTTTACCTTGAAGAGTAACGTTTTCCACAACAAATCGGTTTTATAAAATCCTTCAACCCGTTGTGTGCCCTGGCTATAATTTTGTTTACGGGTTCAGTATAGAACACTTAAGTATCAGATTAAGTTACAATTCCTGCAATTCTTTCATGTTCAAAATGACGTTGCTCATGCATAAACATTTTTAAGCCCGCACCTGTAGAGTCTATTGTTAAATTAACTTTGTAATAACTGTAAGCTCAATTAGAAAGTTAGTTAACTTCGTTGTAGATGATCGCAATAGGCATATTGTCCAAGGATTCCCTAACCCTATTTCACTACTATTTGCCGATTGTATCTCCAGGAACGCAAACAATTTATCTGCGCCCAAGGCCCAACTGACACGACCGTGAATGACTTCTGGCGTATGATCTGGGAGCATGGGTTGGAGTTGATCGTGATGCTGACCAACCTCGAGGAGTACTCCAAGGTCAAGTGCAGCAAATACTGGCCCGACGATGTGAGGGGCGTACGCGCTTTTGGGAATATCACCGTCCACCATGTCTCTGAAAAAAGGTGGGTATATCTTGAATCAACTTAATGGTTCAAGGATTCTTAAATCATAATTATCAGGTCATATTAATAGTTTTCTATAGGACCAGGAGCCAGCACCCTTGCATGACGTTAATATTAGATGGTAATAATAATGACCGGGAACAATGGTTTATCATGCTCTTAGAAGCAAGGCAGTGTAATTCCACCAAATTTCCTAGTCCGGACTGTTCCTGAGAATATCTTGAAGAGGACAAAAGCCCAGTATTGCATAGTCTGACAAAGCTCTAAAAGGTCACAATATCCAGGACGGATATTGTGACCTTTTAAGCCTGGGCTAAAATACTTTTCTTGAGAATTTGTTGAAGCAAAGTTCAGTATTTTACACCCACAGTTTATTTCACATGCTCGATAAATGATAGAAGATCTCACAATGAGCCAAATAGGTTAAATTTGAAGAGCTATGGATCCTATTCATCAGATTTAATAACTTTGTTGCAGATATTCGGATTATATTGTAAGAGAACTCAAAATATCCAAGCAACCATTAAACTCCGACGGGCAACCCATTGTTGAAAATAACGGAATTGCAAAACGCAATGGAGGTTTGTTCTGCATTCACACTGTGATTTTAGGGCAATAATCACTCATAGAGGATAATTTCAATACTCTATATTTTATCTTTGACTCTACTATATCTTCTTCTGGGGTTCTACCTGCATGCATATAAGAGTTTAGTTATATCGACACCGATCATTTCGGTCCTTTTTCACTCGAGACATAACGCGACAGCTTTTGAATATTACCCCCGATAACCGATAGGACTTCCTAAAACTCTGTTTTGAGCCGCTTGCATTCAATTCATGACATGAGATCACTTTAGGAGTACAGTTTCACCGATTTGTTGAACTACGTTTTACTATAATTATTAGTAGTAATTTATAGACATAAAATTTTGGTAATACAATTTTGATATTTTCCCTATAGACTGCGGCATGAGCGATGCGAGCGCGCCCACGTCACCGCGCGAGGCCAAGTGCGAGACGCGACTGGTGCGCCAGTACCACTTCCTCATGTGGAAGGACTTCGCGGCGCCGGAACACCCGCACTCCATACTTAAGTTTATCAAGGTAACTACGAGGCTTACTAGTATACTTATTATAATAAGTAGTATAAGAAGTATATATTTCTTATACTACTAATCCGTCTTTGTAAATATTAAAAAACAATTATAGTTCAAACGATATGAATCGGTAATAGAGCGTTGAAGCTTCGAGTGCAAAGGAGTAGATAAACTACTACCTATATCTCTCTTACCTATGTATTTGCAATGTACTGGGCTAGTTCCACTCTCACGTAAGTGTCCTTGACGACGAAACTTATTAACTCTCGAGGGTTCAACGCCCTATAATGCCAAATTATATGGTTCGGACTATAGCTTCTTTTCCATGCAACTGCAAGATGATTATGATTACGTGAAAAGCGGTTAACTTTAATAAAATGTGGCAGACGCTAAATATAGCATATTATAGAAATTCAATCGCAATTCCTTGAATACAGCGACACTATTGTGCAAGATTTTTCTGAACTAGTGTGTAATTAGTTTGGGAGTAATTCACTGTTAAGCGTCGATTGTTAAGCAGCTAACTTTTCCATGAAATGTTTTAACTAATGTTTGTGTGCAGAGGGTGAACGAGGCTTGGTCCAACATGGTGGGGCGGCCGGTGGTGGTGCACTGCTCGGCCGGCGTCGGCAGGACGGGCACGCTGGTCGCGCTGGACTGTCTGCTGGAGCAGCTGCGCGCCACCGGCCTGGCGTCCGTGTTCAATACCGTCGCCGAGCTGAGGCGGCAGAGGAACTTCCTGGTGCAGTCACAGGTATGACCCAACATGGTGGGGCGGCCGGTGGTGGTGCACTGCTCGGCCGGCGTCGGCAGGACGGGCACGCTGGTCGCGCTGGACTGTCTGCTGGAGCAGCTGCGCGCCACCGGCCTGGCGTCCGTGTTCAATACCGTCGCCGAGCTGAGGCGGCAGAGGAACTTCCTGGTGCAGTCACAGGTATGACCCAACATGGTGGGGCGGCCGGTGGTGGTGCACTGCTCGGCCGGCGTCGGCAGGACGGGCACGCTGGTCGCGCTGGACTGTCTGCTGGAGCAGCTGCGCGCCACCGGCCTGGCGTCCGTGTTCAATACCGTCGCCGAGCTGAGGCGGCAGAGGAACTTCCTGGTGCAGTCACAGGTATGACCCAACATGGTGGGGCGGCCGGTGGTGGTGCACTGCTCGGCCGGCGTCGGCAGGACGGGCACGCTGGTCGCGCTGGACTGTCTGCTGGAGCAGCTGCGTGCCACCGGCCTGGCGTCCGTGTTCAATACCGTCGCCGAGCTGAGGCGGCAGAGGAACTTCCTGGTGCAGTCACAGGTATGACCCAACATGGTGGGGCGGCCGGTGGTGGTGCACTGCTCGGCCGGCGTCGGCAGGACGGGCACGCTGGTCGCGCTGGACTGTCTGCTGGAGCAGCTGCGCGCCACCGGCCTGGCGTCCGTGTTCAATACCGTCGCCGAGCTGAGGCGGCAGAGGAACTTCCTGGTGCAGTCACAGGTATGACCCAACATGGTGGGGCGGCCGGTGGTGGTGCACTGCTCGGCCGGCGTCGGCAGGACGGGCACGCTGGTCGCGCTGGACTGTCTGCTGGAGCAGCTGCGCGCCACCGGCCTGGCGTCCGTGTTCAATACCGTCGCCGAGCTGAGGCGGCAGAGGAACTTCCTGGTGCAGTCACAGGTATGACCCAACATGGTGGGGCGGCCGGTGGTGGTGCACTGCTCGGCCGGCGTCGGCAGGACGGGCACGCTGGTCACGCTGGACTGTCTGCTGGAGCAGCTGCGCGCCACCGGCCTGGCGTCCGTGTTCAATACCGTCGCCGAGCTGAGGCGGCAGAGGAACTTCCTGGTGCAGTCACAGGTATGACACACTAACCATATAAAAGCTACGAAGAAAGATCTTTTTTATCCGCATTCCTCTATCGCAGCGGGATAGAGCAGCTGTTTCATTTGGAAACTCAAGAGACCATATTTTTTTTTTGCATTACAAGTTATCCCTTGAATGAAATCTCGATGGTAAGTGGTGATGCAATCTAAGATGGAAGTGGGGTAACTTGTTAAGGAGTAGGATGAAATCCACACCCCTTTCGGTTTCTACACGACATAGTACCGGAACGACGTTTATCGTTTACTTTACATGAGATATACTTCGGTTGTTTAATGTTTTTTTTGCTTTTTACAGAAACAGTACGTGTTCGTGTATCGGGCGTTAGTGGAGTACGCGCACTACGGCGACACGGAGATCCCCGCCTCTAGGCTCAAAAGCGCCATCGACAGGCTGCGCAACACGCCGGAAGGTGCCGACAAATGCCTCATGGAGCACGAGTTTGAGGTCTGTATTTGTAGCCCACCAACCTGTTTTGGAGCAATGTGGTGGGTCAACATACTCAATATCCTGCAAGGAGAGCGGCCAGCCCCATTAATGGGTAGTGATGGTGAGAGTTGATATCATAAAAGGCCTTTAAACCAGCTCCATGGGTCTTATTAGAGTTTTCAGGAATATCAGTTTATAAACTGTACCGTATACCGTACTGCAACAGTAAAAACTACTATTATTAAGTAGCTTGATAGCGATACTTAGACGGCCTAGGCGGACTCGACTCGGTTAGGACTCGTTTTGTTTAATTTACCTAAGACAATTAATATTCATAAATTTTTAAACAGAAAATGATGGACCCACCTGTTGCGGAGCCGGTTAAATCGTGCGCGGCCGGCGGCGCAGAAGAATTGCGAGCGCGAAATCGCAGCGCAGACTGCCTGCCCTACGACCGCAACCGCGTCATACTCGCGCCCGTCCCCGGCAGAGACTACTCTACGTACATCAACGCGTCGTTTATTGAGGGTAACTTGAAACATTTTTCTTTAACGAACTAGAACGTCCTTCGTCCCTTTTTCCGGTCCTTTTCAGCACTTGGCCAGGTAGTCGTGCGTAAGTCATTAAGGCGTAAATAACTGAATTAGTCCAGTCAAGATACTGCGCATCATGTTGCGGATAAAAGGGAAACTTAGTTTCTTCCGTTAGCATACTATGCACGGACTGTTTAAAAAGTACTTGTGGCGCCCTCAATCCAGATTTTCAATTTTACTGGTTATTTATTTTTGTTAAAGTTATAAAAAATATCATTAAAGGACACGTTTTATTTACAGCGTACGATAACACGGAAGGTTTTATAATAACTCAAGACCCGCTGCCCAACACTATAATGGACTTCTGGAGAATGGTCGCAGAACATAACGTATCCACCATCATCATGCTAAGCGAGGTATGGATTATACAATTATTCCTTAGTACATTGTGTTAACTTCTTTAATTATATAAAATGATTTTGTGAAACTCGGATGACAAATAAAATTATGGAAAAGCTATGTAATTTGAAAAAAAAAGTAATAAGCATTGAAATATTTCTGATTAGACAGAGACAGCATTATAGAGACGTCACGTCAAGCTTTTCTGTACACTACAATAGCTCAGTACAAACTTTCGTTTTGTGTAAAAGGGTCAAAAGACCCCTATTTCAAGATTTTAGGTACTACAGGTACCTAAAATCTTGAAATAGGGGTCTTAGCATACTTAGCATGCCTTTGTCGGATTTTAGGTATTTTCAGAGTTTGTCATTATTTTTATCCTAGTTTGTTAATAGAGTATTATAAATTTTAGAGTCCTCATTAGAGCGTTCATAATTCTGCGGTTTAGAAATCTTTTTTATTATTATTTAAAAAAAGAAAATCGTCATCCATTAAATCAATTTAGTTCCTTATGGCATTTTTATGCGGAAGATGATATAACGATGTACAACAATCCGTACAGTTGGGCGAGGGCAAGTGTCCGCGCTACTGGGACGACGGCACGGTGCAGTATGAACACATCTCCGTGGAGTACGAGGAGAGCGAGTCCTGCCCCTACTACACGAGGCGCCAGTTCCGACTCACCAACAACAAGGTATTGTATGCACAGCGCATATAAATGTGTGTGTACATGCACACATACACAATACAAGACACACAAAAAAGTAGCACCAAGGGTGTCATTAAGTTAGTTAAAATTAAAAGGCTCTACTCTTTTTTTGTCCCTTTATGCGCACTCTCCGTATTCTGAGGCTGGGCAACATAGCTGCAACTGCATGAAAATCCTTTCAATAGTTTAGAGTTTATCGCGAATAGTTAGGACTTTGGCTTATGATATGTAGTGATTAATAATTTTATATCACTTGTGTCACAGAGCGGCGAGTGGCGCTGCGTGCGGCACCTGCAGTACCAAGGCTGGCCGACGGCGGCCGGCCACGTGCCCGAAGTGACCCGCGGGCTTGCGGAGCTAGCGGAGCTGGCCGCGCCCGTGGAGCCCGCACCGCGGCCCCCGCTGCTGGTGCACTGCAGCTCGGGCACGGAGCGCTCGGCGCTGTTCGTGGCGCTGTGCGTGCTCATCTGGCAGCTGCGGCTCGAGCGGCGCGTCGACGTCGCGTGCGTCGCGCGCAAGGTGCGCTCGCAGCGCGCGCGCACCATCGACACCTTTGTACGTATCATTTCGTTATGTTGTAACGAGGTTCGTTCCGAGTGGACAGGGGCTATACGAAAAAACTGTTGTATACAGGGCTGGGCAAAATGTATGCTTTAGTTTAATTAAAATACAAATTACGAATACCAAATACGTATTTGTATTTTAATTAAAAGTAATTTAAATACTGCCTGACTGACCAAATAAATGTCTCCCACTTGGCATAAACCCCTTTTATTTTTAGTTTTTTTTCTTCTTATTTCTGCTATCAAGTAGCTTTGTTGTGTTCCGATCCAATCGGATATATATATATTACATTAGAATTTTCTTGATAGAAAAGGTTTTTCGATGCAAACAAAAAGATTTGTAAGAAGGGCAAAATAACAAAATGACCTATGTTTACAGTTGCAGTACGAATTCCTACACCGTGCCATATTAAACTACGCGGAGCTACACAATCTACTAGAAGACAGCTAAACGATGTACAGTGCTCATTTCAATTCAACCTTACCGCTCAAGGAATACGAGCCAAAATCGTTTGACTCGCCGAAAATGAGGCTAGAGCCAATCCAAATTCGCCGTGCCTAATTGATAGGCAAATGTAGATCTTAAGATGACGTACGTATGGTTAAAAATCGCTTGGACTGAGAACTTTTTTATAATCGATGAAAATTAGTGATGTAAAGAATATCGATCTTTCGCGAGTATAAAGTGTATATTGTATTGATTAAGAGTAAAGTAAAGATACGAATTTACGTATATATTATTATGAAAAATGTGCTTAAGGTGCATTTTCACTATGACGTTACGATTTTGTCACGTCGTGTCCCAGTAATTCTCTTTTCGCAATAGTGGAAATGCACCTTAAGTATTTGAAGTGCGTATTTTTTTTGTTTTGTTATATTATTTTGTTATTAAAAGCTCAGTTTCATTTCAAACCAGTGTTTTACAGCAATACAAAATAGTTCTTTGTGTTAGTAAAAATAGTATGAAAAGTGAAATTACCAGTTTTGATTATTATCGATAAATTATAAAACAACTATTCGTTACGTCACTAATGTAATATAAATTTTTACCGACCGAAACCGAAGTAAAGTTACTGTATCTGCATTTTAATACAAATTATTGAATCAAAATAGATATAAGCAATAGTATTGTCGTTGTTTGGCAATCATACAGTACTGAAAACAGATAATGTTAGAAAAAATGGTGTATAAATTGGCTTAAACATGCCTTGTTGAAATTAATATGGTGTTTATGTATAATGATTTTCATAATGTTATTTTATAATTAATTAAAAATAAGAATTGATAAAAATAGACGCCATTTTCAAAAATTTTCTTACCGTTTCTATTACACACGTCAAATGGCTGTTTATTTTAAAAGTATAGATTATTTTTTTAGTAAATAATCTTTGTTATAAAATGAACAACAATGTCGCCATTTCTATTATCGTTCTGTTTTATAGACATAGGTCACAAATTTGGCAGCTTTTTGAACATTTTTGTAAATTTTAGCAAAACTGTGTCAGTTTTATCACCATAGGCAAGAATTATAGCAGCTCGTTGAACTTTTGTCGCGTTTCATGAATTTTAGCGAAACTATGAAATTGATTTTTTATTATAAGTACAAAATGTACATAACTGTATGGTTGCTATACTGTAGTATTTAGGTCAAAGAAAAAAAATCGGTTATACGTTTAAATGTTGCCAGAACTGAGTGTAGTTGTAGGCGCTTTTATATATTTGATTGGCAGAATACATTCTCATAGTTAAAATATACTGTATACTATAATAATAGTTTGCTATATAATTGTGCTCAAAATGGTGGTAGTTAAAGAAAAATTATATAAATGAATCGATGGCCGGGTGTTATACGAGTGTACAGTAGCAAGAGTCATACAAAGCCAAACGGATTCCCGTAAGTACAAGATATGACTAACGCCTAAATATTTAAACGCAAATCAAATTTGAGTATGTCCCATGTCAACTTACAGTTGGCAATAGAAATCTATTAAAGTAAGATTTATTTGCATTTGTGTATTTAAAAAAAAAAGTAAAATAAAGGAATGAAATTCTATGCCAAGCGGCCGAGGTCTCACTTTTGTGATTCGTTTATCTATAGATTATTATATTTTTTTGCGTCTGATGTTTTTTTTATTTAATCTGTACAAATATTATAAATGCAAAAATAATCTGTTACTCAATCACGTCTAAAATACTGAACTGATTTAAATAAAATTTGGTACAGAGATAGTTTAGAGCCCGAGAAAGGATATAGGTTACTTTTTTCGAAGTATCACCAACCAGAATTTCTCGCGGACGGAGACGCGAGGGTCCGCTAGTTTTATATATATTACAATTCATAATTATATACATACATATTACATATTATAGTATACAGTATATAAAGTAGTATACAGTACGGTACGACTAATACTGGTGTATAGGTTTCAGTGATTATATTCCGTGTCTCTTTATATGTAGTATCAATAGCACTTAGTTAGACTAATGTAATTATTACTCCCCCGAAACTCAATAGGTAATTTTCCAAAAATATACTTGTAGGTAAAGTTTTAATATATCGAACAAAACAAATCAAAGATGGCTATGAAATAAGTGCAATCACACAATAGCGGTATGTCGTACGACAAAAAATCATAATAAACTTGTGGCCTATACAAAAATGTACGTATTATGTTCCTTGTCGTTAACTGGCTGTTGCTAAACTAAACATAATAGGTTGGTCATGTCTATAGAAAAGCTCTCTATGAAAAACGATTTGACATTGTCTGTGACCTTTTATTTCGTTTGCTATTTAAGCTCTCTTGTATGGATGTGAATTTGTTTGCATTCTATTTTTGTTACTTTGAAGTCTTAAAACTGACTTTTATTATTTGTAAAAGAACACCAATATAAATGAATCATTGTTGTTAATATAATATAAAAAAATGAATACTATTCAATGTTTGGATAAGATTTCTGTCATCATATCATAAATATAACAGTTAGACGCTAGCTAGTCCGTGGGACTACAGAATCGCAATCGTCTTTGAATAGTTTCCACGATACAACATAAAATTCCGTCAGTGTAAAGTCGCTCTATCACACTGTAGAGGCTATAAGATATAGTTTTTATAAAATTTGCTGGCGTGTGACTATCGCCGCGACTTTTTGTCCGAAAAATTGTTTAAACAAAATGTCGCTGTTGTGTTGTTGCCCTTATAGTTTTGAGTGTACAAATAATTTTGTTGCCATGAACATAAATGTTTCTACAAATCGAATAATTAAATGTATATTGTAGCTTATATTCGATTTTCGTTTAAAAACTAACCAGACTTAGTGTAGATCTGACATTGCACTTATATTTAATGATATATAATTAAATAATTAGTTATTATATATATTATTATATTGTTAATTGCCACATTTTTGTGCTTTTATATGATAGAAGAGATAAGTTTTTTAAACGATTTGTTTTCTTTTTTTTTTACTTCCTGTAAAGTTCGCTGATCGTATTTCATACTCGCACTTTATACTTCGTAGAGATTCACCATTATAGTCTAAGAGACGGTGGCTCTATAAACATTGTAAATTGAGCACTTGAAAATAATTTCCGATTATGATGAACCGTGAAATCAAAATACAACGTTATATTAAAGTAAATATTAATGATTATGTAAATTAAAATTTTCTTCTACGAGTTTACACTTTCGAAAGCATCTATTTTCTTAAAATATTATATGGCACTTGCGAACGCATCTATTTATCTTTTATTATATATGATGTAAAGAGCACTAGTTCTACTAATACTAGTTCTATTAATCATACAAACATTAGTATAAATTTCTAATTTAAATGTATCTCTATAGAAGTACAAGGACCTAAGTATTTAATTTAATTTGAAAACAATAGGTATGATTATTTTTAATAACTGCAGGCATTTCGTATATAGTTCTCAAAAATAATTATTTTCAAGTGCGATCCTGCATTACGAGATATAGCCACCGTATCTTTGACTGTAATTATTTAGTGGGGCAGCTTTTTGTACAATTTTTCTACTTTTGGTATGTGAACATACCAATAAAACGTGTCCAAAGATAGTGGGGGTAGAGGATATATTACTATAACCGAGTTATTATAATTATTATTAGAATACGTATAAAATGCTGACATGAAGGAAACTTTGTCGAAGCGAATATTGCAACCAGATACAAACAATAAATTTTAAGTCAAATTTCGTTTTTCGGTGAACTTGATAATATGTTCATCTTGAGTCGTTAGTTTTTAACCAATGTTTTATATTTGATTTGTCAACGTCTCGTTACATAATCGTAAATTTAAAATCTTAAACACATTTAATTTGGTTAACATCAACTCCCAAAGACCGAAAAATTTTTGACGCCTCAGTACACAGATTTCAAATGAAAGACGAAGTTCTGAAAAAAGCGTTTTTCATGTTTTGAAAATATTTCATCATCATCATCATCATCATTAACAGCCGATTGACGTCCACTGCTGGACATAACCTTTTTTAGGAACTTCCAAACAATGATCCTGAGTCGCCTGTGGCCAGCGACTCTATGCGATACTTTTGATGTCGTCAGTCCAACAAGTGGAGGGTCGAGCAAAGCACTTTCCGGTGCGGGGTCGCCATTCTAGCACCTTGGGCCCCCAAAATCCATCAGCTGTTCGAACCACGTGCCCAGCCCATTGCTAAAATATTTGCGGTGAATAAAAGACGCAGTAGACAAACTTATACTTTTTTTGTGGTTGTGTTCGCCTAAATGAACAAAAATTTCATGAAAAGTGAAAGTGAGTGAAATAGATCATCATTTTAGGTCGACTAATTGTAATGTATTGAATTGCAGCGTCTGCTTGGATTTTCTTTTGGTCAACATTTTGTACGTCATAATTACGTATATTTATTTTTTTATTCGCCATATTAAGCATTTTTGTAATCGTTTCTTTTTAAATTAATATGAGTTTATGATAAAAAAATTTCATATAAAAAAATAAAACAAAATTTATGAATATACCGGTTTTTAAAAAACCTTCAATTACTTTTAAGAGCCAAATTGTGTACCCCAATCGAGCACAAATTTTATATAAAGGTCCGTGCATACTGTTGTTTAACTGGAAAATAAAGTTACTAGATTAAAACTACTTAAATATACCATTTCCTCAAATATATGCATTGAAAAAAATGTAACTTTCAATTTGCCATTTGATCATACGAACCGGTCTAATACGTACAATTAATTTTACGTGTGGCAGTTATATCCATACACATGCAGTAAGAAGTATTACGATTTTTTTATTTAAAAGAATAATTAATGTATATTTCTTTTTAATTTTAAACGATCGTACACCTACTTGTAAGATGTGGCTAGCTACAAGTAATGCTTGCAGCAAGCATTTCTTAGTGGAAGTTTGCTATAAATACATAATTTCAAATTATTTGTTCATACAGGTTATATAATTATTCAGCCTATTATTATTTTTATTGAATAGTGTTATCCACATTTTAATATACAATTAATAAAACAAACGAAAATCAAAGAGACGTGGAATCGAATCCCACTGGCTCCGTAATTTTATATCATGTTGATTAAAAAAAAATTATAGAACATTAAGTTAAGTAAAGGAAAGTTAACTCTACAATTTCGCAATTTTTCAAAAATCTGTAAGTTTACTTATTTTAATTATAATATGTTCCAATATTCATCAAGTTTTGAATGTCAACAGTATGCACAGGTCTCTTAGAAGTTTTTTCGATGTGTTTACTTTGATTCGGACGATGGTTGTTTGTTTTGTTTGTTTATTCTGACGTCACAGTGTTTATATGTAATGGCGTGGCGTCGTACGACTGTCTATGTATATCATAAGTTAGGTTAGGTTATGTATTTTTTAGATTTTGTATGAGCTATTAATATTATGATTAATTATAGTAATATAAATATTAATACAATTTTAATGTTCACAAAACTTGACGTACACGTGATGATGTGGACGTTACTTTACTTTTACTTTTTGGTCCTGGGTTCGATATCCTGGTGGAATCGGCGGCACATAGTAAAGTCACGCGAGTATGACATGTTTTGTGTGCAAACTAAATTGTTACTAACATGTTGTAAATGGGTGTGTGTACGGTTCTTGCGTTGCATTCATATGATTTTTACACATATATAAAAAATTACGCGTTCAAAAACGACATTTTACACATCGCTATTGTAAGTGTATTATGTATAATCGACATACATGACAATCTGACAAGTTGACAACAATCTTATATCCGAATACTAAACCGTCACTCAAATAATAAGAATCTTGTATTATTGAGCATCTCCTAAATTCTAAATACTCAATCGTGAATCAACTATCGAATTTGAAACGTACTGAAATATAAAACGGCTTCATGTGAGTGATGGATATAAATGGTGTTTCTGTATTCGGACATTTAAAAAAAACATTGATTTATTACAGTAAATTCACTTCAAAACATCAAATGTAAGTAAATTGATAGTTGTAGAAAGTACTGTTGTCCTTTTCACTATGTTCTTTGTAGAAAAGGATAGAAATACTTTTACAATTGTCATTTTAAATTATGACTCTAATTTGCAGTTGAGTATGGAAAAATTATGTCGGTTATACTATATATAACAATAACTATTTAAAGTACATTAACACATAATTCAGACAAACATAAATACAGCCTCAAGATTTCATTTAATTAATAATCTGCTTGAAAAAGATTAAATTTTATACTAGTAAAATTATCAAACTGACTTTAAGATAGAAGCGTACTAAAAAGTCCTCGCTTGAGTTGCGTGTTTGTCCTGAATGTACTTCTTATGATCGTAAAAATAGCTGAAGTTTTATGTTAAATGTACGACTAGGACGCTATGACGGAATCTGCATGATTTCGCTAAATTATGAGGCTCATTTTGATAAAGTATTAGATTAACTCCTATAACTGCCAGTGTCGCCAAAATTATTAAAAATAATAACACATATAAATCTCCGATAATTTTTAGAATTAACTAACGTTTTGATAAAAATTTTGTTTTTTTATTCATTTATAACATTAAATTAAGATTTATTTTCAAAATAAATAACGACTCAAGTAACTTGTGCCATTAAAAATCTTAAAAAGAATATATGGTAGGTATATCTAAATTATTTTACTGTTACAGTTCAGTACATTGTCTATGATGCAACTTAATAACATTGCGAAGTCACTTCGCATTTACCACTGTGGAGTCCAACATCTGAGGATCCTCCAGTCAGGAGTGAAACGTACGTTCGTATTCGTCGCCTTTCCACGCAAAACAGCAAAATAAATAAATTATTAACAAATTTATAATGTACTTCCGCAAATTAATAACAAATCAAATTTTTTTGCAAAGCGCCAAAAATGACTTAACTCCAGGCTGTTAAATAAATTAAAAAAGGAACCAAGTGTATATTGCTCTAATTGTTTATCATTCACAGATTATACAAGGAAACCTCTCAAGCAAAATTCATAAAAATGAGATGCCAGCAAAAAATAATTTAAATATATCTAAAAAATATCAAGGATCTCGTAAACGATTGTGTTCAATATAATTTAGTATTGTGAGCGGGTCATGCAGATTACCAGCGCGACTGAAGTGTTTTATTAGCTTTTATTACGAGTAAACGAGAGCGTATGTAGGAATGTTGCAGTTTTTATATAAAAATAGTTTGTAAGCTTAGGGTAAGTGTTTAGGGACAGCTTGAGAAATTTGTTTGTCTGTACCATTAAGGCGCGTTCAGATATACGCGACACGCCAAGTGCCGAATATCCTTTGAACAGTCCAGGCATCATTATTAGATAGATGTCCACAGTTGCACATAGGCCTTCCAAACGCCATGGTCTTGAGCATGCCTGCAGCGGCTCCTTGTAACTTTGGTGTCACCAATCCACCTTGCGGACGGTCGAACCACACTGCGTTTTCCGGTGCGAGTTCGCCACCTTAAGACACCAACGTACAAATAAATGCTCTTCGAACTATTCCACGCGCATACTCGTATTTGTAAATCGTAAATGTACGCATGCTTGGAATTAGGCGAGCACCAAGCCGGCAGCTTAAGTAGCAAGCGGCATAGTTCGGTAGTAGCAAAATGCCGAACATGACTATTTGCTGACATTTCCCAAACGTTCAGTGTGCTTTCGTTGCGCGGCGAATTGAGAGCATCCCCACAAAGTTGTGATTCAATGTAAACTCTGCACTTGGCGAATCTCGTGTGCCTAGATGCGTCTTTATATTTTATTTCTTATTAATAGTAAAATTATCGCTGTGTTTTGGTTTAAGGGTATGGTTGCAGTATTACTTACCCTTTTGACCAGAACACAGCAGCTGCTTGAAGGTAGAATGAAAAATTTTGTATTAGGAAAATATAATACTAAATATTTACGGGATAGTAAAGAAATTTTCAAAATTACGCACAAATATATTTTTAAGAACGATTTTTGCATTCGGATATATGACAAACGCGTTTTGTTTTAATTGTAATTTAATGTAATTATTTAATTAAATGTAGCAGCTATGAAACGCTTTAAAATTGATAACGGCCTTTTAGAGATATGACATTTATTTATAAACATATTTGTGTACATTCAAACAATTTTCTCATTCGACAAACTCTATTGCGGAGTGCGAAAATTAAAAAGATGAGGGTAGTTACGCAACGCAGCTTTAATCGAATCAACTGAAAGCGATTGTGATTGCAAGCTGCGTTGCGATTACAGCTCAGTTTAGTTGCTTGTTATTATAAAATGCGCTTTTATACTATTTTCTCTAGTCTTTTGCTCATGCCTTAACGCATTTTTACCTTGAACTGATTTAATTTCAAACTGTAAAGCCTGACCATTAAAATTATTCTACTTGCATGAGGAACATTATAAAGTAATAGTGGTGCCCCAATAGTCTGAACCATATAGATTGGCAACAAAGGGAGTGAAAAGTAAAATAGTTGAAAAACTATACTATCTATCTCTCTCTTCCCTATGTATTTGCAATCCAGTGGTTTGCCTACTCCTTTAATTTTGAGGGTTCAATACCCTTTATTGTCAATAATATAGAGTTTGGACTATAGATGAGGTATATATTTGTGATCAGGCTATAATATAGGCTGCGTCCATAGCAAGCACTATCTTAAATTATATTTACAAAAATGTTACATTTAGTACAGCCGCAGTCTCATTTATTATACGCTAACCTTTCCCGAAATCCTGACCAATCTTTGTAGCCAAGTCAAAAAGTTTGACAAAATTCTCAATGTGTCACTCCGACACCAATATTTCAATGTATAAACTTTGCTAAAAATATTCTTACTTTGTAAACTACATTTGATTACATTAGAATGCGAGTATTTTCCATATTATTTAAATTGTCGGCTCGCAGTTTGCTTCACGTTGCGTTGAATAAATAAGCAAGCTCATAACTAAGGGCATGGCAACATATTATACTACAATGTCTATTATTTGCCACTCAAATTATGTTCGGAGTAACTCGCTTGGTGTGGACGCAGCTTACATGTTCTTTTAAAAATTTTGAACTATGTACCTCTTTTTTGTAATCAATTCTTATTATAATAAGTATTGTGTTCTTTGTTTTATACTATAAATAAATATGATTATGTTTACATTGGAAATACATTAAAATTAAAAAATTTACTAAATTGACAGGTTTAAGAGTATTTTTACAAAATTCTCTATTACAATATAGTTCTTATTTCTTTTTGTTTAAGTTTTTTACCTAATTTTGGTATTTGGTAAGTTACTTACCAACTTTTTTTTTATTTAATGAAAAATAATGACTTTTGATTGACAGGTAGGTATAGAAAAGAGTTAAAGGATTTCAAGCGGAAATTGGAATATTTATTTCACCTTTATTTTACATAAACTACGCTTGCGTGCTTGTATTGTGTAAATACAATTAAATTAAATAAATGAACGGTGAGCAGTGTCTTCGCGAACCCCTCTATTTCTCTGCCGTAGTGTTTTCTATTTAATTTAACTTTTTTATACGTAAGCGATTGGAAAGTTGTCGTACTATTGAAAAATGATAATATTAATTTTTTATGTAACTTCGTTTTTATTTTTGTAAATAGATAATGCAGGTCATGTAATACGATATTTTTGAAAATATACCAATATTTAGAAAGATGGTGATGTTTTATTCTTTTTTGTCGTTATTTTATTAAGTTTGCGTTACCTGCAATATTTGGCTATTGGAAGGCTTCGGCCATGCTAGTTACCATCCTACCGTCGAAGACATACCGCCAAGCGATTTAACGTTCCGGTACAATCTCGTGTGGATTTCATCCTACTCCTAACAAGTTAGCCTACTTCTTTCTTAGATTGCATCATCACTTACCGTCAGGTGTGATTGCAGTCAAGGGCTAACTAACTTGTAATGAATAAAAAAATTGGTTGTTTGTAAAGTCGGTTTACTGACGACAGTTGAACGTGACAATGTCTTAAGAAAATACTGATGGAATGGTAGCATTTAATTGGTTATTAAAAATTTTAATTCAAGTATATTTTTATAAATATTAATTTAAATTAATAAAATAATTGATTTTATAAATTTATATTTCAAATTTATAATAAATATATTAATTTTTAATTTAAAATTAATATATTTAATAATTATATTTAATAGACGGATGTCGAACGCTGCCGAACGCAAAGGCTGATTGTGCTTCTTTGTCGCTCTTTCCGTGCTCTCGCTTGCACTTCAAGCCTTACATGGAACGCCTCAAAGCGAGGTAACGACGCATGACGTCATGTTTTTTCCTGCGTGCAGCCGGCTATCGAATTATAAAACGTTGTCACGTCAAAAAATAACAATTTTAACATGGGAATAAATGACTCGAAAAACAGGTCGGCATTAAAAAGAGGAGTGATGATAAAAAAATAAGTTCTAATTTGACAATTATTATTCTTACCTCTAATGCGACATAGATAAGAGATCGCGTATCGCGTTAGACCTAAGATGACCTAAGCGTTACAGACGGCAGATGTATAAAGACATTCGATAGTCACATGTCTACCAAAAACATTATTACAGTTTAGAATAGTTTGGCAGATGTATAAAAAATGCCAACATGTTGCGAAAAAAGATGGAAAAAAGGAACTGATATATTTTTCTAGCGTGGTATGTGCACAGAATAAATATTATACTAATTGTTGCACTCTCAATGTATAACTTCCTGTATGTAATACATAATTATAAATTAAATTAACAGATTATATAACAGTTTGCCTAAGATGCGCTCGGAAGAGCTGTAGACTGAAGAAAACAAATTCAACTTACATTCAGCATCGTGTCATCAAAAATATCACTCGCTCTTTAGTTGCTTTATCACGAAAGATATCTTTTCCGAACGCATCTTAGGCTTACTGTAATACGACGTGTCTTAATTTAATTTATAATTATGTATTTTTATTAGACCTTTCTTCTTTGTTTAATTTTTTTTTGTTGTGTGAAAGGCATCTCAGATAGGGTTAAATAAATTAAAATAATCGAGTCATAATCACAAATTCGACCATTTATTGCAATATCGTTCACAAATTAATCGCTTGAATCATTACGCATAAATTTACAATATAGTATCACTAATAATGCTCTAATACTTTTCAATATCAATTACGCTAAAGATGAAACTTATAAAATAATGTAAGTTAGAATTATTTCAATATTCACACAAATTACGCACCTTAGATTTGACGACTCGTTACTGTCTGTCTTTTTTTAAAAAAATGGCGGCGGCTGACCCACAGACACACTCGAACCATCAACAACATGAAAGTACGTAAAACAGAATGACAGATAAAATAAGGTTGAGGCTCGAATGAATATGGTGGTGTTACAGTCGGCCATCCTCCATGAACGAGTCCCTTCGTTCCTATTTACTAAGCCAGTAAACAAATTAAATTCATATAACGAAATGAAGTATCATTGTTATTTGCTAAATTTCTAATCAAAATCAAAACCTCTACCTAACAGAAACTATAACTAGTACATTTTCGTCAATTAATCAAAATAATTATTATCTCTGTCATCGTCACAAATTTGTACAAAGTCTTGTTATGGTTAAAGTTACTTATTATCAAAGTTACATCCTTCGCTTAAATTATAAATAGCCATACAGAGTTCATGCTACTTCCTTCACTTTCCCTATGTAACGTCTGCGATGCACTAAGCCATTCCTGGGCGGCAAGTTCATATGCCAAATCCTGCCCGACCTAGAGCACCCTCCCTGAATCTATTCTATAACCGTATAGAGTTCAGGCTACTTCCTTCACCGTCCCTCTATAACGGCTGCGATGCACTAAGCCATTCCTGGGCGGCAAGTTCATATGCCAAATCCTGCCCGACCTAAAGCACCCTCCCTGAATCTATTCTATAACCGTATAGAGTTCAGGCTACTTCCTTCACCGTCCCTCTATAACGGCTGCGATGCACTAAGCCATTCCTGGGCGGCAAGTTCATATGCTAATTCATGCCCGACCTAGAGCACCCTCCCTAAATCTATTTTATAACCGTATAGAGTTCAGGTTACTTCCTTCACCATCCCTCTACAACGGCTGCAATGCGCTAAGCCAACTCCTGGGCGGCAAGTTCATATGCCAATTCCTGCCCGACTTAGAGCACCCTCCCTAATCTATAACCGCATAGAGTTCAGGCTACTTCCTTCACCATCCCTCTACAACGGCTGCAATGCGCTAAGCCAACTCCTGGGCGACAAGTTCATATGCCAATTCCTGCCCGACTTAGAGCACCCTCCCTAATCTATAACCGCATAGAGTTCAGGCTACTTCCTTCACCATCACTCTATAACGGCTGCGATGCGCTAAGCCAACTCCTGGGCGACAAGTTCATATGCCAATTCCTGCCCGACTTAGAGCACCCTCCCTAATCTATAACCGCATAGAGCTCAGGCTACTTCCTTCACCATCACTCTATAACGGCTGCGATGCGCTAAGCCAACTCCTGGGCGACAAGTTCATATGCCAATTCCTGCCCGACTTAGAGCACCCTCCCTGATCCTACGTTACATCTGTTTACAATTGTTTTAAACTACCTAAGCTCACTATCTTATAATCACTGTAATTAAAATATTTATCAATTTCTGTAAGTTACAACTGAGATCAAAATTAAGAAATATACATCTGGTTACAATTGCTTTAAATTATCTAAGCTCACTATCTTATAATCTCTGTAATTTAAATGTTTATCAATTTCTATAAGTTATAATTCAGATAAACATCAATAAATGTACATCTGGTTACAATTGTTTTAAATTATCTTAGCTCACTATCTTATAATCTCTGTAATTTAAATGTTCATCAATTTCTGTAAGTTACAATTCAGATCAAAATCGATAAATGTACATCTGGTTAAAATTGTTTTAAATTATCGAAGCTCACTATCTCATAATCTCTGTAATTTAAATGTTTATCAATTTCTGTAAGTTACAATTCAGATCAAAATCGATAAATTTTCAAATAATAAGTTTAGGGGTAATCTACTATTTACAGTTAATTTAAATATTAGCTCTAATCATTACTATCATCACTGGAAGAGCGAGCATTGGCTTTAAGGCAGTAATAGTTTATATAGCGCCTTTTCTAGATTACTGAGTGTCTTCCGCAAGGAACCTATCCTTCAGTAACATAGTTTTAGTTATATAAGGACCTTGGCATTTCGATTACAACTTTTGATCCAGTTTAGATACTATTCCCATCGCTACTTTAATGCGGTATCTTTATAATAATCATCAGTGACTTATTTTCTTTGTATATCAATGTTTATTTGCCTCTTTGATTGTTTTTTTTTTTATTTTGCTTTCACTGGCTTCTTATCATTAATTTAAAAAAATCTTATCATTAACTTGTACTACCTCATCCATTTAATTATATAAAGATCTTGATTTGGCGTTTGGTGTACATCAATCCTATCAAATAAAAGTTCAGAAGGACTCTATTTCGTAAAATCGAAAATATTTATTCCTAAAATATGCTACTGCTCCCCTATGATCGCTACCTCTTCTGTTATAGTAAGATGCCAGCAATACCGAATTAATTTGCAAGGTGAATAATTGTGTCATAACTTTAATAATCCTATAGAGTGCGAATGGATCTATTAGAAAGCATTTTCTTCCAATTTCCGGTTAATATTATATTTCAAGAAGGCAGTCAAGGGGCTTAAAATAATACAAATCCCTGCACAAACTTTCCAAAAACTAGCCAGACCCAAAAACCTTTATCTATCTTTAGCATTAATTTTGTGTTTCTCAAATGCTTTTACTTTCTTTCACAAAAATTTAGACGGTGACCAGATATCATCTATACATAATATCATAATATCGTAATTGATCAAAATTTAAATTTAAGGCTCATATTTAGTTTTTGTCAAATCCCGTTCGCAAGATAATTAAATAAAATTGCTATTCCTGTCAGCTTTGCAAAAAAACTCTTAAATCCGTATATTGTATCCTGTGCCAGTCAATCCTAACCTATTGCATTACTTCAGAGCGGAAAAATGTCAAATGATTCAGATCTGTACTTGAAGTAATTCTGAAGAAGTCCTACAGGTACCCAACATTGAAATTCTATCAGGAAAGCAAAGTTCTCATTATGCTTCAACTAAATATTTCAAACTCTCTACTCAAAGTTCACAAAACCTTATCCGCATCAAAAATCTACTAAACGTAGGGGTAAAATTTATAAATAAAATTTTCTAACGCTCCAGTTCCCTACGCTGTTACATTGATCTATAATAAAATAACCAGTTGTTGGGATATAAAACATTTCTTGATCAAACAAATCTAGAATCGCCTCCTGGTGATTTGAGATTTTCTCAATTTCGGTTTATTTCGGCACCTTACATAAATTCTAAGTACGTTGTACGTTATAATTACAATTTAATATTTTATAATATGAATTTGAACATCATACATTAATAGTAGGGTAACGATGAAATTTTTGAATTGAGTGAAAACCAATTGTAAAATGAATAAATAAATTTATTTTTAATTTTCAATATAAAACTACGCAAAGTGCGGCACAGATATCAACGCATATGTAAATAAAAGGCGAATATGCGAAAACGGACGAGTATTATCTCTTCCTTATATCTCGGAAACAAAAAAAGTTGTCGTTCCCTCAAGTTTGTACTGAGCTACTATGACGTTATAATTATTAATATTTCTTTTTATAACTTTGTTGTTTTCAATAAATAATTCACTTCAATTAGTTTGTATTTTATAATTTTATTTGTTATTTAATCCAGTTTTAAAGGAAAAGTTCAGTTTTCAGTACTGCCCTTTAACCAGTTGTCGGGTGATAAGTATGTTTGGTTTGAAATGTATCACTGAAGGACTGACCTTTTGTATTAATAAATTTCTTTCGATGTCATTAATCTGATATTCACCAGGCAATAGATAATTTGTTATTGTCCATTAGATCTCCTGATGAAATCGCCAACATAGATATTGCCATTACATGGTAAATTTGATTTAATAGGGATTGAAATCATTTCGCCTTTATTAAACCTCACATTATGAGCCACACTAAGGAGTAGTTTATCAATAGTTCCATTGCCTACACGAGTAAACTTAATGACTTTTAAGGTTTTGATTAAATTTATAGTGGGTCTTTCAGTAAAACTATGTTTTAGTAACACGTTATAGGTAATAAGATTATCATCTACTACATAAATTTCCCTCCTAAAATTCACCTCCCCTCCCGAATACAAGTAGCCTCGTTTCATATCAATGATTAAATACAAACTGTACATTTTAGCAAAGGATTACGATAAATAGCTAGGATGACCCACAGCTCGAATAGTGACCCTGATAACTAAACTAGGTATATATTGAAGTCACGTAATAACTAAACCTTCGTCGTCGGCACGTCAGCTCCTAAACATTATACAATCGTGGTGGTATTATTATAAATATATATTTATTGCATTAATAAGTCATTAATCCTCATAAAGTAAACAAGGATTGGTAAGTGGGGGATGCAAAGAAGTGAGTGAACTCGACTTTGGCAAGGCTTCGTCGCCTAGAGAATAAACCTATAGTTTTTAAGGGTTGGCGCAGGATCTGTCCGATCTAATATTGTATATTCTTAAACGTATTATTATGGTATAAGTCCCTTGTGGAATTGTTATGAGAAAAATATTAGGGCGTTTGTCTCTAATAAATCTATTTAAATTGTTTAACGGAACAAATTTCGTACTTCTTAGGGCTTTTCAAACTTTACGGTCTTAGAACCCAAACATTATCGACGATCACATACCAACACAATCCACTGCTTGCTTTACAATTATCTTAAACCTGTTTTATACATCAATCTTATCAAAATAGTGCATTTCTTACAATTCACTAAAGCGAGAACACTAAGTGTGTCCATTAAGCATACCTACCAGTTCGTAACGTTTGGCGTAGTTCTCTGGAGCTGGAAAATCTCTCTCTCTCTCATCGTAACTTTCCATTTTGCCCAGGTATGCTTAATGGAAGGAAGACCAATCCGGTGATTAAGCAAGACATAGTGAATCATTCGCTTCTCACTCCAGTTATACATTTCGGCACATATATGAAGCCAAATATTTTTAATTTCTTTTGATGACCTCAATTTTACCTGGTTTCGCTCGCTAACTGTCTACGCTGCTCGCATGATTGCTCACACTGCGATGACGCGCTCGACGAAGGCTGCGATCAAGCGGTCGATGAGGGCTGCGATGACGCGCTCAACGAGAACTGCAATGACTCGCTCGACGAGGGTTGCGCTGACTCGCTCGACGAGGGCTGCGCTGACACACTCGACGAGGGCTGCGCTGACACACTCGACGAGGGCTGCGCTGACACACTCGACGAGGGCTGCGATGAAGCGCTCGACGAGGGTTGCAATGAATCGCTTATTGCTTCACTGCCGAGAGTCCGCTTCCTGGACGGTGATGGCAACTCTTCACTATCACTTCCGATATTTCTGAAACTTTCATTACTTTGTTTTTATATGCACTAACAATCCATTTATTATAAAGATTGAATAATAAACTAAGTAATATGTTTGAACATCAGACATTTTACGAAAAATTAAAAATATAATTTCACTAAAGCAAATAACAAAAGACGGGGAAAGACGGGATGGAAAGAAAATCTAGATGCATCTCATGCATCGTGCCATATTTAAAAGGACTGATCGCATAATCGATGATAATAGTATATGTACTTTTCAGTGCCCTGTGTATTTTAATCGAATCTATGATTTTCTTACACAAAAAAAAAAGTTGAACTATTATGAAGTCCACATATGCGGGCGTTGGTTATAAAACAAAAGTTTTAAGACAATCCCACTTCTGAGATGTGAAAGGCATCTCAGATAGGGTTAAATAAATTAAAATAATCGAGTCATAATCACAAATTCGACCATTTATTGCAATATCGTTCACAAATTAATCGCTTGAATCATTACGCATAAATTTACAATATAGTATCACTAATAATGCTCTAATACTTTTCAATATCAATTACGCTAAAGACGAAACTTATAAAATAATGTAAGTTAGAATTATTTCAATATTCACACAAATTACGCACCTTAGATTTGACGACTCGTTACTGTCTGTCTTTTTTTAAAAAAATGGCGGCGGCTGACCCACAGACACACTCGAACCATCAACAACATGAAAGTACGTAAAACAGAATGACAGATAAAATAAGGTTGAGGCTCGAATGAATATGGTGGTGTTACAGTTGTACATTATATTTAATACAGTTCTAAGCAACTGAAAAATCGATCAACCCCAAAATTGTAACTTAACCGAAACAGCAGTGTAGGTCTTCTTCTTTCGATCCTTTCAGGGATCGAGGAAGAGGTACGGGCCTCGAGATTTCTCATTACTCGGGTCACCTTTATCCCCCACACACAGAGAACTTTTACCCAGTAGATAGATATTCCGGCCCTTTCGGGGCTTAGGCTTTTCAGCCTATGGGTCTAACTAGCCTAAGGGTTCAAATTAAATACTCAATCACCTATCTATAGATGGGGTTAGCTAAAATTAGTATGGGTTAGGGTTCAACGCGTTGTAGATTAAAAGTAAAAATACATACTGATTTTTTACTAGGTTTTTTATTTACGAACATAAAACAATTAATACCTCAGACGCAAAATATACAATACTTAAGACTTAACTAATAGAGAATACACGGAGATCATTTACGTAGAAGACTAGGCTTGAAGTTCCAGCAATTTATGTTCTTAATTCTCTCCGTTCGCCTCAGCTTCAGACTGTGAAGTCTGGTCTTTGATCTCCTTCCTCACGGGCCCGGTTTGTGCTATTGGTACATTTCTCTCGTTCTTTGAAGCAGGAGCTACTTTTGGTGCGATGACACTAAGCACACCGTCGGAGGAAAGCCTAGACTCAACTGTTTCGGGATCACAACCTTCTGGTAGCGCGTACTTTCGCGTGAACTGCCGAGAAATGAATCCGTGTTCGTCTTTCTTCTCCTCGTGTTTACCTTCAACGATGACGTAGCCGTCTGCAGTCTTAACACTGATTTCTTCAGGCGCGAAGTGTTGTACGTCTAACGTTACGTGGAACTTGTCTTTATCCGATTTGATTGTTGAGCCGACGTCTCTAGCCGCGGCCGCCATTTGTCGCCACGGCCTATAGTAGTCCCGGGAAAGCATAGGCGCTACAGCAGCGGTAAGCAAGTCTTCTGGGGTTATAGCCAAGCCGAAGTCCTGATCGATGAGATGGTGCCGATGGTGGTGGGTAGGGTTCTCGTAGATGAGAAACGGTAGAAGAGACATTGTAGGTAGCTATTTCACTTGTACTGAACTCGTAAAACGCAGTGCTTTCGCACCAAATTAGTATTTGATGTATCGCTTTCTTGTTTTTAAATGTCAAAACACCGGCCGGCGTCGCTTATATAGTTCGCTGGACTGCCATCTAGTGGCGAGTAGAATATTCTCGCATAGTTAAACAGAGTCTGCGCGGCGCCAGCTATCGACCTGACGAACATTCTCGTTGTTTCGGGAATCTTGATAAGAGTAAGGTTACCATTTCCATTTATCAGAATTATGGATTGAAAATTGGTATTATAAAATATCCGAAACTTGTCGAGCATAAAACAATAATAAATAAGAATAAACCTCTGTATGATTAGGTATATTATTCTATAAATCGCTATAAAGGGTGGTCGTAAGCATGCTTATGCCAAATAAATCTTGTTTAGGTTTATATTTTATAACTCATATCTAGCCATGGATATAATCTAAGGTACCTATTTATAATGTCAAACAATTTCTTCAGTAGTTTCTATAGAAATAAATTGTAGGAGCTTATATTTTAATATTACAATGATAATGATTGCTGAGTACAGCTTTTTATTGCATAAAAGCTATTTTATGGACTTTCCCACAAAATTACTGTTACTGGGTTACCCTAGCTTTCATCAATTTGTCAATAATTAAATAAGTACGGATTAACTATTGTTCTCGAAAATTTGTGAACGTAGATATGAATGTATTATGTACTTGTACATAAGTTGGTACGTATATTATATTAAATGTATTGTTGTAGGTGGCTGTTGCAACTTTGTAGTCCTAATAAGTTTTATCGTTATTTTTTTTCATCATCATCATCGTAATCAGCCTATTAACGGCCCACTACAGGGCCAGGCCTATCTCCTTATAAGGGAGGGAATATGGAGCGCACACCCACCACGCTGCTCCATTGCAGGTTGGTGGGCTACCTTACTACTACTTGCACGTACTGTTACTTTTTTTTAATCTAGGTCTCATTGTCTCCATATTTTTTTATTAGGTCCAATTAAGATATGTGTTTTGTAGAGAATTTGACACATATTATAACTTTGGAAGAATGAAACAGATATTTGTGTTGGGACTGGGCGACTGGGTGTTTGTCCAACCTTCGTTGTTCCAGGTTTCCATAGTACGAGGGAAACCTTAGTTTGAGACCAGGAAAATGCATGTGATGTTAATTATTTGTCGATAGATTATTTCTCTTCTCACACCATACATATATTTGACATTTGATATGTGCAGTGGATTTATAGGACGGAGGTCTTGAGTTCGATTCCCGGTGAGGCCGATTGAGATTTTGTTAATAAGTCCTGGTCTGGCAGGTGGGAGGCCTTGGTCGTGCTTAGTTACCACCCTGCCGGCAAAGACGTACCGCCTAGCAATGTACCGTTTCGGTATGATGTCATGCAGAAACCGGAAAGGGAGTGGATTTTCATCCTACTCCTTACAAGTTTGCCCACTTCCATCTCAGATTGCATCATCACTTAGGTCCCATCAGGTCAGGTGTCCTTTTGCATTCCAGGCCTAATTTATAATTAATAAAATAAAATCTCTTTCGAGTCATTAAATAAGCATGAGCACCCATGGGGTTTTCTAAAAGCCGACGAGTTTATTTGCAAGATTAACATAGACTTATTAAAGAAGATCAATTTTAAACGTACTTCCAGCCATTCGCCTTAAAAATGTAAAAAACAATCTACTAAACAATCAACTTTATTCAAAATCGGTTTAGTCTGCGAATCGGATAAAATCATTTCATCCCCCCAAAATTTAAGGAGCTCCAAACGTTATTTTTTTTTATTTTTAGACAAAATTTTTTGTTTTTATTTTTTAAGATACAGCATACATACAATTCAAAATTTTCACCCCTCTACAATAAAACCCTATTTTAAAAAATGTTTCCTAGAAATAATATACAGGACAAAACAACGTTTTCCGGGTCTTTTATAAAAATATCTTTTCTGGAAAACAAATATGTACCATAAATTATTGCGAACTGTCTGGGAATCTGTCTAGAAAGAGCACGAAAATATCGATTAGTTTAGTGGGTACAGGATGTTTTATTCAGTAAGGTCAGTGGCATAGGTAGTGTAGAAATAGGCTATTTCCCACTAGATGTCCATACAATTTTCCAATTTATTATAATAATTCTAATACTTACTTAATTGCAGGTAAACTCTAGAATGCATTCATTCTGATAAGCAATAAAAATGTTTAATCGCTTACAATTAAACGAACATATAAGATAAATAACAATACGTGGCCCTTCGATATTGTTCGCGATACATACAAAGACCACGTCAGTTTAAATAATTCCAGAAGGACCTACCGGCCCCTAGATGGCGGTGTTTGTATATAAACCCAGCCGCGCGATTCAAATGCAGTATTCGACAACTGAATCTTGCGAAGAAAAGTGTCAAGTTGAAGTGAATTCTCGCTTGTTTCATTACACGGGAATTTTTCTTAAGCTGTGTTTATAAATTAACATTAAAATGGAGAAGATATTGCATTTAATTTTTGTGGCCATCATCCTCGGAGCAGCCCAGTGTGAGGAACAATGTTCACAGAAACAACAAGCTGGCAACAGACTTATCGACCAAGACTTCGGTTTGGAATTGACACCAGACGATCTGATCACATCCATGATGTCTCCGTGGATCTTCAGGGATTATTACCGTCCATGGCGATACTTGGAAACTCTCACTAAGGATTTAGGATCAACTATTAAGTCGGAGAAGGATAAGTTCACTATCAATTTGGATGTTCAACATTTTGCGCCAGAAGAAATCAGCGTGAAGACTGCAGATGGGTATGTAGTGGTGGAAGCGAAGCATGAGGAAAAGAAGGATGAACATGGGCTAGTGTCGAGGCAGTTTGTGAGAAGATATGCCTTACCAGAAGGCGTAGAAACTGAAAATGTGGTGTCCCAACTCTCGAGTGATGGTATTTTGACGATAACAGCACCGAGAAAGGAGATCGATGGTAAGGGTGAGAGAGTTGTTCCCATCACACAAACGGGTCCAGTGCGGAAAGAGGCTAAGGAATCCAAAGAACAGTCGTGTACTGCTGAAGAGAAGTGTACTAAGAATTAAGGTGAAAAACTCGAAAACCTATCTCAAGACTGATAGTAATTAATATTTATTTAGTGTACTCGTATCTCAATAAATAAACTTCTTTAAATTAACAATATTTTGTTTTATTTAATATACCTAGGTAGGTCTTCCTTTCAAAAATGTTCGCGGTATTTGGTAATGTAAGGTAGTTCTCGTGACCAATAAATGGTAAATAAACCTTAGTTTAAATTAAATAATTGTTTCCAAAGAAATAAGAACGCCTTCAAAGTATAATATATGTATGTACATACAAACATACATACAAAACTCCTTTTTTCTCTTAAGTCAGGTAAAAATACCAAAACCTTCTAAATACATATAACGAATACTTTTTTGAATATATAATATATCTACCGCATCAAAATCAATTTATTATTATTTATTAAATAATCCCTAACCCCAAATAGGTACCAAAAGAGTACGCTATATCGTTAAGTGTTAGCCGGTCAGTAAGGTTGGATTCCAGCTCATTCGGAAATTTAATTTTAATTATATACCCAGATAGAAGATTAGATATTGTGTAAAGCGACACATTTTTTAATCATAGGCGTTTTATTATAAAAGATAAAATTGGGCTTAAGGTCCGAATAGGTACTTCGATTATCTCCTTACATAATCGTTTAGTAAAATATTCTTTCTCAAGGAAAACTAATCGTCCCTCAGAGATTATAAATTTGCGATTAATATATCTATAGCGACCAACATCGGTTCAGTAGTTTTTGTTTTTAGAAAATTGCAGACTAATTTACATGCGGGGCGAATGTAAAACCTACATTTTTTAAATTTAAAGAAAATATCTACAATATTATTTTAACTTAAAACTAAAGCATAAAGGGGAATGTAGAAAGAAAACGACAAAAATATCTTTTCTATCATAATCTATTTTATTATTTTCAAAAAAAATGTAGGAAACGTGAAACAATAAATTAACCATACTAAACTTAAACACGACAAATTATAGATCACATACGAGTCTGCGGCAATGAGACCATTTCTTCAGTTTACATAATTCTTGTATTACATTCTCGAGAAATATATAAAAACTTTAAGGCCATAACTCATTAGAGCCAACCGGCACTTGACACTCAGTAGTCTCAGCGCGTGATCCAGTGTTTCGTTGGAATCGATGTAGTTAGTGTGTGAAATGCATACTAATAATACTAACTGCACAAGGCAAGATGGAGCAGGTTGGGTACCGGGTGGATCTAAAAACTCTAGTCTGTAAAGACTGTATAAAGATATTTTTAAATTACGTGACAGGCGTTATGCTTATTTGTCATATTATGATACAGATTTAATACAAATGAAATACACCCGCAGTAACATATTTTGTTCTCAAAATATTACTTTTTTGACATAATAATAAGGAGGGAAACGTTCAAAGAAACGAATAACAAATCCACGTTAACGCCTTGACATTACGACATACGTTTGTTCCAACAACTTGTTTAGCTGTTTTTGGTCACTGTTCCTTTTTTTAAATTATTTTAACTGGAATCAAGTCCCAAGATCATAGTTCATTAGGGCCGATCGGCACCCGACCGATCACCACGCAACATATACGTTGTTAGAATTCTTTGTATGTACTTCTACCAAAATATAGTCAGTAACGTATTTATATATTGAAGTTTTCTATGTTCCTTATTTTGTATAACCTCTTGTTTATATTATGTTGTTTAGCTTCTTATCTAGGTTGCCTGGAAGATAGCCTGTGGGCGATAAGGCTGCCGAATTGTGCATTTTTGAATTCTTGTATGTAATTTTTTCGTATTTTTCGCGGACTAGGAAGCAAGAGTCGCGAGTGATTCTGGCGAGAGATATTCCGGTGATGTACCAACTCACGTTTACTGATATGAGGCATGAAGATGTGTGCGAGGAAACTGCGAACGACGAGGAAGTGTCGAGTGGCTCTAATGAGCAAATACCTTTATTTGTTTTCCATACAAATGTGCTTCTTTGTATTTCATATAATGTTTCAGTCCACAATTTTGAGTTCTAGTAAGATTAGGTATATTTAGCATTTAAAGTTTTACAATATCTTACAAAAGTTTTAGAAAATAAAGGCTAGCGCATATTTTATGAAGTCCACAACACTACACCAAAAACAATTTTGAATTATAAGAATGTGTTCGTATATAAAAAAGCAGCTATGCCAACTGCGCCACGGAGGCTGCCAAAATGCTTGTCTACTACATCTAAAATATAACCACCCGATAACCTTAGGTATAAAAGAGTTTGTTACGTCGATCGCCGCTAGGTTTCGTGTTGTTTTTTTTTTTGAGTTGTATTGCAATCCATGTTAATATGCGCTTGCCTCAGTACCTCTGATGAGCAAACCTGTTTTTCAAAATATGAGCAGGACAGTTATTTTAAAATTGGACTGTACTTTTTAAAACAAAACATCTAAAAGACCACTTACTTTTGTAAGAACTTTTATTTAATAATAATTATTATAATACAATAAAAACAATTTAATTTTTATTTAATTTCATAAAACTTATTTTACAATGACAAAATATCAAATAATTTCCACTTTAACAAATAGATTGTAATGAAATAAATTTATTGATTGGTTAAAATAGGCAAGTTGCAAGTATTTAATTTTTAAAATTGTCTTTTACATAACGCACGTTTAGACACATAGTGACTTAATCCAAAATCACGTGTTTTTGATCTTCTTTACATAGTATAAAACAAAAACGCTTTTTATGTCTGTCCCTATGAATGGTTAAGTCTTTAAAACTACGCATCCAATTTCCATGCGGTTTTTTTTATTTGAGATAGAGTATCAACAGGAAGTTTATATGTATAATACATGTATAATATAGTAGAGAAACACTGATAGTTAGAGGTTTCTGATTTCACTATTGCCCTTACAGCATGTAATTTAAGTAAAGATTTTTCAAGATAATAAGATTCAAAATGCAAGAACATACTTTAGTACTACCAGCATTGCACCCGTGCAAAGCCGGGGCGGGTCGCTAGTTATTAATAAAACGACCTAAATTCAACATTTGCATCGACCCAAAAGAATGAATCTCTACCTGCAAGAATATTTCGTGCCGCCCAAAAAACGATTTCGCCTTTCAATTTTAACGATGCAAATTTTGGAATTAGGTCGTTTTATTAATTAAGGTCAAAAACACAAATTTTTGAATGAAGTCACTATATTTCTAAGCGTGCGATAACTACAATGGGATTATGACTGGTATATATGTTTTCGTTTACTCACAAAATCATAAGTACCGGTTTAACAACAACTTTAGTCCTATAATATGACTAGCTGCGCCCTGCGGTTTCCCCTAGACCTTGTCCCCGTTCTTAGTGAGCGTCCACAACGCAAAATGGGTAACTATGCTAAATTTCAAATCAATAATTTCTGAGATTTAATGATTTTTTACTGAATTGTATTTCGCTTTTATATACATATATCTAGATTTAGTTATTTAAAGTTTTGATAACTCATAATTATGTATAACTAATTTCTTATTTAACACTATTTTATAGTTCTGTATTATAACAGGTATTGACAGCTGCTCTAGTAAGCTCTTACCTTTGGCTAGGGAGGGAGTGCACATGCACGAGACGGCCCCCGTGCCTCGGAGAGCACGTTAAGCCGTCGGTCCCGGTCAATATGGTGATAGTGATCGTTAATAAATGAAACATTATGAACCTAAGATCTACCCGCATTGGAACAGCGTGGCGGGTGTACGCTCCATATCCCCTCTACTATAAGGAGGAAGGCCTGGCTGACAACAGGCTGATAATGATAAAACAATAAGTTAATTTATCATTTTTACTATTTTTTTCAAATATTTGTGTTTTATTCTTAAATTTCAAAGAAAAAGATTTTTTTTTTGTAAACATAATATGAAAACAATATACCAGTACACTGAAGCTCCCATTAAATAGAAAATATTATTATGTATGTTTGTTATTTAAATATATTTCCTTCTCTACATAAATAACTCCGAAACAGTCGTTTCGTGCTTGTCACATAGCCGTGTAACATCAACAGGGACGTAATAAATAATTTAATTATAATTATTTAAAAAAATCACAAAAAATGTTTACTTCTAATCTTAACTAAAACTATCAATATATCTTTTTAATCTTATACACGTTTCCACATCATCCGACACGATACCGATACGATTGCGTTGATCGAATCTTGTCTCGTCTTTAACAAAAACATGAAAAATAAAAAAAACATACGCATAGAAATGAGAACCTCCTCAGTTTTTTCGTCCGTTAAAAATCAATAAAAGATGCCTAAGACTAAGACCAGTATTCTTAATTTATCTTTTGCTGCCAATTTTGTGATACACAAATTACAATATGTACTGCCGTCGAGACAATTATAGATTTTGAATGGAACGTCTTTAAGTTTCCTCCTTTTAGAACTATTATTACAGGCCCCAAGCATCTTTGCGTACGTTTTTGCCCGTAATATTGTAAAGTAACAATATTTTTTTCTCTCATTTAGTTTTAATTTTTAACAATGTCATAGAATACAAAAACGTATATAAAACACTATTAAAAATATATAAAAAAATCTTCTCCACTTGCGGGGCCAAGCAACCGATGGGCAGAGCTCATTGGTTGTATCCTTTTTAGATACTTTAGAATTAGTAAGACTGCTGACGTTGACGTCACCTCGGCATACGACACGATATCAGATCGTATGATGTAAAGACGTTTCTTAGTGCACGTTCATTAGAAATATGTGTAGATATTTTTAATTTATTTTCCTCTTAAAATTTATTTATTATTAATTATAAACTTCGACGTCGTTAAAACTTTTACAATCACATTCAGAACGCAGTTTTAGACTGAAGGGGAAAAATATTTAAAATTAGCAAAATTAATAGCTAAGTAAAATGTAATATTTAAAATATTAGCGACTATATTATGTTTTTAACAGTATGTTCAAAAATATCATTATTTACCTGATGCTAAATAATATAAAAATAATTTAATAGGTTTCACCTATATGCATGCTAAAACTAATTTCAAATTATGACATTGTAAAATCAAAATTAGTTTTTTTTTTTAGTAAAATAGATTTTGACTGATTTAACTGAGTCAAAATAAAATATAGTCATAATACTGGGAGTTATGATAAAAAAATATTAAAAAAGAAAACTAAGCACAATTCACTGGATTAACGTTAATAAATTAAAAAAGATCTATCTAAAACTGCGTGTTCAATCATTCTTTGCTTAGCCTCTACGAGACTCTTAATCCTACTATTTACATGGGGAAGGGGGAATTATCCTACTGTACCAGGTTTTATACTTAGTGAGCGTTTTGATACATTTCGAACCTTGGGCGGTTGTAATAGAGATCAAATTTGTATAGTACTTTAGTACTATAATTATGTATATATGTAATAATAATATTGTTAGTTTTGTAAACTTTTGAAGATCCTTTTCAAATTTAGCTATTCAAATAATCATAAATGCAATATATTATTTAAATTTGTTCAGGGTGGGTTGATTGCCCTATATTAACAATTTATTATTACAAGTTAACTCTTGACTGTAATCACACCTGGTGATAAGTGATGATGCAATCTAAGATGGACTTAAGATCAGTGGTCTATATAGTTGTTACAAAAATCGTTTTTACTTACAAAGTGAACATTTTACAAATCTCAATTATGTCTTGAGTGAACTTAATTTGGTAGTTTGCAATAGAAATCAGCCAAAATGTAATTGACTCGAGACATACTTAAATTTGATTATCGTTTCAGTATTCGTGCGTTAATCATTGTCTGACAAAGTTTCACCCTTTACAGTTATAAATATTTTGTAAGGATTTTTTTACCAAATTAAGAAAAGAAATAATATATATATATTTTTTTATTTTAGTAAAAAAAAATTAAAAAATGTAACAGAATTGTAATTTTCTCATAACTTTACTTAAAAAGTTATGCCTTAAAGTGGTCCCATATTAAGATGAATTTGTAAAGATCTTTGAAAACTTTTCTATCAAGTATACCAAAAAAAAATTGATTAAAATGGTTTAAAATGAGTACTGATTTTTATTGCCTGTAATCACTAATAAACAACATTTTGTCAAAATGAAATCTAGCCAGATTGATTAGTTGCCCTCGAAACCACCCATACAAAATTTTATAAAATTGGTTGAAGACGTTTCTGAGACTCAGATAAAAGAGTTGCTTGTTAAAAAATTTAGAATCTTATGTTAAATTATTTTTTTACATACCGCCAAGGTACGAAACTAACAAAAATCACTCACTTAGTATGTATCAAGTCATTATACATCATCACCTAATCCGGCGGCTGGTGGATGACTTGCGGTAACTTTTCACTTTGCACTTTCGACTCGGTGACACTTTTCACTTCCCTAACTTCTTTCACTTCCTTCACTTCTTTCACTTCTTTATCCCTGTGCCTGTCGTACTTCTTCTCGTCCGATCCCTTGTGATCCTTCTTATAATCCTTGTGATCCCTGGATCGCTCCGATTTGTGATGGGATCTGTGACGCGACGACGAGTGCCGCCTGTGACTGTCGTGCTTGTCTGACGATCGATCCATTTTGTCGGATCTCTCCACCGTTCGGTTCTCTTTCTCAGTTCTGCTTTCGGATTTATGGTCCGATCTGTCAGATTTCTCGGCTCGATCAGTTTTGTCAGATTTATCTGTTCTGTCTGTTCGGTCTGTTTTATCAGATTTATCTAATCTATCGTTTTTGTCATTGGTTTTATCCGCTTTATCCGTCTTACTGTCCACGTGCCTTTCTTTGTCTGTTCTTTCTGATTTGTTTTCCTTGTCTGATGTTTTAATCTCTAATTTGTCAGATCTCTCCAACTTTTCTGTCGGCTTGTCGAATTTATCTGACCTGCTGTCAGATTTCTCAGGTCTGTGTTTGTCGTCTCTGTGTCTGTGTTTGTCCTTGTCTGACTTATCTGTCCTGTCGTGTTTCTCTGAGCGCCTCTCTTTCTTTTCGTCTGTTTTCTCTTTCGTTTGGACTTCTATACTCTTTCGGCTTTCGGATATTTTCAATGCCGATTTCTCTTTGAATTTTGCGCTTAACGCTCTCATTTCTATGACGCCGCTCTTGTGTTTTGTTGATTTCTTTGTTTCTGAAAGTAGAAAGTAAGTTTATATTAAAGTAGATTTAAAGGTCTAAGATCGACATATATTATGTATAATTGAAATACTATTGACTCATCACAAGGTCGGTATAACTATACACTTGATCGACTTCAAATTTAGCATATGCATATAAAATAACAATACAAAAAACGTAAAAAGGTACTATTAATTTTAACAAACAGTTTAAGGTATGACCTTATTACTCAAAAATATTGTGTCCAATTTTATAACGGGATTTTAAAGTCCCTTAACATCAGCTAAAAAGGTTACGTTGTGTTTGGAAGTCCCTAAAAATGTCCAGCAGTGGACGGCTACCGGCTGTTAATGATGATGATGATGATGATGATGATGATGATGAAAAAGCTTACATACCAGTGTGATTAGTGATTGGTTGGCTTTGATCAGGCGGAGGACGTTCGTCGGCGGGAGACGACGCCTCGGACGATGGGTAATACTGCTTCAGCCTTAGATGCCACGCTGCAACAAAACAACAATGAGAGTGAAGTCGGTATACAAAATAAATATAAGCATTTAATTTGTGGTCACATATTTTATAAAAAAAAAATTATAAAAAAGAGATGAATAGCTAAATGTAAAAGTTTATATATCAGATGCAAGGAACAAGTTAACCAAAACTTAACATTAATTCAGTACACGACTCATGCGTCCACCTGCATTGGAATTTGTCCATTGCTCTTTTTATGATTTTGAAAAATTTTTATACAGTTTTTTTTAACTAATTACAGCATGGGTGTCCTTTAAACCTAACTACAAAAATATAGTTATGTATTTTAATAAAATTACCTATAGAAGTAACTGCAGATATGGTCCTAAACTGATGTATGATGTTCCTGGGCAGGAAGTAGACGTCGTCGGAGCACAGCGGTAGTCTCGAGTACCGCACTCCTTCACGACGAAGTTGGTTCAGTTTCGCCTCTTCCAGCCTGCAATAACATATAATAGTTGTAAACTGTTGGCCTTCTAGCCAAGGGCGCATTCCCCCTATGTCGTGACCACAGTTTAAAGTGTCGGAGCTTATGCTATTAACATTTAAATGGAGGTGTTGTCCACGACTTGTATTTTGCCGTGTCGACAGACTATCGTGACAATAGAAACGATTATTTGACGGCCTCCGTGGCGCAGTGGTATGCGCGATGGATTTATAAGACAAAGCTTCGATTTCCGGCAGGGCTGATTGAGATTGGGTATTGTGACCGCTTCCCGGTCAGCGAGTCCCACATTCCCTCCGGGAGGTACCGCGACCCTATCCTAGTACCTCCGGGAGGGATGCGTAAATGCATTTCCCAGCGGAAAAAAAAGGGCTCATTGAGATTTTCTGAATTGGTTGGGGCATGGCGGGTGTGAGGCTAGTTACCACCCTACCGACAAAGACTAGCGTGAAAGTCGTCGTCACAATTAATGAGACTAAATCCCATACAGTCGGCGATATACATAACTGTCGCCCAAATCACTTAAGAGAAAAGGAGAAGAGTAATTTCTCTCACCAAGTGACACATTGCGAGATGGGCGGCTCGTACAGGTCCAGCTGCAGCAGCTGCACCAGCTTGTTGAAGTCACCAGCGTGGAACGCCACCACGTCCTTGGTGATCCTTCCTCTGTCGGACTCGTCGCCGCAGTGGATCGCCTTCAGGACACCTGGTAACGATTACTTATTTTATACTAAATATTATATATGTTATGTTCTAATATTTATTGTGTGTAAAAATACGCCAACTTCATTGTTATGGTTAAGTAAATTAAAGTAACTAAATGACGTAATTATTTTTCACTTTTCAGTGCGTTTGAAGCCTTTTTACCCGACTGCGTCAGAAGGAGGGTTATGTTTTTTTTTGTATGTATGTATGTCCATTTCTTCGGCACACACTACAGCCTTAACGACTGAACGGATTTTGACATGTGAGGTTTCGTTCAATTTGTAAAAATTGTGGTAGTGACATATGCTATATAAATTTTCAAAACGGCGGCTGTAAATGGGGGAAAAAGGGGGGATGTGTGTATATCTTTCTTCTATCTTCGCAATATGGGTATCAAATGAAAGGTCGTAAAAAGACCATTTCAAAAATATAAATATCATATCATGTTTATAATGCCGTTTTAACAAAAAATGGCATAAAGTGTACTGAGTCATTTCTATACCATAAACTAAAACAAAAAAGTCTCAAATAAAATTATTATTATAAAAACAAAAACCCGACTGCATAGAAGTTAAAATACTTAATTTTCTGCGGGGAAAGAAAGATTTACCAAAACTACGTTTGTCCCCGCCTGCAGCACCATAAAGTATTTAGAATTTTATATAGATATAGTGATCCTAGTTTTTCTCTTTTCAGTTCATAACTTCTATGCAGTCGGGTTTTTTGTTTTTATAATTTTAACTAGTGGACACCCCTGGTTTCACCCATGTAGTTCTTGTTCCTGTGAAACATGTTATTCTGAAGCTGTATTATTGTAAAGTTTCGTCACTCATAAACCTTCACCTTTATACTATTAGCATGATTCTGTTGCAACTCACCGACGGCGGCGGTGGTGATGCGGTCGAGCCCGTGCCCCACGTGGTCGGCGTGCGCGCGCGTGCGGTCCTCGAACAGGAACTCGCGCGCCTCGCTCCAGCGCGGCAGGTACTGCAGGTTGCGCAGCTCGTTCATGCCCGTCCTGCACCGATATTCTGTTGCAACTCACCGACGGCGGCGGTGGTGATGCGGTCGAGCCCGTGCCCCACGTGGTCGGCGTGCGCGCGCGTGCGGTCCTCGAACAGGAACTCGCGCGCCTCGCTCCAGCGCGGCAGGTACTGCAGGTTGCGCAGCTCGTTCATGCCCGTCCTGCACCGATATTCTGTTGCAACTCACCGACGGCGGCGGTGGTGATGCGGTCGAGCCCGTGCCCCACGTGGTCGGCGTGCGCGCGCGTGCGGTCCTCGAACAGGAACTCGCGCGCCTCGCTCCAGCGCGGCAGGTACTCCAGGTTGCGCAGCTCGTTCATGCCCGTCCTGCACCGATATTCTGTTGCAACTCACCGACGGCGGCGGTGGTGATGCGGTCGAGCCCGTGCCCCACGTGGTCGGCGTGCGCGCGCGTGCGGTCCTCGAACAGGAACTCGCGCGCCTCGCTCCAGCGCGGCAGGTACTGCAGGTTGCGCAGCTCGTTCATGCCCGTCCTGCACCGATATTCTGTTGCAACTCACCGACGGCGGCGGTGGTGATGCGGTCGAGCCCGTGCCCCACGTGGTCGGCGTGCGCGCGCGTGCGGTCCTCGAACAGGAACTCGCGCGCCTCGCTCCAGCGCGGCAGGTACTGCAGGTTGCGCAGCTCGTTCATGCCCGTCCTGCACCGATATTCTGTTGCAACTCACCGACGGCGGCGGTGGTGATGCGGTCGAGCCCGTGCCCCACGTGGTCGGCGTGCGCGCGCGTGCGGTCCTCGAACAGGAACTCGCGCGCCTCGCTCCAGCGCGGCAGGTACTGCAGGTTGCGCAGCTCGTTCATGCCCGTCCTGCACCGATATTCTGTTGCAACTCACCGACGGCGGCGGTGGTGATGCGGTCGAGCCCGTGCCCCACGTGGTCGGCGTGCGCGCGCGTGCGGTCCTCGAACAGGAACTCGCGCGCCTCGCTCCAGCGCGGCAGGTACTGCAGGTTGCGCAGCTCGTTCATGCCCGTCCTGCACCGATATTCTGTTGCAACTCACCGACGGCGGCGGTGGTGATGCGGTCGAGCCCGTGCCCCACGTGGTCGGCGTGCGCGCGCGTGCGGTCCTCGAACAGGAACTCGCGCGCCTCGCTCCAGCGCGGCAGGTACTGCAGGTTGCGCAGCTCGTTCATGCCCGTCCTGCACCGATATTCTGTTGCGCGCGCGTGCGGTCCTCGAACAGGAACTCGCGCGCCTCACTGCAGGTTGCGCAGCTCGTTCATGCCCGTCCTGCACCGATATTCTGTTGCAACTCACCGACGGCTCGCTCCAGCGCGGCAGGTACTGCAGGTTGCGCAGCTCGTTCATGCCCGTCCTGCACCGATATTCTGTTGCAACTCACCGACGGCGGCGGTGGTGATGCGGTCGAGCCCGTGCCCCACGTGGTCGGCGTGCGCGCGCGTGCGGTCCTCGAACAGGAACTCGCGCGCCTCGCTCCAGCGCGGCAGGTACTGCAGGTTGCGCAGCTCGTTCATGCCCGTCCTGCACCGATATTCTGTTGCAACTCACCGACGGCGGCGGTGGTGATGCGGTCGAGCCCGTGCCCCACGTGGTCGGCGTGCGCGCGCGTGCGGTCCTCGAACAGGAACTCGCGCGCCTCGCTCCAGCGCGGCAGGTACTGCAGGTTGCGCAGCTCGTTCATGCCCGTCCTGCACCGATATTCTGTTGCAACTCACCGCGCGCCTCGCTCCAGCGCGGCAGGTACTGCAGGTTGCGCAGCTCGTTCATGCCCGTCCTGCACCGATATTCTGTTGATGCCGCGCCTCGCTCGAGCGCGGCGGCGGTGGTGATGCGGTCGAGCCCGTGCCCCACGTGGTCGGCGTGCGCGCGCGTGCGGTCCTCGAACAGGAACTCGCGCGCCTCGCTCCAGCGCGGCAGGTACTGCAGGTTGCGCAGCTCGTTCATGCCCGTCCTGCACCGATATTCTGTTGCAACTCACCGACGGCGGCGGTGGTGATGCGGTCGAGCCCGTGCCCCACGTGGTCGGCGTGCGCGCGCGTGCGGTCCTCGAACAGGAACTCGCGCGCCTCGCTCCAGCGCGGCAGGTACTGCAGGTTGCGCAGCTCGTTCATGCCCGTCCTGCACCGATATTCTGTTGCAACTCACCGACGGCGGCGGTGGTGATGCGGTCGAGCCCGTGCCCCACGTGGTCGGCGTGCGCGCGCGTGCGGTCCTCGAACAGGAACTCGCGCGCCTCGCTCCAGCGCGGCAGGTACTGCAGGTTGCGCAGCTCGTTCATGCCCGTCCTGCACCGATATTCTGTTGCAACTCACCGACGGCGGCGGTGGTGATGCGGTCGAGCCCGTGCCCCACGTGGTCGGCGTGCGCGCGCGTGCGGTCCTCGAACAGGAACTCGCGCGCCTCGCTCCAGCGCGGCAGGTACTGCAGGTTGCGCAGCTCGTTCATGCCCGTCCTGCACCGATATTCTGTTGCAACTCACCGACGGCGGCGGTGGTGATGCGGTCGAGCCCGTGCCCCACGTGGTCGGCGTGCGCGCGCGTGCGGTCCTCGAACAGGAACTCGCGCGCCTCGCTCCAGCGCGGCAGGTACTGCAGGTTGCGCAGCTCGTTCATGCCCGTCCTGCACCGATATTCTGTTGCAACTCACCGACGGCGGCGGTGGTGATGCGGTCGAGCCCGTGCCCCACGTGGTCGGCGTGCGCGCGCGTGCGGTCCTCGAACAGGAACTCGCGCGCCTCGCTCCAGCGCGGCAGGTACTGCAGGTTGCGCAGCTCGTTCATGCCCGTCCTGCACCGATATTCTGTTGCAACTCACCGACGGCGGCGGTGGTGATGCGGTCGAGCCCGTGCCCCACGTGGTCGGCGTGCGCGCGCGTGCGGTCCTCGAACAGGAACTCGCGTGCGGTCCTCGAACAGGAACTCGCGCGCCTCGCTCCAGCGCGGCAGGTACTGCAGGTTGCGCAGCTCGTTCATGCCCGTCCTGCACCGATATTCTGTTGCAACTCACCGACGGCGGCGGTGGTGATGCGGTCGAGCCCGTGCCCCACGTGGTCGGCGTGCGCGCGCGTGCGGTCCTCGAACAGGAACTCGCGCGCCTCGCTCCAGCGCGGCAGGTACTGCAGGTTGCGCAGCTCGTTCATGCCCGTCCTGCACCGATATTCTGTTGCAACTCACCGACGGCGGCGGTGGTGATGCGGTCGAGCCCGTGCCCCACGTGGTCGGCGTGCGCGCGCGTGCGGTCCTCGAACAGGAACTCGCGCGCCTCGCTCCAGCGCGGCAGGTACTGCAGGTTGCGCAGCTCGTTCATGCCCGTCCTGCACCGATATTCTGTTGCAACTCACCGACGGCGGCGGTGGTGATGCGGTCGAGCCCGTGCCCCACGTGGTCGGCGTGCGCGCGCGTGCGGTCCTCGAACAGGAACTCGCGCGCCTCGCTCCAGCGCGGCAGGTACTGCAGGTTGCGCAGCTCGTTCATGCCCGTCCTGCACCGATATTCTGTTGCAACTCACCGACGGCGGCGGTGGTGATGCGGTCGAGCCCGTGCCCCACGTGGTCGGCGTGCGCGCGCGTGCGGTCCTCGAACAGGAACTTCCAGCGCGGCAGGTACTGCCCCGTGCCCCACGTGGTCGGCGTGCGCGCGCGTGCGGTCCTCGAACAGGAACTCGCGCGCCTCGCTCCAGCGCGGCAGGTACTGCAGGTTGCGCAGCTCGTTCATGCCCGTCCTGCACCGATATTCTGTAACTCACCGACGGCGGCGGTGGTGATGTGTCGAGCCCGTGCCCCACGCCGCGCGCGCTCGAACAGGAACGCGCGCGCGCGGCGTACTGCAGGGGAACTCGTTCATGCCCGTCCTGACCGATATTCTGTTGCAACTCACCGACGGCGGCGGTGGTGATGCGGTCGAGCCCACGCCGTGCGCCGCGTGCGGTCCTCGATTTTGCCCACGGTGGTCGGCGTGCGCGCGCGTGCGGTCCTCGAGTGTCTAGTGTGTTGCTACCTTCAATATACAAAAAATTAAACAAAACTAGGTATTCCGTTTTTTTTACTAAATATTAGCAAACGCCCGCCATTTTGCCCACGGTAGTGTCTAGTGTGTTGCTACCTTCCAAAAACAAAAAATTAAACAAATGTATGTATTCCTTTTTTTAAAGGAAAATTAGTATAGCAGATTATCATCAATAGATGATATATGCTATCGCGGACTTTTTTGTAGTCTTAATAAAAGGAAACAATTCTTTTATACATCGTTTCCTTATATCTGAAATAGATTAGCGGCGTTTTCGATTAAAGCTCCTAGACTAGTATTTCATCTAATTTACATAAAACCTTGAAAAATTATATACTTAAATCTTCCTCAAAAACCGCTCAATCTATTAGTGACAATGCGTTCAGAAGTTTTTTGAGTTTATCGCAGACAGGACCAACGCAGCGAAGAACTTTGTTTTATAAAATTACTAAATATTACTGTTACCACAAATGAATAGCTATATTATCAATACGCAATACGATGTGTAAAACACCTTACCTCCTTTTCTTGATAGGGCTTTTCCCAAGTTCAGCGGTTGGCACCAACTGTTCTCCTGGTCTGATCCACAGTATGGGGCCGTCGTTAGACTCCTTGGGGTCCATTTCAACCGCTGACATCGGGCCCCATGGCATTGTCTGTAAAAAAATGTATACAATTATTCTCAGATATATTTTGTTTTGCAAAAATATTTCATTGTTATAATATTTATCAGCGGACGCCCGCGAGTCCGCGCGAAATTCTGTTTTGCGATATAAATTCTGCAGATAAATTCTATTTAGTTCGGCGAAAAATAGCCTATGTCCTTTCTCAGGCTCTAGGACTATAGTCCGTTCAAGGAGAAGCGAGACCAGACGTAAACAAACTGATTGCAAGGTCATTCGCTTAGGCAGGGTTGTGTAACATTTTTTACCCCCCCCCCCCTGAACTGTTTTGACCCCGAGTTTTGAAGCCGTGAGCAGTGCAGCAGATAGCAAGCAAATAAGATAGAAAGAGATAGACATATTTTGTTTGTTCCGTCGTCGCTAAGAACAGCTGTATTTACGTGTGGTATCTGATACTAAACAGATTTTAGTCTAGTCGACAACTCTTATCTCTGTATCAAATTTAATTTTAAATAACCATTTTTTAACGGCCCACTACAGATCCAGGCCTCCCTCCTTATAGGAGAGGGGATATGGAGCGTAGACCCACCACGTTACTCCAATGCGGGTTGGCGGGCTTATCAGATGTAGAAGTAGACCGTGACCGACAGCTTAACGTGCTCTAGTATCAATTTGACTTTGTCATCCAGTGTAATAGGTGTTTAGTTTAATGTAAACTCATTTTAGAACTATTGTAAATATAATTCTCACCAGATTAAGGAAAGGGCACTCGGACAGCATATTCAACATGTCAGGGAAGTAACCACCGACCTCCTCGTGCACCGTGCCCACCAGCGAGATCTGGTGTAGCGGCCCGCAACGGAACGTGCCTGCCGCGTACGATTGTTGCACCTGGGAAAGTATCATCATCATTATCATCATTACCAACCTATTAACGGCCCACTTCAGGCCCAGGCCTCCCTCCTTATGGGAGAGGGGATACGAAATGATCTACGATGCGTCAAAGAGGGAAGTGGCCAAGGAAACATATTGCGAAGACCAATAGGAGCGAAAGAGAGAGCTATATTGTTCGCTTTTGTAGCTATAGGTATATCTATAGCTAAAGCTTTTTAGGCAGGCTCAAACGGCTCTCAAGGTGCCTCCTGTAAGTCTCCGCTCTCAGCTCGGAGTCTAAGCCGAGGTCCAAGTGCCTCTAAACTATAGAGGAACTTTCTGAATGAGTGTTGTGGCCTGAGTCCTGAGTTCTGACTTCCAAGGTCCCCTAAAGTGATATGATAAATAGGTACCTGCTGATAATATCTACTGATGGTGGTGGTCTCGATGTCAGAAGCGCGCGCCAGTACACCAGCCTTCACAGTGAGCGTCGGGTGCTGTTCGGACAGGTACTGCAGTAGGCATGGTAGCCGCCCCGCAGCACCGCGAACCACCCCGCACACGAAGTTGGCCCAACCCTCGCTGTCCTCAGAGAACACCAGCTGAGGACAAGTTTTTTGTATTACTAACTATGTACCGAATCATATAAATTGGCATTAGAGGGCGTTAAATTCTCGAAAGTTGCTAAAAGCAAAAGAGTAGACAATACTATCTATCTCTCTCTTACCTTTGTATTTGCAATCCACTGCGAGAGGCTCACTCCCAAATAATAAGTTTCAATTCGATCAGTATTAGCAAAATTTAAACCTTCTTTAGGAACTCATTTTCTATTTAGTAAAAATTGTATTAAAATCTGATCAATATTTTCAAGTTTAACAGACTGATAGACAGAGGCAGTGGGGTTATATGAATATAACTAAATAGCTCATTATTGTGACAAACCTTCAAGAACTCCTTGGCGAGCGACTCCTGCTGCGTGGCGCTCAGCATGTCAATGTCGTGTTGGTACAAGTACACGACGCTTGCGCCGCCGTTTGGATGCGTTTCCACGCGCATCAACCTACCCACAAAAAACTGATGCTTCTAAATACAGTTAAAAACATTATCTTATTTCTAAAACTTATTTTTTATTATGTATATTTTTATAGGCGGCAAATTAGCCCAGTTTACTCTCGAGATTCAACTAGGACTGCCTATAATTATTGCCTCAGATTTAGTCGGGTTAACTCTAAGCCCATACTGTTTGCTCCAAAGTGAAACTGCGTCAAGATCATAATTAATTGCAGACACAGTAGAGCTAAGGTTCTCGAGAGTAGAAGAGCGATATATTTGAACATCGTCTGCATACATGTGATAGAGAGAAGAGATAATTTGAGTTATAGAATTGATGAAAATAGCAAAGAGTAAGGGAGATAACACGCCACCCTGAGGTACCCCGGCAGAAACAACGCACCATGACGAAGGGTTCATCAACTCGAATGCGTTGTTGACGGCCATTGAGGTAACTCCGAAACCAGTCAATCACAGATGGAGAAATGTTAATAGAGCGAAGCGAACCCAGCATAATATCATATTCAACAGTGTTAAAGGCATTACTGAAGTCAAGCAAAACTACGACAGTGAGTTGCCTATTATCCATCGCCCAATGTAAGTCATCAGTGACTTTCACTAATGCTGTGGCCGTACTATGACCGGGACGAAAGCCGGAATGTAAAGGACTTAGGATAGAGTGCTTATTAAGGAATAAACTTAACTGACGGAAAACCAATTTTAATATTAGTTGGGCTTGGGTAACTACACTTTCAGCCAGCGAGTCTCTCTGGCTGGCAGTAACACTACACATACAATAGCACTGACCTGTGATATTTGAGTCCCTTGAAGTCGAGGCTGTGTGCCACCGTGCCCCACACGGGGCCAGTCTTCTCCTTCTCCCTGCGACACTGCACCCCGATGGAGCAACGCTTCACTCGCGCGCGTCTCCTGCACTGCTGGCAGGAAGAGTGCCGTGATGTGTGGGATGATCTGTAGATAAACAACAAGAGAGATTATTTTAAGCCAACATTCTATAATCTCACTTTTCTCATTTCATTCACACAATTCTCATTTCTTCACTTAACATAAAAACAAATATGATGGATCCATTCATTACATTAAAATTAAAAAATTTTGAAAAGTTCAGTAGACTCAATGTGTGAATGGAAGAGCTATATTGTGTTGTCCTAAAGGCAAAGTAGCCCAATAGCATGCAATCGACATTATCGCTTTCTTATTTCGTTGGGACGAAAGGGTGATATTTTAGACTAGCGGACGCTCTTCTCTCTCTCGTCTTTTCTCAGTCTCTAAACTATCTCTGTACCAATTTTTATTTAAATGAGTTCAGTAGTTTAAACGTGATTTACGTGAGTAACAAACAGACAGCGTTACTTTCGCATTTATAAAATCAGTATAGATTTCGCTGCTATTGGGCGACGAAATATCGTTTTCTCTACGCGAGATTTATCTTCGTGCGTATCTTAGGACAGCCAATATTTTAGCGCGCAGCAAACTAAGCCAATCAATATGAATTACTGATACTTAAACGCAAATAGTACTTTCTAGGTTCTCAATTCAAAGCGTATAAGGTGAGTTTGAATTATCAGCCAGCGGCGAAACTTGAGTAAGTGTAATGGATACTGATTACAACAGGGGAATAAAATTATTTCTAAAACCAGTAACAAAAAATTTAAAAATTACCTACAAAATATTTACTCACTTAAGACACTACATAGCACCATCCATGGCATTCATAAATTAATCACAAGATACCGAACGAACGTATGTCTTAAACATTCGATTACTACCAAATAAAATACGGAAAGAAAAGCCAAACCGCCAAAATCTCCCCCACTAGACCAGACCTGAACGAGTAAAAAATTATAACAATCGGCTGTCAGAAATCGAACACGGAACCTTCGAAGGACTAAGTAGGTAGATATGTCGATCAGCTGTTACGTTTGTTATTTTGATCAATTCTAGTGTGTACGTAACAGCCTTGAGGTTAATGGCTGGCTGGCTTTAGGGTAACTTATGGATATATTAGATGGCGTTATGCGTACTGTCGTAAGTGAATAGATATTTCGTAATGCTTTACAATTTTTTATTTATTGGTTCTGGTAACAAATTTTTTATTCTATTGTAATCTATATGCATAAGACTTGCTCCAGTTTCGCCGCTGGCTGATAATTCAAACTCACCTATGTATCCTTTTTTATGTATTTATTTTTAAAATTTTATAAGAACATTGTATACAAGTAAAATTTTAAAAAAGTAAAGAAGGCCATAGATATATAAAACAAATATTATAATTTTTTTATTTGGAAATTCGCAATTTGCAGGTCTCAATAATTTTTAATCAATAGTCAAATTAAAGAATTTAATAAGATATTTAGAAAACACACTTTGATTAAAAATAAACAGTGGCACTAGTATTTTTTTTTTATAAAACTTAAGTAGAAAATGTAGCATTGACTCACCTATCCCTCTCCTTCTCTCTATCCTTACTCCTCTCTTTATCACCTTCGTACTTCACAACATCTCTCTCAGTTTTCACTTTGACGTCGCTTACTTTATCCTCACTTTTAACATTTCTGATGGCGGGATAAAATTGTTGAGCGACGTTCTCCTGTTTAATTTTCAACGGCAACTCCAAATTGCCATAGCACGGCAACTCCCTTCTCGGGGTCGATTGGAACTTGATAGCTTTCAATGACATGCTAAAATGTGTGGACAAACGCCGAGAGTTAGATTCCAAGAGTATATTTGCCCTTGTGACTTTTGGATACTTGTATCTAAACATGGATCTTTGGAAGTGTGTGTTTATTATCCTTAGCTGTCTTGACACAGAGGAGTAGATGCGTTTTGTCAGATCATCTTGCGGTATAGTATTTGACAATTGGGTTTGCTTCCAAGATGTGTTGATGCCTCCGAACCAATCTATGTATGGATCGTTGATGTTCATATTGTCTTGTTTGAAGAGTAAAGGGTTTCTGGCTGGTGGTGATTTGTGGAGAATGTGTAGTGTTAGGACCGAAGTGTCTCCGAATCCTCCAGAGTCGAACACAGGCCATATCTTGCTGTATTTGGCCGGCCTTGTGTTTTCCCCCCAAACGCATAGCTCTTTGGACTCGCTGCTACGTTTACGCTTTTTTCCTGTAATCAAAAAACATTTTTTGAGCCACCCAAAATATTTATTTTATTATTAAAGTAAAAATGTATAATTTTGTAAAAATTTCAAGTGCCACAACCTGTTGCCATTATTGATATTGAGCAAAATAAATGTATATGTTGTATGGAAGCTACCTTAAATACTTATTTTATTTTGTTTTTTGTATTTCAACTGTCTAGTTATAGCAGTTCTTGGTGAGCGGCCCGTTTTACCCTTTGGGTATTTTTTTTATCAATATAAGAGCGGGCAAACGAGCATGCGGGTCGCTTGATGTTAAGCGATTACCGCCGCCCATAAACATTTGCAACACCAGAAACATTGCTAGTGCATTGCCGGCCTTAGAGGAAAGAGTTAATACGCCCCTTAAATACCCCCATATTAAAATTCCCGAGTACGAGTACGTTACGTGGCGTTAAATCACTAAAAAGAAATAAAAATTTTTAACAAAAAATAAAACTGACTCAAAACGCACTAAAAAGTATAAAATTACTCTCGTCATTTAGTTGCTTTAATTTATTTAGGCATTTCTAGGAGTCGGTGCCAGTCCAGGTTCCTACTTTAAGGACATAAGACCCAAAAACTGCTTTACTGTGTTAAATAAATGTTCCTTAAACTTGCTGGCACCGACTTCATACATATACTTAAGTAAATTAAGGCAACTAAATGACACAGTTATTTTTTACTTTTTTAGAGTTTTGAGTCGGTTCTATTTTTTGTTAAAATTTTTTTATAATCTGATATAATTTTTTATAATGTTTTCTTTTGATTTCTCTTAAATTATGTTTCATTCTCAATTGAAAAAAATTAAGATCATTACAAAAGGTTGCCTGTGCACATTTATTTAAATCATTGAAATTTCGTTGAGATATACAGTAAAAGTAAAGTTTAGAATATTTATTATATTATATTCAAAATTACAGTTTTACAGACTCCATACATTTTAATCAGTTAAAATACCAGTCAGTCATTTGATCAAGATAACTGATTTAGGTAATTGTCATAGTTAGATATGGATTATTATCTATCTAATATTATAAAGCTGAAAAAATTGTTTGTGTGAACTAATCTCAGGAGCTACTGGTCCTAATCGAAAAATTCTGTTTGTGTTTGATATTCCATTTATCGAGAAATGGTATATAAAATCATGCTACAACCAATAGGAGTGAAGAATCAGTGGAAAATGTGGAAAAAATCAGGAAAATTTTAATTTTTAGGGCTAATATAATATAACAAGTTATAAGGAGAAACTTAAGCTTTATTATTTTCATTATCTTATTTTTTAATCTCCACACGGACAAAATCCCTGGCATCGACCAGTGACTAATAAATTTAAAGTTATGCATTGCTTTTTTAAAAAATGTTCATCAAAGGACATAACTAGTTATTCTTAGCTTACTTAATCTTATTTATTTTAATTAATTTGTACTAGCAATTCCTTCTTTGTAATTTGTTTGTTGATAAATGTCGCATGTTTGGGTTTAGTATAGTCCTGTTTCCCTTATAGGAGAGGCCTCTTTCCTTATTGGCCCAGTATTAATTATTGAACAAACTTAATTATCTGATGTTACAATATTCATGCAACTGATAAAATTCAAATAATTAAATATTTAAAATATATTTTTTCAAATTCTTCCTTCCAATCAAATGCTTCACAAATGACAAAATGACTTCTATATTTATTATATTTTCTCAGACACAAAACCATTTTATATATTAGGCTATAATGTTTTTGACCTATCTGGGGTTTCAAAAGAGCTTTTCATCACTTAAGGTCAAGCATGACTATAATATATTATGTTATAATATATTATGTAAAAATGACACCCATCTGCTTGCAAAGAGGAGCAAATATATTTTATTATTAGTAATAAAAACAAAATTCATTATATTTATGTAGACTGTATTAAAAATCTTTGGATACATTAAGTCTGTCAGTATGTATAGACTCTACCATCAGTTCGGAAGGAAGATTTTGCAGAAAAGAAAGACCCTGAAAGAAACTCTGAAGAGAAATGAATGTTTCAATTTGTATTTTTTATTTTACAATCTTTGTCATCCCTTCTTGTGTGAAGGAAAAAAGTCAATTGCCTCCCAAAAACCTTTGTCATTAGTAAAGTCATCAATTCTATAGTAGCCTCGCCTTAGTACATAAATGATTTTTGACACATTTTTTAACTTATGTAACAAGACTTCCTTTAGGATAAGGTAAATTGTATACTCAATCCCACAAATGATTTCTGTACTCTGCTTAAACTTAGTACTGGAGAAACTAAATTTGTTTATCAGCAATATCAAGTATTAGTTAGGAATTAATGGAATATAGGGGTAGACTATAGAAATGGTGTGGACCAATAGAGCCAATTCTGTTAAACATAAGATATAATATGTCAATATATACAGATTAACCCCTGTGGGCCTGACATTCAAACCTTCTTTGAGGCCCGCGGCTACCTGGGTAGCGACAGAGCTATAATGACAGCTGTCATTATTTGCCTGACGGTTGCCAGGGGACCCCTCGGGGCTGTGAAACTTTAATGAGAGATGTAAAGATTTACATTGCAGTTGACACTAAATACTAACAAATCAGTATAAAAGGTCCAAGGAATCATGTTTTTGGTCAAAATTGGAGATTCAGACTTCTATTTATATTGAAAAATATCAGTAGACTATATTTTGATATAAGAGAATAATTACAATGACAATATAGTAACAAATTAAGTAATCAAGCCTTTTGTAAGTGTACAGATCTTGAAATAATTAGTAGAAAGTAGAATTGAATCCCCAGCAAGGTCATTCACTGATGCAAGATTCAGCATCCCATGGCAACAGTACAACACACAAACACACTTTTATAACACATTACGTGGATAATTGATGAAAAATAACAAAGTAAAACACCACAAAATGTGCTGGAAATGTTTATCAACATAAATGACCTCCATAGTGATGCAATGTACATGTGATAGGTTAACATATTTCCCCCCAAAACAAAACACATATACGGCAACAATTACATGAATAGCTAACTAAATAAATGTTCCAGTAGTATAATAATATACAACTAAACTATATTTGGTTGTTTCTCACCTTTGGATTCAACAGGGGATGCGTGTTTCGAATTAGTTGGCACACTTGGACCGTATCCCAATTTCGAAAGTTTTCGGTAATCGTGAGTCACTCGACGACGCTTGGTGCTTTCGCCGGCGTCCGTATCGCTGCGCGCGTTGCTAACATCATCCACGAAATCATCATTTTCACCAACTTTTACGTGGGATTCCATGGAATCATCGGACGCCATTGTTTTACGGGAAAAGGTGAAACGTCGACTATATAACAACTAATCGTCAATGAAACATCGACGGCAGCTTATGAATTCAGACTACTGACACGACAACATTTTAAATGACACAGTGTGATTAGAAACACATTGATATCGAATAAAAAACAACTTGAGACGCCATTTACTTGCAGCCTCGTACTTTTTGTTAAGTTTTTTTTTTACGATTGTTTTGTTGCCTACATTCAGTGTAACGGAACGTTTTACTCAGCCACGTATAAAGTGTCCAAACAAAAATGTATTAAAGCTAATTTAAGGAAGATATAATTTTGAATAATAAAATTAATAATAAATTTATAATAATTATAAAGAATCAAATTTATAATTATTTTCAAATTTTATTAATTGTGATTGGCTGTTTTAGTGCCATCTAGTTTTGAACATTGAAGTGAGTTTATATCACAAGATGGCGCTTAACTAAATTATTCAAAGTTATAACTGCCATCTATGCAATAGGCCAACTGTGCAACACGGTCCAACCGCTGTGATATTATATACCCTCGCTAGATGGCACTAGTTTAAAAACACAGTGGAATTATAATACGTATAGTGTAGTGAATGAATATCAACTTTCTATATATCCATTAAAAGTGTACACCTTATGTATTTCAATATTCTAAATTTCAAAACTATTTATAAACCGACATTAAATATCAGACGAAAAAATTAAACGTTAAATTAATAAAAACACATAAACGTATAAATTAAACCTTAAATTGCTAAACTAAATCCGATGTAATTTAAACGATATTTGAATGTCTTTGAACATTTGTATGTTTTAAGACTAAAAATGTCTTCAATATGTTTGAAACAGGTTTTCTAGCATTGTCTTTAGCGTTTTCCTTCAAAAAAACCGCCACGCATAAACATCGGACGTGCCAAATTAGTAAAACATGTATGTCATTTTGCTTTATAGCTATTTGCTTTTAAAACAAATTCGTAGGGTTGCCACTAATTAGCAAAAACATATCAAGGCCATGATTCTTATAATATATTGTATGTAAGTACAAATTATATGTATAAGCTAAATACCACTGACTTTTCGTGAGATCTCTAACCATATACTGGATTGAATTTTCTCGATACTTTCATGGGAACGGGCCCTACACTCTACTGTGAGAGAAGGAAACATTGTCAAATAGTGATAAAAAAAAAGATCTAGCAGAGGTTGATGTGAGGTTTTCTCAAACTAAAGTTGCTAATTCAAGTCATCCTCCGTAATTCCGGTCTTGAAAAATGGCATGACCATCAAGGTCGCCCAAAACACGAGGCGTGTGCTTTTGCAGTAAACAAATTGTATTTTTAGAGCAAAATAGTTATTAGCGCCGTCAATATACCTGCGCAGTTTGGCGTGTTGCAACTTCAGAGAGGATTAAAAATTTAACACGAGCTAAAGAATAGGCTGGTGCATCTTTGTTGTAACATGTAACTTAGTAAAAGTAATTTGAATTTTCATTTAAATAATACTCTGAATGTGACAGCCCTGTGTGAGACTCGCAAATAAAAATTCAACATATCAACACGTATTTAAATATTCATTGTATCTATTTTTTAGAGTTCAGTATCTATCTGTCTATGTTTAAATGAGCAATTTTTGTAATATTTTCTTCTAGTATTTGGATCAAATACCTCATGCGACCCGGTCTACGTTTGAGTTCATAGGCCAAAGATGCGAACGAAGAGATATCTTGAGTAGAACAAAAGATGTGTAGAGCAAAATCAATAACCGAGACCGATGGGTACCTAACGGTTCTTCTGATAGTGGTAGGTTTTTATCGACTACAAGTTGGCCCTTGACTGCTATTACACCTGATGTTAAGAGATGATGCAATCTAAGGTACCATATAAGACCGCCAAATCACATAGAAGCATGGTGGTGGGGCCAGTAGTGGTTACGAACGATACGATAGTCGGATTCTGAACTTTCTTCGCAACCCAACATTGGGGAGCATAGTAAGTCGGTCTCGGTCACTATAGTGAATTACGTTGATTATTTAACGATCACCGAACGTTATCACTCTAAGCCCGCCAGTTTAACAGCAGCGTGGTGGGTATAAGCTCCATATGCCCTCTCCTAATAATATTAATAGGAAATGATGATAAGAAGCTTGTGCCCTTATGTAGAACTATAAAAAAATATACCAAAAAATATTGTACGGAATTCTCAACAGTAAATTCAACTCGAAATTTGAAAGAGTTTTTATGGCGGTTATAAAAATATTTTGTATGCAAGTTAGGAAGCGGCGTCGAGTATAGTAAATAACTTCACAGATTTTACTTAGAATTTGTACCTAGTTGTGTAACATAACTAAACTTAACTTTTACCGACATCAAAAAGAAGAGGTTACTTTACTAATTAGGTACCTGAAAAATTACTTGATCTTAATTTGAATAGAGTTTTTGTTTCACATTTTTCAGGGTATGGTTTAGTTAGTGAGAATACTATTAATATTATAAACACGAAAGTTTGAAAGAGAAACAAACATCCATCAATACTTAATTGATGGATGTTTGTTTCTCTTTCACGCAAAAACTACTGAATGGATTTTGATGAAACTTTACAATAATATAGCTTGTACATTAGAATAACAAATAGGCTACTTTTTATCCCGAAAATTTTGCGGCAACAGGAAATACGCGGGTAAAACCGCGAGCGACATATACCTATATAATTTCACCATTTTTTTTCCATAATAGTAGTGCGATGCAAGTATTTAACCTCCGTGGCGCAGTGGTATGTGCAGTGGCTCTATAAGATATCGGTCTTAGGTTCGATTCCCGGCGGGGATTGCCTATTGCGATTTTCATAGAGATAGATATAGATAGATAGAGTTGGTTCTGGTCTGGTTGGTGGGAGGCTTTGGCTGTGGCTAGTTACCACCCTACCGGCAAAGAAGTATCGCCAAGCGATTTAGCGTTCCGATACGACGTCGTGCAAAAACCGAAAGGGGTGTGGAATTTTTATCCTACTCCTAACAAATTAGCCCGCTTTCATCTTAGATTGCATCATAACTTTTCACAGGTGCGATTGTAGTCCAGGGCTAACTTGAAGTAAATACAAAAAATTATGATTCAATCTACACCTCGTTTGTCTTCTACACGACATTGTATCAAAACGCTACATCGATTGGTGGTACGTCTTTGTCGGTAGAGTGTAACTAACCACGAGGCCTCCCACCAGCTAGACCCCAACAAGATACTCTTAACAAGAAGAAGAAAAAACACTTTATTGCACATAAAATAATGATAACAGAGATAAGTACACGAGAAAAAAAGGATTACAATAAATTTTTTTTCGAGGGAGAAATCTCCTCCAGAGATACCCGATTTCGTAAGGGAGAAATCGGGTTATGTGGGACTTCTCCACTAAAACCCCCTCGGTGGCCATCCTCACTAATGAACTGCTATACCGGTGCCTCTCTCGCGCTATGCCTCTTAGCTTGTGTCAGAACAGGTTGTTATCTGCCCGGTATAGCATGCAGTAGGCCAGTGATTCTCAACCTTATTTTTGTTGCGGCACACATTTAATGATTTCAAAATTTGGCGGCACACAAAGAAAAAGATAAAAATTATTTACTTACTACAACACACTGCATAAATAGTTTATGACAAAAATTTTAAATACACCAAGACCCCGCTTTGCGTCGCTAATGTGTTCCTGAAAAATGCGACGCAAAGTGAATCACAAATTTTGAAAGCAAATAATAAAATAATTTATTTTTTGTGGATTTAAATATATGTTCATGTTAAAAATAGTTATCTTTTAAAATTATATAATTTAATAGTAATAACTTTATTATATATTTGCAAAATTTGGCGGCACACTTTTGAAATTTGGCGGCACACAAAAGTGCCGCGGCACAGTGGTTGAGAATCACTGCAGTAAGCAATCAGAGCCCCCACTCTGATTGCTTGCTACTCCGATGTTTCTACTCAGGAGATACTGGGTTTATGGAAGGAATTCGGCTCTGTCCCCGTCTCCCACTTGGATCGGCCTGTTCTCGAGCCCTTTCCGCAGCCTCCTTCTTCTTTAAAACTGATTCGCTGAAGGAGACTGCTGCTTACAGGCGGACCTATTGATAGGACATGTATCGTAAGCGGGATTGTCCATTTCCATTTTGGATTACATCCAAAGCCTACCACTAAACAGACTTCCCGATTGTTTGCTTTGTCGCATTCATTCGCTGCGGCGGTTGTGCGAAATATTCGTGTACAATATATCGACTACGGATATGTACGCGTGTGCTCCGAGTGTTAATGAGGTTATAATTTACGCGCAGCCTGCTGTGATGTAATACAATGGGCGTAAAAACTGACAGACTGATAAAGTCAGCCGGTGCAGATAGGGGATGGGACTAATGTTGCGCATTCGTGGAAATACTGGAGAAGTGGAAACCGTCACCTCATCTGATGGGTTTCACGGAAGACCAGCGCGGTGTCCTGAAGGGCACTGCAAAAAGCTGAGTGAGGATTTTTTGGATCACATGCTGCATTTTATTATATTTTATTTGTATTAGTGGTGTTTTTCCTAAATAAACATTTTATTCTTTCTTTCTTTCTTTCAATAAGTTTACAGCAAATTAATTAAGTTAAACTTTATTTTTAACATTACAAAGTTAACATTATTTTAAGCCCACACAGAGCACTTAACCACAGTAACCATAGATAATTAAAAGTCATCGACTTCAGGCTTCATAAGAAAGCTCAGAGTCACTCAGCGGTCGATGGAATGAGCTCGGAGTATCTCCGTGTGATCAAAATCAGAAATGAGGAGATCCACAGAAGAACGAACGTTCGATCGTTGTTCGAGTTTGTTGAGTTGTCGAGTTCGGACGTTGGGGGCCGAAGGGTGCTAGAATGGCGACCCCGCACCGGAAAGCGCAGTGTTGGTCGACCCCCCACCAGGTGGACTGATGTCATCGCAAACGGGTCGCAGGGAGCCGCTGGGCACATGCAGATCAGGATCGTCGTGTTTGGAAGTCCCTAAAAAAGGTCTATGTCCTGCAGTGGACGTCCACTGGCTGATAATGATGATGATGACTTTTCAATCGTAAATTGCTACCAACTGGGAAGTAAAAGTTGTGGTTCGATTACGAAGAGATACTCGGAGCATAAAGTCAAAGACAAAATATCTATACTCAGTGAAATCTTTGTGATAATTTTGAACCGTCAATATTTAATTTTTAGATGATGTAAAAATATAGTAATTAAGGTCGGAAACTTAAAATTAAAGCTGCGAGGGTTCCAAACGCGCTTCTGATCGCGCCGTAAATCGTTTTACCGGCCGTTGGGGCTCAGACTCAAAGCCATCTTATGAAGCCTACAGTTAGCGACCAATTCTCGTCTCGGAGAATTTAATACCTATCCAATGGTAGTAATGCCTATATGCTCGGCGATCGGCAGACAGGAGTATTCTCGGAAGTATCGAAGAGGACGCTAGAGAAAAAGGGAATGCGCTGATATGCGCTGGGGTGCACCACACCAAGGTGCGCTGGAGTCTTCCAGGCTACGCTGCGCTGCTACACTCTACCACTAGCACGGCAGCAATATTCCGTGTGCAGATCCTACAGTGGACTTAGGCTAAAAATAAATACAACGAAATTTTTATTATAAATTATAGTTTTTTTTTATTTTTAAAATATTGGGGTGGAGATGCGTATAGGACTTTCAGATTTGTCAAAGATGGGTCTTTGCCAAAAAGTTTTAGTGTCCTATAATGATAATAATGAATTCTAAAAAAAAATGAGGTACAGGGTCCTATCCACAAGACCACATCGAAGTCATGCCTTAAAGATACCTTACCTTACCTTAAAGATTGAATTTGAATCAACATTGATCCAGCCGTGGTGTAGCAATTCAGCAACTAACCTAATTTTTTAACCGACGAAAAAAAACGGAGGAGGTTCTCAATTCGACACGTATATTTGTTTTTTTTTTTTTTTTTTTTTTTTTTTTTTTATGTATGACCACGCATAACTTTTTACAGTGTTGACGGATTTTGATAATTCTTTTTTTACTAGAAAGGGCATACATCCAAGGTGGTCCCATTGTCCTCATTTTAGGATCTGCTGATGATATCCTGGGGAAATTGAAGGAACTCTTCAAATTTTGGAGGCACGCTTACAGCGATTTCGGTTTTTGACTCGGCATCGGTAGCTTTTTGGCTACTAGTGCCATCTAATATACTATGACAGTATAGTACGAGTACAGTACGTGGCGATAAATCACTAAAAAGTAAGAAATAAAATTTTTTAACAAAAAATAGAACCGACTCAAAACGCACTAAAAAGTAAAAAATAACTGTGTCATTTAGTTGCTTTAATTTACTTAAGCATATCTAGGAGTCGGTGCTAGCCAAGGTTTCTACTTTCAAGGACGTTACCTAGAACCCACAAACTGCTTTACTACGTAAAATAAATGTTCCTTAAACTTGGCTGGCACCGACTTCATTAGATATGCTTAAGTAAATTAAAGCAACTAAATGACACAGTAATTTTTTACTTTTTAGTGCGTTTTGAGTCGGTTCTATTTTTTGTTAAAAAATTTTATATTTACGTAGAGTCAGACTGTAAATCCGAAACGTTAGCAAAAACATGCTCCAAACACAAACACACCTGTTAACCCAGTAGATAACATTTGGTGCTAACCTTGGCTGGTGAATAAATATTTGGCGTATTCTGATCGATGATAAGCTTGATAACGCTAAAATACATTGATAACGTTAACACGGGGCGTGCATGCTTTGTAATCTTTATTTTTGTTTGTCTAACTAGCACAAGACCATGACTTGCCCAAGTAAGCTCTTGACTGCAATCACATCTAATGGTAAGTGATGGTACTATCTAAGCGGGCTAACTTGTTAGGAGTGGAATGAAATCCATACTCCTTTCGGTTTCTGCACGACGTGGTATCGGAACGCTAAATCGCTTGGCGGTACGTCTTTGTCGCTAGGGCGGTAGCTAGCCACGGCCGAGGCTTTCCACCATCCAGGCCTTTCTTGAAAGCAGTTTGTCAAGTCTGCCAGTACGTAATGACTCTATCACCAGTACGGAAGGCAGAGTCTGCCAAGAAAAGCCGGTGGATAAAACCTGGGCAAGTCCATGACTTGCCCAATTTATATGTATATATATATATATATATATATATCGTACCGGAACGCTAAAATATATTGATAACGTTAACACGGGACATGCATGCTTTGTAATCTTTATTTTTGTTTGTCTAACTAGCACAAGTCCATAACTTGCTCAAATACAGTATAAGAATTAAAATTTTTGTAAATTTTGGAAAGTCAAGTAAGTCAGTGCGTCGTAATTCTACCGCCAGTACGGAAGGTAGATTCTGCCGAGAAAAGGCGGCATATGAAACAGACATATAAAGATATATGTAGTTGGATTTTTTTATTTTTTTTTCTCATTAGCTGGTTAAGTTAAGTTAGCCCTTGACTGCGATCACACCTGATGGCAAGTAACGATGCAATCAACAAAGATGGAAGAGTAGCCCTCTTCTCAATTCATTTGCTTTTCTCAATTTTCTCTCCTAAATTGTTAGGAGTAGGTTGAAATCCATACTCCTTTCGTTTTGCGCACGACATCGTACCGGAACGCTAAAATACACTTGATAACTTTAACACGGGGCGTGCATGCTCTGTACTCTTTATTTTTATTTGTCTACCTAGCACACTCCGTTACTTGCTCCAAGTTAATATGCTTCCAAAACTATATTACCGTATTCAAATTCATTTATTTCAAATAGTTTGACGGCGCGGTGGATTTATAAGACGGAGGTCCTGGGTTCGATTCCCGGCGGGGCAGATTGAGATTTTCTTAATTTGTCTTGGTCTGGCTGGTTTTCGTCGTGGCTAGTTACCACCCTAGCAACAAAGATGTACCGCCAAGCGATTTAGCGTTCCGGTACGATATCGTGTAAAAATCGAAATAGGTATGGATTTCATCGTACTCCTAACAAGATAGCCCGCTTCACTTAACATCAGGTATGATTACAGTATAGGGATAACTTGTTCTGTCGAGAAAAGCCGGCAGATATAGTAAGACTGTGCCCATATTAAGTAAGATCTTAACATTAAAGTTCAAAATGGCGGTTGGCAACCGAATAGACAAAAATCTACGATCCCTTACATAATAAAACTGTTTGTCCGTTTGTGGCTTTTTAGTGCCCAAGCAAGCGGTGGACAGAGCTCTAGAGTGTGATACTTAAAGTGAAGAACTTCGTCATAATAGGGAATAAAAGTAATGACGTACGGTACGGGCGGGCTTCATAAGAAGGCTCAGAGTCACTCAGCGGGCGATGGAAAGAGCAATGCTCGGAGTATCTCTGCGTGATCGAATCAGAAATGAGGAGATCCGCAGAAGAACCAAAGTAACCGGCATAGCTCAGCGAGTCGCAGAACTGAAGTGGCAATGGGCGGGGACGTGGTTCGAACAGCTGATGGACGTTGGGGGCCGAAGGTGCTAGAACGGCGACCCCGCACCGGAAAGCGCAGTGTTGGTCGACCCCCACCAGGTGGACTAATGACATCAAACGGGTCGCAGGGAGCCGCTGGGCACATGTGGCTCAGGATCGTTATGTTTGGAAGTCCCTAAAAAAGGCCTATGTCCAGCAGTGGACGTCCACCGGCTGTTAATGATGATGATGATGATGATGATGATGATGATGATGATGATGATGATGATGGTGATGACGGTGAAAATAAAAGTAAGTTACGACAAAGATATACAAAGTAATGGGCACTTTAATTTTGGAGTATAGGTCTATGGCGTTACTAAAGTATGACGTGATGCCATTATGAGGGGGTTTTTGTCTAACTCTCTATTTTTAAAGTCCTGTAACTTTTTACTTGATCAATTTAATGATTTTTTATAATTGAATTAGTTTTTAATGAGAAAGAATACAATAAGGAACATAATTATTAAATCAAGTTTTATAAAAGCATTTAAAACACCAGTATTTTAATATCAATCAGCTATACCAATACTTCATCGTTTCAAGGACTACCTTCTGTATCTGATCCTAGATCCAACAACCAAGCGAAAGCTTCTTAAGTTCTTAAAGTGTTGATCGAAGCTTTTATACGAATACAATTTATTATTTTGTACGCATTTTTTAAATTTCTTGTTGAGCTTACTGTGCCGTGGGAAATAAATATCCCTAAAGACCATCTATTCAAAGTGAATAAATATTATGACCTCACTAATGAACTAACTAAAAATGGCCATGTGGTTAGTTTATACGCGGTAGAAGTGGGTGCGAGAGGTATACCAGCGAAGTCTCTCTATAACCTGCTAAAAGACCTTGGCCTTACTAGAAGTGCAGTAAGCTCCATATTGGAGCGAGTGTCCAAAGCTGCTTTAGTAGAGTCCTTCCGAATTCGGCTGGGTAGGGAGAATAACTTGAACAGAGGAGGTGAGTGTTGACGCCCGTCACTAAGAGTACTCTTTTAAACCTACACTCGTGTCACAAGTCTGGGGCTCTGTTCGGAGTTGTTCTCTCAGCCACGCGATGGACCCGGCACCCGCACGGTGAATCCATGGAATGCTAAGATAATCGTCTCTCTATTGTATTTTTTATTGTGTATTTATTTTAGTAGGTGTTTTCTATACCTAAATCACGGACATAACTGGGTGGTGATAACGCAGTGACCGGGATACGAATCCGTGCCGAGCATCGTAGATAAGTACAAATATAGAAAAAATATTCTAAAAATATAAATAGAAATAATTGTATTACGATTACTCATATTAGATTATACAATAAAGTTATACTTTCGACACCTCCAGGAGAGATACGTAAATGCATTTCCTAGCAGAAAAATTAATAAATTTTTTTAACAAAAAATAGAATAGCACTAAAAAGTAAAAAATAACTGGGTCATTTAGTTTCAAATTCAAATTCATTTATTGCGAATTGAGTGATGGAGATCTTATATATATAAGGTGAGTTTGAATTATCAGCCAGCGGCGAAACTGGAACATGTCTTATGTATATAGATTATAATAGAAAAAAAAATGTGTTCCCAAAATCAAGAAATAAAAAATTATAAAGCATTACAAAATATCTATTCACTTACGACAGTACGCATAACGCCATCCAATACATTTTTTTTTATTGACTACAAGTCGGCCCTTGACTGCTATCACACCTGATGTTAAGTGATGATGCAGTCTAAGATGGAAGCAGGCTAACTTGTTAGGAGTGGGACGAAAATCCACACCCTTATCGGTTTCTACACGACATCGTACCGGAACGCTAAATTGCTTGGCGGTACGTCTTTGTCGGTACATCCATAAATTACCCTAAAGCCAGCCAGCCATTAACCTCAAGGCAGTTATGTACCTACTTACACACTAGAATTTATCAAAATAACAAACCTAACAGCTGATCGACGACCAAGGTCTAACTTTCCATTAATAGATTAAAACTTAGTTTGAAATGCCGGCACCGCCGACGGCGAGCGTACAAACAGGCGCGGTGCGATTGTCGGCCTTTTAAAAGACCGACAACGGCACCGCTCTTTCTGAACGCTACCGCAACAAAGGTCGCCGACAAACACGCACATTTAAACACTTGCCGCCCGCTTTTTTGTAGTAGGTAATTTAACAGGAAAGTTTATTGAACTTGGCACAGACATCAGCTGATTCAGTTTCAAGTGCTTTTTTAAAAGTTCATTTCGTTCTTCATTTATTTATTTTTTACCAGTTATAAAGTGTGCAGGTGGGTCATATCTACCTACTTAGTCCTTCGAAGGTTCCGGGTTCGATTTCTGACAGCCGATTGTTATTATTTCTTATTAGTTCAGGTCTGGTCTAGTGGGAGATGTGGCGGTTTGGCTTTTCTTTCCGTATTTTATTTGGTAGTAATCGAATGTTTAAGACATACGTTCGTTCGGGATCTTGTGATTAATTTATGAATGCCATGGATGGTGCTATGTAAAATGTGCTAAGTGAGTAAACATTTTGTAGGTAATTTTTAAATTTTTTGTTACTGGTTCTAGAAATATTTTTATTCCGCTGTTGTAATCAGTATCCATTACACTTACTCCAGTTTCGCCGCTGGCTAATATTTCAAACTCACCTTATGTAAATATTATAGGTTCTTCCAAATTCCGCCTTACAGCTTGCAATGTCCTTAAATCACTAAAAATACTGGTAATAGCCTAGTCATTCCAAACAATTTACGATTCTAACGATGCCTTTACGTCAATAAATATTCTGTCACCTTATATACACATGTCAATAAAAATGAGAACGAATTATTAATTTTAATTATGTCAGTATACAAAAATAATATTAGTCAATCAATGTACAAAAAGTTAGTTGCTTTAATTTACTTAAGCATATTTATGAAGTTGGTGCCAGCAAGTTTAAGGAACATTTATTTAACGTATTAAAGGAGTTTGTGGGTTCTAGGTAATGTCCTTAAAGTAGAAACCTTGGCTGGCACCGACTCCTAGATATGTTTAAGTAAATTAACTTAAAGTTACTGAATAACACAGTTATTTTTTACTTGTTAGTGCGTTTTGAGTCGGTTCTATTTTTGTAAAAAAAATTTATTTCTTACTTTTTAGTGATTTATCGCTATTAATTATCGCTAAATGTAACGTACTCGTACTATAGTGTCATAGTATATTGTATAGTATATACGGCAATTGTAGCCAAAAAGCTACCAATACTTACACAAAAACCGAAATCGCTGCAAGTGTGCCTATAAAATTTGAAGAGTTCCTTCAATTTTCCCAGGATATCATCATCAGATCCTAACATGATGACAGTGTGCCCTTTCTTATAAATATACGTGTCGAATTGAGAACCTCCTCCGTTTTTTTTCGTAGGTTAAAAATGCATTATAAGGAGGTAGATGGAAAGCTACTTACTATCATACTTATTTTAACAGCCCAATATAGAATATGGCGTCCTTTATTATGAGAGACGGGATGTGGAGCTTAAACCCACCACGCTGCTCCACTACGGGTTGGTGGGTACCTATCTACCTACTAACTTTAGTTGTGGTAATAAGTACGACGAAGTTTTGACGACCTCTGTGGCGCAGTGGTATGCGCGGTGGATTTATAAGACGGAGGTCCTGGGTTCGATTCCCGGCGGGGCAGATTGAGATTTTTCTTAATTTATCTGTCTCGGTCTGGCTGGTGGGAGGCTTTCGCCGTGGCTAGTTACCACCCTACCGACAAAGACGTATCGCCAAGCGATTTAGCGTTCCGGTACGATGTCGTGTAGAAACCGAAAGGGGTGTGGATTTTCGTCCCACTCCTAACAAGTTGGCCCGCTTCCATCTTAGACTGCATCATCACTTAACATCAGCTGATAGCAGTCAAGGGCCAACTTGTAGTCGATAAAAAAAGTACACATGGTAAGATGTGTTTCGAAGTTTTGGCCTCGGTGACACAAGTGATGATATATTGGTTTATTATAGAAAGGTTCAGGGTTTGATTCCTATTGGTTAAAGTGTTTTATATGATCTAATTGGATTCAGTCTGCTTTGGTCCTTACGGTCATAGCCAGTTATCTCGAATTTGCAAAGACATAGTAAAAAGAAGTCCTAAGTTTAAGTCCCGGTTCTTTCTTCCGAGATATTCTCAGTAAAAATTTTTGGCCGAGCGGAGAGCACGTTAAGCAGTTGGTCGCGGTTCTTATATCTAAATAACATATTATAGTGAACATTAAAATAAATAAAGAAATACCTTTTTATTACAACGAAACCCGTTAATCCTCATTGGAGCAGCGTGGTAGGTCGAACCTCCATGTCCTTTCTCCTAAAAAGAGGCAATCCTGACCCTGTAGTTAAAATAGGCTAATAAATGGCTAATAATGATGAATTGTACTTATTTAAGCTCAGACTACGAAACACCTAGATACCTAGTTACTTAACAACTACATATAAACATTAAAAAAATAAATAAAGAAACATTTGTGGGGAATGAAGTAGTGAAAAAACTGTCAAGTTCGGAGTCGAATTCTAGTGAAGGGTTCCGTAGAAAAAATATCGTAACCGTAAGTGATATATTGATATTACTCACCAGAGATGTACAAAATGGTTCCTTAAAAGCATTTAAATACAAAATGCAAAATACTTTTCAGATATACTATTTCAAATGCAAAATACCAAATACTTTTGCGTTTTGTATTTCAAATGCAAAATAGGTATTTTCAAAATAAAATACCTTTTACTTACGTCACTTATAACATTACTAAAATAAGATTACCCTAAGTTACTTATAACATTAGTAAATAAGTGTCGAAAGACTCGACTAAATAGGTCTAGCTATTTCAGAGATTAGCCGGAACAAACAGATTGACAAAAAAATGATTGTTGGTGTAGTATAAGCAGTAGTTCTATAAGATAATTTGATTTGAATATTTAAACATAATATCTATTTAAATATACTATTTAAATATAAATATCTATTTAAATATATATATATATATATATATAATACCTATTTAAATAAATCACATCTCTGTTACTCACGCTCATTGAATAACGAAAGAGCTTCTTTTTAACCGACGAAAAAAAACGGAGGAGGTTCTCAATTCGACACGTATATATTTTTTTTTTTTTTTTTTTTTTTTTATATGTATGACCACGCATAACTTTTTACAGAGTTGTCCGATTTTGATAATTCTTTTTTTATTAGAAAGGGCATACTTTCAAGGTGGTCCCATTGTCACCATGTTAGGATCTGATGATGATATCCTGGGGAAATTAAAGGAACTCTTCGAATTTTGGAGGCACGCTTACAGCGATTTCAGTTTTTGTCTCGTTATCGGTAGCTTTTTGGCTACTAGTGCCGTATAATATACTATCACAGTATAGTACGAGTTCGTTACGTGGCGATAAATCACTAAAAAGTAAGAAATAAAATTTTTTAACAAAAAATAGAACCGACTCAAAACGCACTAAAAAGTAAAAAATAATTGTGTCATTTACTTGGTTTAATTTACTTAAGCATATCTAGGAGTCGGTGCCAGCCAAGGTTTCTACTTTAAGGACGTTACCTAGAACCCACAAACTTCTTTACTACGTAAAATAAATGTTCCTTAAACTTGGCTGGCACCGACTTCATAGATATGCTTAAGTAAATTAAAGCAAGTAAATGACACAATTATTTTTTACTTTTTAGTGCGTTTTGAGTCGGTTCTATTTTTTGTTAAAAAATTTTATAATGTAATGCTAGCTGTTTTAACAGCTGTATTTAAATTGTCTAGAGGTGCTTACGGCTATTCATACTGAAATCAGCGATGTGGCTTTGGTAACGAGGTCCTTGATTCGAATCCTGGGTGACGACATTTTTCTTTTTTACTCGACTACGGTGAAGTGTACTTGTGTTTAATGGAGGCGTTCCTGATCCCAATATAATCATAGTGAAGTAGGTAATGTTAGGTATACAATATGACCAACTGGCTAGGCTTTAATTTATACCTATGTGTTTCGGGACATCTACAAATATCTGCATTATATTTTTGTTTCGTCCTTTTCAGACCCCTTTATTACGTAGTCGGGTTTTAGTTTATAAGGTAATATTTTTTGGGGTTTTTGTAAAGTTGTAATTTACTGTAATAAACAGTAATTCACATTTTTATACAAAGTGAGTGAATTATAAAAAAAACTTTTATTTATGGTTTAATCACCGAATCCAAGGATCTGCAAAAACCTTGCGCGGCGCAAAGTGGAATGACTCCGTGACTCTCGTGTTACTATTTTTTGTGGCGAATAAATAAAACTAAAGAGTAGGTACGTAGGTAGCTACTCGCGGGGCCCACTCGGTACCTACTTGCTATTCATTCACACCTTTGTGAGGAAATTAAAAAAAAATTGGCCTCGGCGGTTAGTGCGGTGGATTTATAAGACAGAGGTCCTGGGTTCAATTCCCGGCTGGAATAATTGAGGTTTTCTTAGTAAGGAGGCTTTGGCCGTGGTTAATTACCACCCTGCCGACAAAGACGTAATGCCAAGCGATTTAGCGTTCTCGTTTAATGATTAGAATTAGCGTATTGTTAGAATTAGCGTAATATCCATACCTATAGGGTATGGATATTACGCTAATCCTAACAAATAAATCCATTTCTATCTTAGATCGCATTATCACTTACCATCAGGTGTGATTGCAGTAAACGGCTAGCTTGTAATGAATAAAAAAAATGAAAATGATAATTGTGACAGGTGGGAGGCTTCGGCCGTGGCTAGTTTCCACCCTACCGTCAAAGACTGCCAAGTGATTTAGCGTTCCGGTACGATTTCGTATAGAAGGGTGTGGATTTTATCGTCCTCGTAACAAGTTAGCCTGCTTCCATCTTAGATTGCATCATCACTTACCATCAAGTGTCATTGCGATCAAAGGCTAACTTGTAATGAATAATAAAAATAAACATAAATTATTTTCTGGGACCGACAGCTTAACTTGCTTTCCGAGGCACAGGAGTCCGACCCTACCAACTAAGTTACGTACTAGGATAATTTAAAAAAAAATACCTTTAGGTAATATTTAATAGCTCAGCCCAGGTCTCGAACCTAGGATCATCATCAACATCATTAGCATTTTTATCAATGTGTTACAGAACTCCTCCCCCACTTCTCCTCTCTCTTGGAGCTTAGGCTATACCACTCCTACGCTGGTTATTGGACTTAGGGTAAGACGTACCGCCAAGCGATTTAGCGTTCTGGTACGATGTATAGAAACCGAAAAGGGTGTGGATTTACCTACTCCTAACAAGTTAGCCCGCTTCCATCTTAGACTGCATCATCACTTAACATCAAGTGTGGTAGCAGTCAAGGACCAACTTGTAGTAGAAATTATGTTAAGTATCGTAACTCTGTAATGAAAGTCGATAGTGTGAGTTTAGATTTCGTCGCTATCTCTCTATCCTAGCTATTGCTAATATAACAAAGGCGAATGTTTGTATAAATGAATGGATGGATGGATGTTTGGTACACTTAACGCCAAAACTACTGAATGGATTTTGATGAAACTTCACAATAATATAGGTTACATATCAGAATAGCACATAGACCACATTATATACTGATATTCCGACGAGAACGAGAGCTACGCGGGTGATACCGCGGGCGTCTTCTAGTGTAACATATAGATGGATACTTTGAAACTCACAGTCAAAAATAATGGCCAAATAAAAACGGCTTTACGTTAAAGGAAAGGACTTTCTTATTCTGAAATAAAAAAAAAAATAAAAGTAAACTTTCAGCTTTTATAAAATGACTTAATCATACACACACAGTTTCTTGCTCTTCGACTATATTCGCTCATACCAAATGTTACACTAAGAAACTCTACGTATTATAAATGAATTTGTGAGTGACCGTTATTTATAAACATATTAATATTACGCCCAATGCTCATGTAAGTAATCTATAATATATATCTTTTGTTGAACAGTGCTCGTATTATAATGGCATGCAAATTTTCGTGCAAAACACGCACCTAGTTAATTCGCATAGACAATGAGTTGACGGTGCCCCGCCACATTTTAACCTCGCGGACATTGATATGTTGACAAAGATACACATTTCCAGTTACATCAACATTCAACTTATTGTAATGGCTGCCAGCAAAGTCAGTGGTATGCACACTGGATTTATAAGACGGTGGTTCTGGGTTTTATTCCCGGCTGAGATGATTAAGATTTTCTAAATTGGTTATGGTTAGTTACTACCCTACCGACAACGACGTACTGCCAAGTGATTTATCGACTTATCGTTCAGGTACGATATCGTGTAGAAACCGATTGAGTTATGGATTTCATCTTACTACTAATAAGTCAGACTGCAATCACACCTGATGATAAATGATGATGCAACATAAGGCGGGTTAACTTGTTAAGAGCAAGATGAAATCCACAACCCTTTCTGTTTCTATATGACAGCGGATGGACTTCTATAGGTGCAATATTAAGCAGGGACTTAAAAGATCCAATAACCTCTTATTAGGAACTTATAACCACCACGTTGCTTCAATGCAGGCTTGGTGTAATAATGTTTTACTAAGTAAAGATCGCTATCGGATGTTACATGCTTTCCTATGCACGGGGTGTAACACTAGCAATTTCCCAATTTCAGCCTGAGGAACTCGAACCCAGGACTTGAGTCATAACCGCAAATCACTGGAACAATGAGGCAGTTAGCCATTTTATCTATCTGCCATACCTATGTTGGTAATTAAACAACATTGACATTGATAGTCGAGTTAATTATATCTCGGGCATTATGTATCAACGGTTGCGAAATTAAAAATAAATCGCTATAGTCTATGGCCGCGTCCGTCCCGCCCGCGTTCCACATTCGAAATAATAATTGTATTAAGGAAACATGAGCGCGGCGCATGTGTTTGTTTGTTTGTTTACCCGCCGGTGACGTCATATGTTTATTCTCGCGGGGAGGTCGGGCGCGGACGGACTAGTGCTCTGCGGTTTTATTATAACTTGTTTTTTTTATGAAACTTATAATTTTATAGTTGTTTTAATGTTGGTTTAGAATTATGTGCAATTCTGTTAAGAGGATTTAAGTTTAGATCGGTGTATTAAAATTCCTAAATTCTCGGGTCATTATTATTTTATCACAATATCGGGATGATTGAAAAACGAAATTAGGACGAAAATAACATGGTGCACAGGTACAATGTTACTTGTATGCAAATATAATATCACAGAAGAATGTTTTGAAAGTTTGAAACGTTTTAATGTTTTTGATAAAAGTTGACGCAATAAACCGATACCCACCTATTCTTAGGTGGACAACCAGTATAACTATAACTTTTCAGGTCATTCCGTGACCTTTGCATGTTAACTTTAACATTCGTGTAGCTTTTTATTTCACTAGCAGTCATTTTGCAACTGTTTTTGGCGCAGCAGGAACAAAATAGTGGGAGTACTTCCCTGGACAAGCTTCGAAAGATCAGCCCTATTACTCAAGTTTGAGTTGCAATTAACGAATAACGCACATGAAGGGTTTGAAGTACGTACTGTCTTAAAGATAAAGCGTTGTCCGCGGGCAACGGGCATAGACAATTAAAAAGGAAGTAAGATTTGCGATTGGCAGGACGTCATGCGAGCCGCGTCGCCCCTTGTTTACACACGCACACAGCGGCGCGCACGCACACCGCGCCGCGCCCGTCGTGCCGCTTATTTAGGTATATTGTTGTTTATTTTATTCGGCGCTATGCTCTACCACGGGGCGAGCCTTTCGACTCAGTTTTAACGCGCACGCTATATGAAACGACAACTATGCGTCGATGTTCGCTCGCAGCCGATAATTATTCATATCGGAACCGATTCTAGCGACGAAAATAGCACCGCCGGTAAACAAATTCGCGATTTTTATTGCCGGCAATAATCTGTTTTTTTTTATTATTATTTTTTTTTTCTGCGCTCACTCGCATGTCGCCGGTGTCTCCGCGAATCTTAATAGCAGTTAATCATAGTTTATTTTTACCGCGCAACGTGTGCTAATAATTGTGTTGGGGGCCTCGGCTTGTTTCTTTTATTTTTCTGTCCTAGTGATCGAGTCGCGGTTTGCGGAAGTTGATTCGCGAATAATTTGTCAAGTTAATTAAGATTATTTTTGTTAGTGAGACAAACGAAGCCGGCGCGAACGGGTTGTTGGAGGTTTGCGCGCGTTTCGGAAACTTCGCCGGTTTTCAAAACAGTTTTGGCGGGAACACGGGGGAGGTGTTATAGGAGTTGATACCGGACCGAAAGTTTTGAAAAGTGTTGAGCACACAGCGGCCGCGGCGAGTGTTTTTTCAACGCGTTTTCGAGGCTAAGCGCTAGTTAATGTTTGAACAAGTGTGTTTTCTAATGGATTTATTTTGAGGTGAGTTTAAATTTACTTGTGTTGGTGTTTGTATTGTTTGCACTGGGTGTTTTGTGTGCGTGCTGCTCGCTGGTGGCGGGAAACCGAATACCTAGCCGGTCCACGCGTGTGTGAGTGGGCAAACAATGCCGCCGTGTGGGTATGGGTACTGTACGGACTTATTGTCACTTTATGTAAGAGGGGGAATAAGGAGGGAGATGTTTGTCATGTATTTAGGCGAAGACGAAACGTTTGATGAGTTGACTTTTTACCCGACTATGTTAGAGCTTATGATTTTAACACTTTTTATTTGTTTGTTTCTCAATAATATTCTAATTTCTCCTTTCTTTGGGAAGAATGAGATATCTACTTACTTATTTGTACGATTATATCGTAAACCTTTTTAATAGATAATAACAAATATTAATAACAAAAAATTACTTCAGTAAAAGCCTTACACAGCTTCGTAATTTATATTTATGCGTCATTAAGAATGGAAATGCAGTAACCTTGCACTTTTGATCTTCCAATAATGATCGGCTTTCCATCACACGGGGAATGTCACCACCAACTTCCCAACTCCTGGCTGCTAAGAATTTAAAAAAATATATAATGTTGCTTATAACATAGATTGACGACTCAAACCCAGAACTTCGTATCGTAGTGGAGCAGTGGTATGCGCAGTGAATTTAGAGGACGAAAGTCCTAGATTCGATTCTCGGTTGGGTCATATTATATTTTCTAAATTGGTCCAGGTCTAGCTATTGGGAGGCTTCGGCGATGGTTAGTTACCATCGTAGTGTTAAAGACGTACCGCCAAGCGATTTAGCGGTCCAGTACTATGTGTAGAAACCGAAGGAGTGTGGATTTCATCCTACTCCTAACAATTTAACCCACTTCCATCCTAGATTGCAACATCACTTACCATGAGATGTGAGAGCAGTCAAGAGCTAATTTGTAATGAATAAAAAAAAGCAAGATTCAGCATGGCGCGGCCGAAGCCTTCTGCTTCGCAAGCGCTTATTTACTCACTTGCTCACTTAGATATTACCTAATTTGTCTAAACATATTGACATTTTAACGTCACCCCGCCAAATATGTAGTTAGGTACATAATATGTAAATTCAAAACGTATAGTAATTAAGGCTTTATATATACATATAATCAAATAGTAATGAAGTGAATTTTGTGCATTGAATATTTTTTTTAAAAGCAAGTGCAGCCTATACTAGACACAAGTTACAGATTTCAAAACGACTATTTTTAAAATTTTTGTCTGTCGATTTCATACGGGTTTCACAGATAGATTAAGTTTAGCTCAGGGCAGGCTTTAGGCTTAGTTTCATGGAGATCAGACGTAAAAAAAAAGTTATTTCAAAAAAACTGAATTTCAATAAGGAATTAGCCGCGACGAAAGTACCGAATGAATTCAAATGAAACTTGGCACGATTAGAGTTCATACTACGAGGTAGGATAGGAGGGTATTGTGTATACCGAAAATCAGTACCGTTCCCTTAAGAGAAGGGATGAAAGTCCACGCGTACGAAGTCACGGTCGCTGCTAGTTATGAATAAGTACTTGCCAACACTATTTAACATTTTTCGCAATGATTTATTCTTTAGTATTCTTTAGTGCCTACTAGGCATTTCAATGATATTATGGTTACTACATTTTTTTAATAGGTATCTTTACTTATTTTAAAACTAGCAGAAAGGGCTAGCTGAGTTAGGGAAAAATTGAGTTGTGGACTTTTGTTGTCCTAATATGGATTAAGCAGAGTTTTCAATGACAACTCCCAGGCGGGGCGACAATTTCAACAATTTTGGTCACATTTCAACCATTTTCTACAAAACATTAACAAATTATATAATAAAACCTTGTTCAGGAATTACTGAACTATTAGTGAATCAGCAAGAAGATCCGTTTTAGTAGCTTTGAGTTCATAGCGGATAGACAGACCGACGCGGCGGGGAACTAGTTTTATAATATAAATAAATATTATAGGACAATTACACACATCGCTATATAGCCCCAAAGTAAGCATACTCGTAAGTAGCTTGTGTTATGGCTGCTATGATAACTGATGAATATTTTTATATAGACTATACATAAATACTTAGAATATATAGATAAACACCCAGACACTGTAAAACATCCATGCTCATCACACAAACATTTTCCAGATGTAGGGATTGAACCCACAGCCTAGGACGCAGAAGCAGGGTCACTACCCACTGCGCCACTGGGCCGTCGAATATGTAATGGTAGTGATGGTCATGGTCATTCCTTTGATCTGTAAGGTGACCTTATGGTACTTGACCATGTAAAATGTTATAAAGTTTTGATAGGTGCATATTCTTCGAAATCAATCAAACACTATCACTGTTAGTAGGTACAGTTGAAGAGGTAGAGGTTCTTAAGAAGGTACTTAGATATTAATAGAATTTTACTTTTTAGGTTTTACGTTTTACTCCAATACTACATCTACATAATTTCTAATTAGAAATTATGTAGAATTGTAGATAATAGATTAGAGTAAAGCGATAAAATTAAATAAGATTCAAAATCAATTATTACAAGTAGGCTGTGTTCCAAGCACTTTTGAAACGTCAAGTCTATGACTCTACCACCGGTTCGGAAGGAAGAAGCCAGTCGAGAAGAGACGGCAAAAAACTCAGCACTTGCTTTTTAAAAATCAATGTTGCAATTCGTATTTTATAATTTACAATTTTGTTTATCCCGTCTTGTGCATAGAAGGTCGATTGCTTTCAAGAAACTTAGTTGTTGTGTCGATAAGACTATTTGAATCGGGTCCTAGAAGGGATAATGACCAATTGATACCTAATGCTCATTGCATTTCCTGAAGGTACTCGTGTACTGTAGTAAAGTCCTTAAAGAAGATAGTAAAGGCAAAGAATTTGTTCAATTGCACATCATGTGAGTGAATCATTATCAGGCTATTAACGGCCCACTGCAGGGCCAGGCCTCCCTCCTTATAGGAGAAGGGTTATGGAGCGTACACCCACCACGCTGCTCCAATGCGGGTTGGCGGGCTTAGGGTGTGTGATAATGTTTCACTTATTAACGATCACTATCAGATGTTGATGATAGTGACCGGGACCGACGGCTTAACGTGCTCTCCGAGGCACGGGGGTGTAACACCACCAACTTCCAAACTCCAGGCTTGGAATGTACTGAACATTTCAGAATTATTCCATGACCCGACCCAGGAATCGAACCCACGACCTCGTGATCGAAGCCACATAGGCTAACCACTAGACCAACGAATATTTTACATTACTACATTCATCTTATCCTACATATTTTTTTATCCACTACAACTTAGCCCTTGACTGCAATCACACTTGATGGTAAGTGATGGCGCAATCTAAGATGGTAGCGGGCTAACTTGTTAGGAGTAGGACGAAATCCACACCCCTTTCTACACGACGTCGTACCGGAACGCTAAATCGCTTAGCGGTACGTCTTCGTCGGTATGATGGTAACTAGCCACAGCGAAAGCCTCGCACCAGCCAAACCAAGACAAATTAAGAAAAATCTCAATCTGCCCCGTCGGGAATACAACCCAGGACCTCCGTCTTATATCCACCGCGCCTACCACTGCGCTACGGAGGTCGTCAATTGAATAATAAACTTTATTAAAAATTATGAATGAATATGCACAAAATCATTGTACCGGGCTGCTTTTTCTAAAATTCGAATAATTGTAATCTCTGATTTCTCCGCACACTTCAGACAAGCAGGGCATGGGCCCCGGCCTGCAATAGTTCCAGAGTGCTAAAAGCAAGTACAGAAATTCTTATAAGAAGGAGCTTTTTTATGGACGGCAGACTGGCGCAGTGGGTAGTGACCCTGCTTCTGCGTCCTAGGCTGTGGGTTCGATTCCCACATCTGGAAAAATGTTTGTGTGATGAGCATGGATGTTTTCCAGTGTCTGGGTGTTTATCCATATATTATAAGTATTTATATATAATATATATAAAAATATTCATCAGTTATCATAGTACCCATAACACAAGCTACCCAAGCTTACTTTGGGGCTATATAGCGATGTGTGTAATTGTCCTATAATATTTATTTATTATTTATTTATGGAGCTATAGCAATCAGAGTAATATTTGCAACAATTATTTCGTAAAACCAGATTGTAGGGAAAATCTTACTTATTTAACTTAGATAATTATCATATAGAAATGCCTCGTTAATTCAGCGCATAAAGTCTCGGTAGACTTAGAAACTAAATAATCAATATCACTTATTTAAACCTAAATTAAAAGATAATTATTTTATTTATAATGTTATAATTATAGCGCCGATACATTCATCATTTTATAAAAATAATTTTTCCGGGTTCCAAATCTAACTTGTGTATGATAAACAAACCTTAATATAACTAGTAGTTAGTATTTAAACTAATTCTGTTAAGAATAAGGATAAACTAGGTCAAAAATACATGTATTTAAAATTCAATTCAACTTCGCAATATTTCAAAATGCAAACTAATTTATTCCGTGGTTCTACTTCCTAGTGAATTTATAACGATTGCTTTAAAATTATTCATCTTCAAAAACTAAAAATTTTGTGTAAATAAAAATGATTTTCCTTATCACGTATACTATAATAAATTATTTATTATAGCGTAAGTAAACTATATGCGATATATTTGGATCTTTAATTGTAAAACGTTCCAGCTTTTGGTTGCGTATTTGACCACATAAATTAAAAACTTACTAATATTTTAAGGCGAAAGTTTGTAAGTATGGATGGATGTTTGACAGCCGAGTGGCGCAGTGGGTAGTGACCCTGCTTCTGCGTCCTAGGCTGTGGGTTCGATTCCCACATCTGGAAAATGTTTGTGTGATGAGCATGAATGTTTTCCAGTGTTTGGGTGTTTATCTATATATTATAAGTATTTATGTATAATATATATAAAAATATTCATCAGTTATCATAGTACCCATAACACAAGCTACTAACGAGTACGCTTACTTTGGGGCTATATAGCGGTGTGTGTAATTGTCCTATAATATTTATTTATATTCATGTATGTTACGCTATCACGCAAAAATTACTGAATAGATTTTGATGATACTTCACAATACTACAGCTTTCGTATTAGAATAACACATATATATTTTATCCCAAAATTCCCACTAGAAAGAGAACTACGTCGGTGAACTGCGGGTGTTCTCTAGTTGACTAACTGCAGGTTGGTTACATACATTTTATAAACAGGTGTATATATTTATATATAATAATTCAAAGCCTATTTAAATTGTCTGCTACAGACCTACCTTCTTATACGAGGAGGGTTGGAGAGTTGTGATTAGGTCCATCTGCAGGTATCTGGCTGTAGGTATAAGGGCGGTGATGTATGACTCTGCACCGATTATCATCAGATGTTTATTATGGATTTGGACCATACTTTATAGAGAAAAACCGAACCAATTTCAATTCGTTTTATTTTTTCCCCTGAAAAATATGTGCTGAAATAAAAAAAATTTAACAAAAAATAGAACCGACTCAAAACGCACTAATAAGTAAAAAATAACTGTGTCATTTAGTTGCTTTCATTTACTTAAGCATATCTATGAAGTCGGTGCCAGCAAGTTAAGGGACATTTGTCTAACGTAGTAAAGCAGTTTGTGGGTTCTAGGTAACGTTTTTAAAGTAGAAACCTTGGCGTTTTGAGTCGGTTCTATTTTTTGTTAAACATTTTTATTTCTTACTTTTTTGTGATTTATCGCCACGTAACGTACTCGTACTATATTGTCATAGTATATTATACGGCAATTGTAGCCAAAATCCTACCGATATTTACATAAAAACCAGAATCGCTGCAAGTGTGCCTATAAAATTTTAAGAGTTCCTTCAATTTTCCCAGAATATTATCATCAGATCCTAACATGATGACAATGGGACCACCTTGGAAGTGTTCCCTTTCTAATAAAAAAAGAACTATCAAAATTGGACAACTCTGTAAAAAGTTATGCGTGGTCATACATAAAAAAAATATACGTGTCGAAATGAGAACCTCATTTTTTTCGTCGGTTAAAAAGTGCCCTGTATTTTTTTAATATTCCGGACATAAAACACTTACGGATATTATGTAGAATCTTCCCAGGTTGGTTAAAATATGATAGATATTTTTTACATACAATTAAAACTTTGGACAAGGTCTAATTGTTAACTCAGTGTTTGTTGGTTGTTTAAATTGTTCATATTAAACGTGAATTAAACATAAAAAAACCTAATTAATTCGTATTTCATCTTTGTTTCTCTTGCATTATTTTTTATCCTATCAACGACAATAAGTCTATGACGCAAATACTACTGGATAGAATTAGATGAGATTGCGTAGATATTATCTGGAATATAAACTTCAATGATATAGTCTGGATCTGGATAGATATAATCTGGAATAACACAGAATATTTTTAATCGCGAAAAATTGAGGTAGATAGGTAGGTAAAATTATAAATTCATGCGAATTCGAAAAATATTAAAATCATTTTTAAATTAGGTCGTTTATTTATTGTTACATATTAGGTTTTATGATGCTAAAGTTTATTGTTTAATTTCAGAATAAATTATTTAATTCAGTACAAACCAGTGTTTACTCGTTTGAATATTATAAATGAACTGACACCAATTTGATTTATGTGATCTAAACTGTTTTGCGAAATTAAAATAAAAAAAAAACAAAGTGTACAAAATGTACATTATTTATTGCAACAATTATTATTATTACTAATTCATTTAAATTAATTTGTTTCTAAAATTTGAATGAATTAGCATCTTTTATTTTGTACGAAATTAAAGTTATTTATGTGTAGTGTTGCCAGGTTCTATTTGTATAGGCGGATAACTAGGACATTTAATAATAAAAAATGGAATTCCGAAACGATTTCCTATAATGATACAAATTTATATTTTTTAAAAGGACTCGGGTTTCTAAAGTGATCGGCTTTTGACGGTCTCTGCGGCGCAATGGTATGCGCAGTGGATTTCTAAGAGGGAGGTCCAGGGTTCGATTCCCGGCTAGGCCGATAAAGATTTTGTAAATCGGTCCAATCTGTCTGTCTGTGGTCTTTCTACCGAAGCCTCTTACCAGCGTGACCTGGACCAATAATTAAGAAAAAAATAGGCTCATCCTGAAATCGAACCCAGGACTTCCGTTTTACTAATGCACCGCGCATACCACTGCGCCACGAAGGTCAACAAATCGTATTCGTGATATAAAATACTAGAGGACGCCCGCGGTTTCACGTGCGTAGTTCGCGTTCACGTGGCAATTTCGGGATAGAATGTGGCCCATGTGTTATTTTGATATGTAACCTATATTATTGTGAAGTTTCATCAAAATCCATTCAGTAGTTTTGGCGTTAAGAGTAACAAACATCCATCCATCCATCCATTTATACAAGCCTTTATAATATGTATTACTAAGGATTTTTTATTAACAAAAGTAGCTTATAAACTTATAACAAGTATAAAAGCTATGAAATTAACAAAACCATTACAGTGTATATAAAAAAACAGATTAACATTAAAAATGTTGAAAAAATTTGCACATTTTATACACATTGGATACACAAATAGGTAATTATACCTAACGGTTTTGCATATGAACAGAATCATAAATAATTACAATTACAAAATAACTTGAAAAAAAAAATACACGTGGATTGCTTTTTGCCAAATATAAACCTACTTGTAACTGCCTATTCTGTGTTTGACCTTTGCGGCTGCGGATCATGAACTTATGAAGTACTGGATCGGAATATTGAGTTTCTTAATCGACTTCAAAAAAGGAGAATTTATTGACTAATCTCGATTTTATATATTTTACTAGCTGTCGCCCGCGACTTCGTCCGCGTGAAAACTTCATCATCATTATTACCAGCCGGTAGACGTCCACTGTTGGCTCCCTGCGACACGTTTGATGTCCACCTGGTTGAAGGTCGACAAACACTGCGCTTTCCGGTGCGGGGTCGCCAATCTAGCACCTTGGGCCCCCAACGTCCATCAGCTGTTCGAACTACGTGCCCCGCCCATTGCCATTTCAGTTCTGCGACTCGCTGAGCTTTGTCGGTTACTTTGGTTCTTCTGCGAATCTCCTCATTTCTGATTCGATCACACAGAGATACTCCGAGCGTTGCTCCTTCCATCGCCCGCTATGTGACTCAAAGCCTTCTTATGAAGCCCTCTTCTTATGGTCGCTGACTGCGGGCTTCATAAGAAAACCACTTGCCCTTCTAATATAACACTGGATTCACTTAATGTTTCTTTTTTTTTAGCGACTACAAGTTGGCCCTCGACTGCTACCTCTGATACTCGCACCTGTTGATGTATGATGTTAAGTGATGATGCAGTCTAAGATGGAAGCGGGCTAACTTGTTAGAAGTGGAACAAAAATCCATACCCCTTTCGGTTTCTACACGGCATCGTACCGGAACGCTAAATCGCTTGGCGATAAGTCTTTGTCGTTAGGGTGGTAACTAGCCACGGCGAAAGCCTCCCACCAGCCAGACCAAGACAAATTAAGAAAAATCTCAATCTGCCCCGCCGGGAATCGAACCCAGGACCTCCGTCTTATTAATCCACCGCGCATACCACTGCGCCACGGAGGTGTTTCCGGCAAGACGTTTTGTTTGACACAGTCGCATAGTTCTTTATGATGAATACTTTTTTGCGCGATGCTTGCGATGTTTTGATTGGCGTGGCGTATCTAAGTTGGCGACTGCGGTTTGTTTGTCAGAGTCATTAGAATTAAACGAAATTCTCCTTAATCCAAATTTTACGGATATATGTTGTCGACTCGAAATCAATATTTTTTTATTTTTTGTTATTCATCTAAGGTTTCACCGAGTCTACCGTATCTACCCCTTGACGAAATTATTAATATAGATTTGTCAATATGCCTTGACATGTGACGTACTTAAATTTGATTTACATCTGAGTATCCAGGTGTAAACCCGCCAACCTCACCAATCGTAACCTAATTAATATTATCATAAACCCGTCAACCTGCTTTTGAACGCGTGGTGGGTTTAAGCTCCAGGACCTCTCTTTTTGAAAGAGAGAAGCCTAACGCTGCAGCCGTCAAAAATAGGTTAGTTACGATTGAATGATGCCAACTCATTTAAATTGTTTAAACGCTAAAAATCGACGTTGTTACTAAAGTTATAGCTTATCTTTTAACTGATTCCAAACATGGTGTTTGAGATAAACTAACGTATCTGTGTGTATGATGGTCTCCGTGGCGCAATGGTATGCGCAGTGGATTTCTAAGATGTAGGTCCTGGGTTCGATTTCCGACTTGGTCGATTAAGATTTTCTAAATTAGTCCAGTTCTGGCTCCGGCCGTGGCTAGTTACCACCCTGCCGATAAAGACAAGCGATTTAGCGTTCCGGTACGATGTCATGTAGAAACCGAAAGAGATTATAGATTAGATCTGATCATCACTTACCGTTAGGTGCGATTGCAGACAAGGGCTAACTTGTAAAGAATTAAAACGTGTATCTTTGCACTAATAGTCAACTTTTCTATGTTTTTTTTATTGCTATTAAAACAGGCAAACGAGCATGCGGGTCACCTGAAGTTGAGTGATTACCGCCGCCCATGTACATTTGCAACACCAGAGGTACAGCTAATGCGTTGTCGGCCTTTGAGGATTTGATTTATTCGCCCCTTAAATACCCCCATGTTATAATTGGCAGGAAATACCGCAATAATAGTAGGAATGTTACAAATATTAAATACTATACCTACTATTTGTATGATTTTTCAAAACATAATTTTTAAAAATCAGCTCAAAACTTCGATCGGGTACGTTAAGTTAAATAAGGCTGAGAAAGGCAAATAAGGGATGCTACAAAAACAAGGGCACCATAATCTCAAAGGAACGCGGGGCTCGAAAACAAAAACAACAAAAATATTGGGAAGGAAAGACCTTCGTAGGCCTAACCCTCGTAGCTTTAGATAAAAGTAAGCTAAGTAGTTTGACAAAAATTTTGAAATAGCACTTGCCAGTTTAAGATTTAAATTTTAGATCGAAAGATTTAAAGTTTTAGAAATCTTTAAACAATCCTGATTTTGAATACACAGTTTAACAGTCAAGCGCTAACTTGCCATGCCAATAAAAAAAATCCTTTTTTGATACGAATTTTTTGTTTGTGAGATGAAGATTCGATATCTAAGCAAATCCAAACATTAAGGTAAAAATAAATTCGGACATAAAAGTTAACATTGAAGCTGAATTTAAGATTGGGATTTATAAAATTATTTATTTAACTTATGCAATGCAGTTATAACCCTATAAATTAAGTAAGTAAACTACAAGTTACATTGAAGTCGCGCCCATACTCTGATGAAAAACGTCGTATACGCGATAAGGTGTAACGACGAAACAGACGGAAGTGATTTCATAAACATTCATAGAAACAAATGATTTGAGTTCCTTTTCTGACAAGTTTGACCTTGAACACTTTATCTAATCCTCATCCTAATATGTGTAACTAGGTACTAAGTGTAACTGGGTACTAAGTGTAACTGGGTACTAAGTGTAACTGGGTACTAAGTGTAACTGGGTACTAAGTGTAACTGGGTACTAAGTGTAACTGGGTACTAAGTGTAACTGGGTACTAAGTGTAACTGGGTACTAAGTGTAACTGGGTACTAAGTGTAACTGGGTACTAAGTGTAGCTAGGTACTAAGTGTAGCTAGGTACTAAGTGTAGCTAGCTATTAATTGTAACTAGGTACTAAGTGTAACTAGGTACTAAGTGTAACTGGGTACTAAGTGTAACTGGGTACTAAGTGTAACTGGGTACTAAGTGTAACTGGGTACTAAGTGTAACTGGGTACTAAGTGTTGCTAGGTACTAAGTGTAACTGGGTACTAAGTGTAACTAGGTACTAAGTGTAACTGGGTACTAAGTGTAACTGGGTACTAAGTGTAACTGGGTACTAAGTGTAGCTAGGTACTAAGTGTAGCTAGCTATTAATTGTAACTAGGTACTAAGTGTAACTAGGTACTAAGTGTAACTGGGTACTAAGTGTAACTGGGTACTAAGTGTAGCTAGGTACTAAGTGTAGCTAGGTACTAAGAGTAGCTAGCTATTAATTGTAACTAGGTACTAAGTGTAACTGGGTACTAAGTGTAACTGGGTACTAAGTGTAACTGGGTACTAAGTGTAGCTAGGTACTAAGTGTAGCTAGGTACTAAGAGTAGCTAGCTATTAATTGTAACTAGGTACTAAGTGTAACTAGGTACTAAGTGTAGCTCGGTACTGAGTGTAACTAGGTGCGAAGTGTAGCTAGGTACTAAGTGTAGCTAGGTACTAAGTGTAGCTAGGTACTAAGTGTAACTAGGTACTAAGTGTAACTAGGTACTAAGTGTAGCTAGGTACTAAGTGTAATTAGATTCTAAGTGTAACTAGGTACTATTTATTGCTATATTACCACTAAAACATCCTCGGTGGCGGCCCTCAGAGCAAATTGAGAGACACCGGGACCTCAGTGAACTCGCCGGTGTCTCCATTGAACTGGGCTCCTCTAGGGCTGGGGAATATAATTCCCCCATAATACTGTTATCTCCCTGGGATCGCAGACTAGTTACCACTTTACCAACAAAGACGTAGTGCCAAGCTTTCCAGTAAGATGTTGTGTAGAAACCGATGAAAAATTTCATCCTACGCCCGTCAAAGTTTAAGATAGCCCGCTTCCGCCCGATCTTTGACTGCAGTCAAGTAATGATTTAAAAAAAACTTGGAATTGGTAGCTTTCCTAACAGACTACTACTACAGAGAGTCATTACTAACAAATGAACTTATTTAATGTGTTTGTAAACTAAACCTACCTACTAGATTTAATCACAAATTTTGTATTTCAGTTTGGATCCCTTAGTATCTAGAATAGTTAAGTAATATAAAGGGTAATATTCGTTTCTAGTTACAGCTCTCTAGATTAGTACTACCTATTTTTTTGATTATTTATTTCACTTAATTTTACCTAGCTGACCCGGCAAACGTTGTTTTGCATTAAAAATTAAAAAAAAATTTAGATGGAAATTAGATAGTAGCCGATTGTCAGACCTGCTGAATATGCATACAAAATTTCGTAAAACTCGGTAAAGCCGTTTCGGAGGAGTACGGTAACTAACATTGTGACAGGGAAATTTTATATATTAAATTGATCAAGCCTATATAGGGGTAGGCAGAGACCACGTCCTCTCACTTGCCACGATCTTTGCATCTTTCTCGGTTCCTCCAATTTCATTAATCCTTTTAAACAAGTCCGTTGGTTTAGGATACTCTTGTGCGGGCTTTTTGCTATATGTCATAGATTTGGTCCAGGAGCGGTTGCCTTGGTCTTCATTATAATCATTAGACAATTTATTAGTAGAGCGAGCCCACTTCTATCCTGTAATTGAGGGTGATTTCATGCACAAATCCAATTCGGTGGTTTAATGTAGGTTGGTGGAATTTTGATATTATCACCATAGATGTCGTTACGTACCACTGCCAGATTTTGATAATAATGAATAGCACAGATAAGTAATGACTCTAAGGCCTGTGTGCACCAAGTTTTCGGTTATCATAACCAACGGTTAACATAGAGCTAAACATAAAATTTACTGTTCACAACCCGTACGCCGGTTAAGGACGTAAACCGGGCGGTTTTCTTAACTGAGCTAACGTTCCTAACCGGCGTACGGGTTGTCGTGAACAGGAAATTTATAGCAAAGTTATGTTAACCGTTGGTTATGATAACCGAGAACTTGGTGCACACAGGCCTAAGACACGGGAGTTTAACACCATGAAATGATGAACGGGTTACCTATTGACAATTTCATCCATAAAGAAACCCCCACTATTTTGCAGCCGGACCGAAGATTCGAACTCAGGACATTACGATCCATACAGGGTAACAACAAGATACATAAATATAGATATAAAATACTCGTGTGCACATAATCTAAACATATATTTTGATTAAATTAAACAAGTCGATAATAATTTTATTGATCTGATTTATTAATTGTAAACTGTGTTTATGTTTTTAATATTTATCTTTTAATAGATAACGAATTATCTGGTACTTACGCGAAGAAAAACAGGCAGACTCAGTTGTAGGTATTACAATTTGACATAATATCTGGAATCATCGATAGAAAGAAGAAAAATTCAAGATACGGCTGTACGGTGTACCTTTGCCTATTATCTGCGAGAAATAATGAAGGAAATAAATAAAAGAAAAAACTCGACTTCTTTAGAAAGAGTACTTGTTTGATCGCAATTAGTAGTTAGTCAGCCTCCGAGGCGCAGTGCGCGGTGGTTTTAAGTATAAGGAGGTCTTGGATACGATTCTCGGCTGGGCCGAAAGAGATTTTCTTAATAATTGGTCTAGGTCTGGCTTGTAGGCTTCAGGCGTGGCTAGTTAAACTCTTTCTCTCTCTAGTTAGGCTCTAAGCGATTGCATTCCGGTACCATGCAGAAATCGTAGAGGTGTGGATGGTTATGTTACTCCTAAAAAGTTAGCCCGCTTCTCTTAGATTGCATTATCACTTATTACCAAGTGTGATAGCAGTCATTTTACTTGTGGCAAATAAAATAGACTTCCCGATAATGTTATTCGTCTATGTCGTAAACACATTAAAATTCATCAATATTTCGTTAGGCACCAACTCGTATTTTTTTGCTGTTGGCTTTGAATCACAAGGACCTGGGTTCAAATCCTGAGTGGGGTTGAGCTTGATGATGAGCTTTTCTTTTTCTAGGAATCTTCTCGAACCAAAGTTTGATGGTTGGTGTGGTCACGCCTTTATATCTCGGAAAGGGTTATTAGTACCAACATCTGATCATACACTAACACTCTTATCCCACCAACTCGCATTATAGCAGCGTGGCGGGTCTAACCGCCATAACTCGTCTAAGGAGGAAGGCTTGGCCCTGTAATGGGCCGTTTATAGGCTGATAAAAATGACGTCCCGTATGATATTGGTATAGAGGGCGTTATTCGTCAAAGGCTTCTCTTAAAGCGTGTACAAATGTACAGCGTATGAAAGGTAAATGCTACTAAGGTCTCTCAGATTGGAAGCGAAGCGATGCGTCAAGTTCACCAAATAAAAATTATAATATTTGTCGCTATTTTCATATTATAAATATACGAAGTTGCATTCTTCAAATACGGAAAATTGAAAAGTGAAAGGTCGCGTAGACGCTTGATACCATTTTTGTATAACTTTATAATTTAGTGACAGAATAATAGAGATGAATTTGCTATTGGCAAAACATGCGATGTTTCGCTAACGAGGTGTCCTGTGTAAGCGACAATCGCGACGCGATGCGACACGACGGTACGCGACGTGACACAGGTGCACATACCTCGGTTCCGCCGAAGACATAAGCCGCAAGTAGGGAATGCCGTTGTTCGTCGCGTTGGCAGCTTTGCGTCGCGTCGTGTTCCTTACGGTTACGCAGGGCACCTTCATATCGATTTTTGAATAAAATACATCGTACGAACGTCTCGCTTGCATCTCGTTGATCATCTCATCTTCAGTTCGACTATCAGTCCAATATGTTAAAATATCATTGGAGACTACCGATTTCCGTACTTTTTGGCTACAAGTGCCGTATAATATATTCTGTCAGTATAGTACGAGTACCTTACGTGGCGATAAATCACTATAAAGTAAGAAATAAAAATTTTTAACAAAAAATAGAACCGACTCAAAACGCACTAAAAAGTAAAAAATAACTGTGTCATACCGTTGCTTTAATTTACTTAAGCATATCTAGGAGTCAGTGCCAGCCAAGGTTCTTACTTTAAGGACCTTTACCTACCTAGAACCCACAAACTGCTTTACTTAAATAAATGTTCCTTAAACTTGCTGGCACCGACTTCATAGATATGTTTAAGTAAATTAAAGCAACTAAATGACACAGTTATTTTTTACTTTTTACTGCGTTTTGAGTCAGTTCTATTTTTTGTTAATTTTTTTTTTAATAATCGATATACTGATTTATGCTCAAGACGTCTTGGAAGACACGCATTGAAGGCGAGCCTGGGTTCTCCTTTCCTAGGATATTTTTATACATTTCGTAAAACCGCCTAGGATATACAACACGATACACAACGAGGTCGGAAGTACAGCTTGATAGTAATTTATTTAGAATTCGAGGCCGCTCCATTATTTAGGTTGTTTTGTTTTATCAGTGTACCAAGGCGCAATTTCGTGCTAAAAACTAGTATATGCAAAAATGATAGATAAAACACCAGTTGAGTGCTTGTTTACTCAGCCGAGATAACAGCTTACGTGTGATTATAATATTATTCTGTTTGTTATATAGTTTTTATAAGTAATTAAATTGCTAAAATTAAAATCGCGTATAATCGTATACATTATTAATCATAATTGTACCTTGTCACTTGTTTGAGGTTTGTTTAGAATTATTTATTTAAATGATTTGAATGGGGAAATCGCTGGTTCATATAAATACTATATTTTTAACACATTTATGTAGAGTCATTATACATCGTAATCTTTATGGAAGCCAAATATAAGAACCTGTAATAGCGTGTGAAATGTTATTAAAGGTTAAAGTTTGTAGCGAATGGTCCTACCATGGGCATGGGCAGATATGTACGGTAATTATGAAGTTAGGACCTTTACAACTTTGGGAGGGAGTCCAAAGGTACACTAGTCGCTAGACACTTTGATAGTTTCATGGCATCCTTCGCCTAATACCTGACTAAGAGGAGACTAAGCTGTAAGCATTGACTTCTATCATTTACCGGCCCTAGATAAAAAAGTTGTCCAAAAATATAATCATTTAAAAAATCAATATAAGGAGAACTTTTTGTCCTTATGCCAATTATTATTTAATATATAAATTTCCCTGTCACAATGTTAGTACTCCTCCGAAACGGCTTTACTGATTGTTACCAAATTTTGTATGCGTATTCACTAGGTCTGAGAATCGGCTACCATTTAATTTTCATCTAATTTTTTTTTAATGCAAAACAACGTTTGCCGGGTCAGCTAGTTGCTGTATAAGAATAATTTTCTCTTTCATTTTTAAGGCTAGGGTGAATAGGCAACTTCTTGCGTTCCAACTAGGACTTTATTACTGCTTTTCATCTGGCGTGATTGTACCTTGTCAAGCGCAAGCCTGTCTACCAGAAAAAAAATCATTCACGTGAAGTCAGCTACTTAATTCTCAATAGCATTGGAAAACAAATGCCCACTCGTTTGTGATTCATACAAATTAATTCAATAAAATATTTTATAAAAAGTGATCGAACGTTTCGCACAAAAAAATATGCCAACCTACTTTGATGACTAAAAATAACACTTTTATGTTATGTAACTATATCGAATTTGTTTATAAGCTTTTTTTTTATTCATTTACCGGTTTTATAATAAACAGACAGTTTTTTTATGGGAAAATATTGTAAATATGTAAATTATAATCAACGCAAAACCGTTTTGATAAAAACATTTGTATAAAATTCGCGTCAATTTTATTTTAGGATTGATAGGTATTCATTCAAGCATATTTAAAGTCAGTTCTAAATTATACGAAAAGTGTTTCTCGCAAACAAATTACATTAAATATTAATAATTTATAGATAGCTCAAAAACAACACAATCCAAATATTTTTTGATATGAAACGTTTTATGTTTAACTTTTGTTTTCCACGGTAGCTATAAAAATCATTACATCTAGATTGTAGATACTGTAAGTTTTAATTTATTTGAGAAAGAGGAATTTGTCTAATCTTTATTTTTTTTATCGACTACAAGTTGGCCCTTGACTGCTATCACACCTGATGTTAAGTGCTGTTGCAGTCTAAGATGGAAGCGGGCTAACTTGTTAGGAGTGGGACGAAAATCCACACCCGTTTCGGTTTCTACACGACATCGTACTGGAACGCTGAATCGCTTGGCGATACGTCTTTGTCGGTAACTAGATGTCAGAAAAGCCAATATAAAGTATCCATATAATGTATAAAAAGTAAAAGGTAATGAACAAAATAACGTAATCTATTCTACTCGCAAGTGAAGCGAATAAAATCCTCATAATTCTTGTAAACCACTAAACGTTTAAAATTGTATATCATACTAAAGATTAATTAAATCATGGACCTTATGTAAGTAATGGATGCAATGCAATTTGTAAATACGACAAATAATTTAAAGGGAAAGTCCGTACGGGATAGAGATAAATGTCTGCTCGAAAATATTCAACAAATACTTGTGTTTCATCTTCGTTTCTCGCATATCCTGTGCGATTGTTGTATATTTTTGCATAGATACTTACATTATACTCATGTGTAACAACAACGCTAAAAAACCCATAAGCAGTCGGTTACAAATAGACGACAAACAAAATTTGACCAAGTGATAATACCTGTCATTCATCTTCGGTTTCTTTTCTGCATGGCTTTCATGATTTTTATGTATATTATTTTGCAAAAATACTTAAATTTTAAAAGTGCGTACACACTTGAAGACTGTAAGCCTCTCCCGGCAGTTTTTATTTAAAAAAATAAAAAGTTTTACATTTTCAGGGTTCTGTACCCGAAGGGGAAATACGGCACCCTATTACTAAGTCTCCAATGTCTATTTGTCTGTGTAGGCATACGCCTCGTGTCTAGAACGAACACAGATTGGTACGATCTATACGTACTCGTAGTACATATTTGCAAACCATAGCATTTTCGGCAGTTAATAAAAAAATACGAGAACTGAAATTCTTTTTCAAAAATAAAAAAATGGTTGTCTGTAAAGTCGGTTTACTGACGATAGTTGAACAATGTCTTAAGAAAATACTGATGGAATGGTAGCATTTAATTGGTTATTAAAATTTTTAATTTAAGTATATTTTTATAAATATTAATTTAAATTAATAAAATAATTGATTTTGATTTTATAAATTTATATTTTAAATTTATAAATATATTAATTTTTAATTTAAAATTAATATATTTAATAATTATATTTAATAGACGGATGTCGAACGCTGCCGAACGCAAAGGCCGATTGTGCTTTCTTTGTCGCTCGTTTCGCGCTCTCGCTCATGCACCCTGGGGCCCAAGTTGCCAGAATGGCGACCACGCACCGGAAAGCGCAGTGTTGGTCGACCTCCCACTAGGTGGACTGACAACATCAAACGCGTCGCAGGGAGCCGCTGGCCAGAGCCTAAAAAGGCCTATCCCCAGCAGTGGAGTCCATTTCCCCTACGAGGCAAAACCCTGAACACCCTACCAGCATCACAACATCAAAACCAACATGTCCACCGGCTGTTAATGATGATGATGATGAAGTCGAACTTGACGAATTTGTAAGGCATACCTGTATTTTATCTGCTGTCCCAGCATACCCTGCATGTTTGTTGTATATTTTTGCAAGGCTCGCGATAACGTTATCACTCGTCACGCCTACACGCGCACGCACGCACACACACACACGTTGCTAGCTCGCCTAAATGTTTCATTCGGATAATACATCGGGAGTTTTGACTTCCTTGTCCATTTATACTTAAGTTAATTGTTTATTAACAATTTAATTATAGATACAGAACACATAAGACGGTATTAAAGTAATGATAGACGTAGACAGCCTAGCCCAGATCTTTCTCTTTCTGCAGTTGTTCCTTCACGACTGAAGATTGTAGTTCTGGTACGATCAAAGTCTCGAACGGGTCCATGCCTTCCACCCTCTCCTGTTGGTGGCTTCTTGGCCTGGCCATCTATGCTAGCGTATTTTTTTATCCACTACAAGTTGGCCCTTAACTGCTATCACACCAGATGTTAAGTGATAATGCAATCTAAGATGGAAGCGGGCTAAATTGTTAGGAGTAGGATGAATCCACACCATGTTATCGGTTTCTACACGACTTCGTACCGGAACGCTCAATCGCTTGGCGGTACGTCTTTGTTAGTAGCGTATAGAACGAATGCTTATACTCGTTCGTTGTCAGCTGGTAAAACATCGTGTTGGGGAACAAACCTATAGTTTTTTTTCCGTTCGTGTTGCTCAAGCTCAGGAAACCAAAACTTTAAGCTATTGTACAGGACCGAAAGAGTTTTCCTCCACATGGCTGCCGAATTTTTGACGACCTCCGTGGCGCAGTGGTATGCGCGGTGGATTATAACACGGAGGTCCTGGGTTCGATTCCCGGCGGGGCAGATTGAGATTTTTCTTAATTTGTCTCGGTCTGGCTGGTGGGAGGCTTTCGCCGTGGCTAGTTACCACCCTACCGACAAAGACGTACCGCCAAGCGATTTAGCGTTCCGGTGCGATGTCATGTAGAAACCGATAGGGGTGTGGATTTTCATCCTACTCCTAACAAGTTAGCCCGCTTCCATCTTAGACTGCATCATCACTTAACATCAGGTGTGATAGCAGTCAAGGGCCAACTTGTAGGCGAAAAAAAAAAAAAAAAAAAAAGAATTTTCTTTTGAAAAAGGCATATGATGATAGAAGTGTTTTTTTTGCAAAGGGATGATGATGATGATTTTCTGGCTCCAGCGGAATGATTCATTTATTATTATTTTCTTAAGCCACTTTGTGCGCTCGGTATTTCTTTTTCATAATTTGTTAAGAATTTAGATTTTTCTTTTCATTCCATAACACAGACCAGGGTCTGAACCCAAGACATCACGATTCGTAGCCTACTTATAACTACTGGATCAATGCAATACAAGGGAATCGAACCCAAGGCTTTAAAATCGGTAAATAAGTTACTTACAAACAATACCTATAACCACAGAACAGACCATTCCAGGTGGAATTGAACCCAGAACCTCTTTATCTATAATCTCCTAGACTATATTACAAGCCCAAGTAAAGATTGTGTTTGTTTACTTAGTACGTATAGATTAACTAGCTCACACTTGCGAAATAGCTTGAACCATAGCTTTGTTTGTAAAACTAAAGGTTAACGCACACTGAGGCATTTGAATGTAGGTTTAGGTAAATAAATTGAAGTCAACTTATACACACAATAAATTCAATTCAATGATTTTATTTACGCTTAATAATTTATCTTGCATTTTCTTCGGAAAACCGACGAACCAAGCGAGAATGTTACGCAGATGCGACTGAAAATCTGCGACGTCGTTTCACTCCGATACTACAAACAAGAAGTTTAATTGAGTAGAATTTCTTATTAAAATTTTTTTAACAAAAAATAGAACCGACTCAAAAGGCACTAAAAAGTAAAAAATAACTGCGTCATTTAGTTGCTTTAATTTAAGGAACATTTATTTAACTAAAAAGTAGAAACCTTGGAAGTTTTGAGTCGGTTCTATTTTTTGTTAAAATTTTTTTATTTTTTAATTTTTAGTGATTTACACGTAATCTACTCGTACTATACTCTCATATTATTTTATACGGCACTAGTAGCCAAAAAACTACCGATACTTACACAAAACCCGAAATCGCTGCAAGTGTGCCTATAAAATTTGAAGAGTTCCTTCAATTTTCCCAGGATATCATCATCAGATCCTAACATGATGACTATGGGACCATACTGGAAGTGTGCCCTTTCTAATAAAAAACGAGTTATCAAAATCGGATCGGCAGGTCCTGTTGAGAAGAGTCGGCAAGAAACTCAACAGGTGCTCTATAAAAAAATATTACTTGAGAACCTCACAATAAACCAAACATTAAGCTCTTTCATTAATTTTCCATAATAGTCCCAAAAAGATCACAAAAGTATCTACCTATTCGGATTTTTTTATTTTCATTTACTGTAAGTTAGCCCATGACAGCTATCACACCTGGTGTTAAGTGATGATGCAATCTAAGATGGAAACGGGGTAACTTGTTAGGAGTAGGTAGGATAGTATCCACACCCTTAGGGCATCGTACATCTTTGTCGATAGGGTAGTAACTAGCCACGGCAGAAGTCACCAACAAAATTGATAACTATTTGTACTTTTTGGTTGAATGGCTCTAGTTATTTCGGAGACAATTTACTGTGATGGATGGACACACGAGAGATCCCATAAAGGCTCAGTTTTTTCTGACCAACGGAAGAGTATGGCACTTCAATTGCAAAACAAGACATTAAAATAAACATACACGTCCCTATTTTTTCATATACAGCTGCCATTTGGAATATTTACATAGACAGTCACAATTATAATTTTGACAAATTCAACGACATCCCTTATGTCAAAATCCGACTCGTCGTTTAGCCTGTAGTGACAGCCAAAGAAATGGACATACAACCATACGCTCGAAAAGTACTTCCCTCCTTGTAACGAAGTCGGGTAATTGTGAGTCGCAAGTTTTGTCAAATATACCCTCAGCTATCTGATACCGGTGTGGACGGCACCTAACAGCGCCTAACATTGTAAAGTATATATATCGCGGTTGGGAAAGGAGTCCATTTTCCCATCGTTCATTGTTTTTCACTCGCAGCGCCGGTTAACAAACAAAAATTGCGTAAACGCAAGCGGGATTTCGCAACGGCCATGTTTAGCTGTGCGATTGCGAATGTGTTGTTTTGTTTTATATTTCTGCATAAATGTAAACACGAGATGGTTTACTAGGGCTGTGATATGCTTAGCGCGATTATTTATAATTTCTTCTATTTTAACCGACGAAAAAAAACGGAGGAGGTTTTCAATTCGACACGTATATTTTTTTATGTCGGTATGACCACACATAACTTTTTACAAAGTTGTCCGATTTTGATAATTCTGTTTTTATTAGAAAGGGTACACTTCCAAGATGGTCCCATTGTCATCATGTTGGGATCTGATGATGATCCTGGGAAAATTGAAGGAACTCTTCAAATTTTATAGGCACACTTGCAGCGATTTCGGTTTTTGTGTAAGTATCGGTAGCTTCTTGGCTACAAGTGCCGTATAATATACTATGACAGTATAGTAGTATAGTAGTAGTATAGTACGTTACGTGGCGATAAATCACAAAAAAGTAAGAAATAAAAATTTTAACAAAAAATAGAACAGACTCAAAACGCACTAAAAAGTAAAAAATAACTGTGTCATTTAGTTGCTTCAATTTACTTAAGCATATCTAGGAGTCGGTGCCTGCCAGGGGACTAACGCGTACTGTTACAGATCGAGCAATGTCAGGGACAAATATGACTGAACCTTCATACCTCCCACACTCTACCAATGATGCGATAGTACGTCGAGCGTGTTTTGTATGCTCGACGTATCTTCAGTCAAATGTGAAAAGACCTAGCTGTTAATGATAAGAGATCGGTATTGACACCTAGAGGTGTCTGGGAACTTTGGAGTGAAAGATTTTAAGTAAAAACTCATTAAATCATAGACCGACCACGGACTCGAACCTGACACCTCATGATCAGCCACATAACCTAACTAGCGAGGCAGTCATAGTTAAATACCTTCCGACAAAAGTCCCAACTTAAAGAAATTTTTCAGCTTCCTCAAAACTAAGCAAGAGTCAAACGTAAATATTAAAATTTGAAGTAGACAAACCCTTTCACAATAACACAATCTAAATCCGATAGTTTAGTGTTAAGTAGCACTCAAATGTAAAGTAACGGTGCAATGTAAGCGAGCCTGTAATGAATATTCACATTCTCTGTTGACTTTGACTATTTGTTGTATTTTCTAAATTATTTGCTTTTAACTGTTACTTTTATAAACCCACACTTTAATACCTAACTACTTTCATAACGGATTTCCTGGCTAACGCTTTTTTTGGTTATAATTAATTAAATATTTCTACATATTTGACTGTCTAATTTATTGTTACGAATTGTTATTAAATTCGTTGGAATTAAGTAGGTTTAGGCACTTTAAGGCTTTCCTATAATATGCGAACTTTGTGTCATATGTTCTCAAATTAAACAAAAAGATGAGACCAGAAATTCAAAGCGCCTCGGGCAAGTAACATACTCTAAAAGCTTTATAAGCCATAAATTGAGTTTTCACTTCAGGCAAAAGCTCAATTTAAAGCTTTTAAATCTTTCAAATTTTCAAGACTCAAGTTTTTTAAGTAGTGAGCAAGCAAGAAGTGAGCTAACTTGTTAGGAGTACGATGAAATCCACACCGTTTGACGGCCTCCGTGGCGCAGTGGTATGCACGGTGGATTTATAAGACGGTGGTCCTAGGTTCGATTACTGGCAGGGTAGATTGAGATTTTTCTTAATTTGTCTTGGTCTGGCTAGTGGGAGGTTTTCCCCGTGGCTAGTTACCACCTTACCGACAAAGACGTACCGATAAGCAATTTAGCGTTCCGGTACGATGTCGTGTAGAAACCGAAAGGGGTGTTGATTTTCATCCTACTCCTAACAAGTTAGCCCGCTTTTATCTTAGATTGCATCATCACTTAACATCAGGTGTGATAGCAGTCAAGGGCCAACTTGTAGTTGAAAAAAAAAAACACCCTCTATGTTTATGCCGTTAGGGTGTTAGCTAACCGCGGCCAAAGCCTCCCACTTGCCAGATCTGCACAATTTTCAAAAAATGTTCCTATCTGGGAATTGAACCCTGGACCTTTATCTTATAAATCGACTGCGCATACTACTGCGGCACGGAAGCCGTCAAACAGTATTGTTATTTTTGGTTTTGCGTCATAGTTGAGGGATCACTGAGACGCCCCACCTGATGTTAATCGGTAGCGGCTTTACACTGAGTAGACTACGTAACAAACACAATATTAGGTACTTTATCATCTACTCCTATGACACTTTGTATGAGTGGAGAGGGACATAGAGCGTAGACCCACCATGCTGCTCCAATACGGTTTGGCGGACTTAGGATGATAATGACACTTTTAATAATGATCACTATCAAATGTTGATGATATCGATGAGATGGCTTAAACGTGCTCTGTGCCATGGGGGTGTAACATCATCAACTTCTCAACTCGGGAACATCAATGAAAAACTGAAAATAATTCCACAATCGACCTAGGATTCGAACCCAGGACCTCGTCTACAGTTGAAGCAACATAAACAACTAGATCAACGAGACAGACACTCGTACTCTATAATCTATTCCGACGCCGTCCCGACCCGCGCGCTGTTTGGCAAAGTCTTTTCTCTTTTGTAATATTGTCAAAATCAAATCCTGTACTCGTAGTCAAAGGAAAGCCGATATTATCTAACTGACCTCCGATGCCGTATCTTTGACACACATTTCGTACACAAACTGTGTACATAATACACATACACATATAATTACACATACATTACACACATACACAAACGCCAGAGATACATTGTGTTTATTTAAAAATCCACAATCTTATCGGTTTGCTTTGCTTTTTGTAATCTAAATAGTTATTTGCGAGCGCCAAAAAAATGAGGCGAGTAAATATATGCCGCCTGTTGGTTGCTTTATTTATTTAACCGATGTAAAAAAATGTGAATGACAGCCGGTATGACGGCCTCGGTGATGCAGGTAAGCGCAGAGGTCCTGGGTTCGATACCCCTATTAAGTTGCTACCAAGCGTGTATTTTATTTAATTTTATTGAGGGCTTACAAACAACATCGTAGCACATACATTTTATCATATAGAAAAATAAATATATAAATAAATAAATATTTATTCCTATGACACCGAAAGGGGTGTGGATTTGGTTAGCCTGCTTCATTTTTGATTGCATTAACCATGATTCAAAATCTGGTGTGATTGTAGTAAAAATACTTGACTTGTAGGGAATAAAAATTCTGTTTGTCTGTTTTTGACTTTATATCAATTAAATATTATAGGACATTTACACACATCGCTATATAGCTCCAAAGTATACTTGTAAGTAGCTTGTGTTATGGGTACTATGATAACTAATAAATATTTTTATATATATTATATATAAATACTTAACTTATAGTAAGAGAATAAAAATTCTCATACATTTGTCCGTTGTTCCCACTGCGCCACTCGGCTGGCAAAATTTGCCGTAATATCAAAATAAGTCTAGCCGAAGATATACTTAGGCGTTTTCCAATTATGATGGAAAGAACCGACCAAGGTGTTTTCCAATTAGATAAATTCGCCTTTGAAAGAAATTTCTAAATTCCTTATGCCCAATCACACCGGATGCTAATTGATGATGCTATATCTAACTTGTGTTTAGGATGAAATTCATAACTCTACATCGTACTGGATCCGATCCACTCTTTGTAGGTACATTCATTCATGTCCTGACGACTTAACTTTCTGATATAAATACAAGGATGGGTACCTCTTAAGATTAGGACCAATTAGGTGTAGTTGACATTCTTTCAACAGTTTCTTGTGCTCAACTTGTCCGAGTTCGTGTCGATCGGCGATCATCGGCAAAGTAGCTCTATAGTAAAGTGTTAATTAAATATCAGCAGGTACTTACTTTACCTATCTATAATATTCTCATTGTAGTAGTTAAGTGTCAATTAACGCATTCAAAAAATCTCGTCGAAAAAGTAGCTCTATATGTCGCAGAGCTACTCATATGTAGAGTTAGTAGGTTTTTAACGATTGCATTCATAAATATATCTGTACTACTCGTAATAAACCGTATACTTATCCTACTGAGGTTACATAGGTGTATTCAAAAGTTCACACACAATTTATATCTGCCTCGGTGCCGTGCCTGAACTGTGCAAACAACAACACTTGTGTACAAAACACGTACACAGCTGTGAAAACACGCACACACGTACACACGCTCACACAAAATAAACCAGGAAATGTCTAGCGAAAAACAAACAAGGGTCTTTTGTGTTGTGTAAACAATGAATGGGCCAAGCAACAGGCGTGACGAGAAAAAACGCGTGGTACAGGTTACTGTACATAGATGGCGGTATTGGAAATGACGTTGCGTGGTTCAGAGGTGACGTAGTTTCAGGTGGATGGCATAGGTGGCGTTGCACCGAAACCGATGTTTTCCGATGGATAGCGAGTGGAAAAGTGCGAAAGCATGTTCGACTTTTTTTTACCTGGTTTTATGGTGTAATTTAGTTTTAGCAACTACGAGATTTGAGATCGATTCGAGCTCTGCGTTGCGCTATGAAGTATTAAGCTTTCTCTTAGTGAAAAATAACAGCTTTAACGTACTCTCCAGAGCACGAATCGCCTCAGAGAAAGCACGATAAACCATCGGTCCGGTCCCAAGAAGAATATTTTTGGCTGCATTTGACAGATTTACACATTATAATGGCATTTATACATTAAAGTTATAATCAAATTTGCGGAAAAAAATAACTATTGTGTTAAGAAGAAGTTAAGGCACATAGAACGCTAAAAAATGCGTGTTTTGTGTATTGTATAGCCTTGTGGCTTCTAACTATGAGGTTTTGGGGTTCGGTTCTTGAAGATATTGTAGTCCAATACTAACAAGGTTTTTAGATTTATCTACCCTTCGTTTCATAGCTTAGACCAGAAAGTTTTAAACCTTAGTCATACATTAGTTCGTATATTTTTTATTTATTATAAGTTAGTCCTTTACTATAATCACACCTGCCGATGATATAATCTAAGACGGACGTGTTAGTTCTAACTTCTGTAAGACATCGGAACGCTAAAACGCTTAGCAGTACGGCTTTGTAGGCAGGGTGGTTACCACGGTTGAAGGCTGAAGCCTCCTAGGGCTGGACCAAAATCTCTATTGGCCCAGCCGGCATCGAACCCTGGTCTTATACTCGTATATCATACCGTGTCAATATAATAATAATTTTTACTGTTCCACATGATGATAATCTGGTGAAAGCTGAAAAGGAAAAAGTATCAAAATACTTGGACCTTGCTCATGAGATTACCGTCATGTGGAATGTTGATTCAACAATGATTGTTCCTATAGTCATTTCAGTCAACGGTCTTATAGCGAAAAGCTTTGACAAACATCTTAAAAAGCTTTTGCTTAATTGTTGGATCAAGGGTCGGATACAGAAGGCGGTAATTCTTGAAACGGCGCGTATTGTGAGGAGGTTCCTCACTCTGGAGCCTTGACCACCGGTTGCTTGGACCCCCGGGCTCCGCAGCAGGCGGAATGATTTTTTTATAAATTTTTAATAGTGTTTTTATAATTGTTTTATATAGCATTGTTGAAAATTTAAAAAGAAATGTAAATAAATAAATGATAGAAAAACTGTCATTTTCGTTTATCAAAGTTGTTCAATTCAGCATTTCCTTTTTATTTTGGTGCATGTATAAAGGTGTTAAGTTACCAACATAATGTTTTGGATTCTAGCTTGTGTTTAGAAGTGTTTGGTGTCGAGTGACATACCCAAACAAAGCGTGTTGTTTCTACAACTTGCCTTTATTGGGTCATGGGTCTTTATTTAGAAATGATTTATTTTAATAACTTTTTAACTGCGTCATCGGTTTGATGGTTTAATTATTATGTTGTTATAGTATTGTGTTCGAATGCTGTTTGGGATTTAACAATAAGAATATGCAGATTTTCATTTTTCCAATGAAGACATAGTATGGACGAATGAATTGATGTTTGTTACATCCACGCAAAAACAACTGAATGGATTTTAATGAAACTTTACAATGATACAGGTTTATACATCAGAATAATGGCTGGCTAATTTTTAACGCGATTTTTTATGGGAACGGTAACAACGCGGGTGAAACAGCGAGCGAACTCTAGTAGAGTAATATTTCTTAAGTTATGCTACAAAAATGCCATACTATGAAATGCACTACTCATCAATCTCAGTGCCTAAGCTATGAAACTTGTTATGCCTGCCCTTATATATTTGGCTTAGAATTAAACAGTCATGCTATCTGTTAGAAAAAACTACCTGTAGCAATATGACTTTTCTGGGTGAACTCTGTTACAAAATCTTCGGCACTATATTTTTTTTATCTACACACATCGTACCGGTACGCTAAATCGCTTGGCGGCACGTCTTTTGCACTATATACCATGGGTTCTTCTAAAAATAGAAAGAACAACTACAATAAAAACATTATTAGTTTATTTAAAACAAAGAATATTTTCAGTCGTTATGGTAATTCCATTAAGCATTAGAGTGTCTGTTTCTTATAATAAATATTCAGTACCATATTATGATACCTCTAAAAACTGTTTACACAAACATAAAAAAATATTCCGTAAAACATGCACGACCATCTGCTCAAAACTACCCAATCTAAAATCAACTGTATTACAATATGATAGAGTTGTTTTCACAACAGCATTCGACACTATTATACATCCTTAACTTAAGGTACTTAAGTCTTAAGCCATTGCTACTGGCGGCGAAGTTTATTATTGTTTTTCTGTACTGTTACAGATTGTATTCAAAACATAAGGAGCCGTATCGCTTCAGTCATACGTCGAGGCTATACGAGCATTGTCGAGGTGTGCCGCAGGGCGGATCGTTGGGTCACAAACTGTAAACTGTATATGTAAAGGACAAAAGTGAAGTTGTAATAAACAGCTATAAACAGTGCTTCCTGGATGTGTCTCCAACGGGATGAAGAGGATGGTTATCTCATAGAGGAAGCGGTGAGTTTAAACACTTTCATATATCCTTATTTATTTGTACAATTTGCATTTTTTATTTTATTGTTTATTGTCGGGACAACGGTACTTTTCTGGATCTAATATACTCTTTTGTACACTTAATTTTTCTGATAGCTTAAAATGTTACTACCCACCAAATTGAATTGAAAAAAATCGACTTGCAATTTCCGATTGCTACTAAGAATTTCTTTACACTAGTCTAAAAAGATAATTTTTTTTCATCGGAGAAAATCCACACATCATTCGGTTTTTGCAAGATATGGTACCAGAATGCTAAAACGTTAAATTTACCAAGGCCGAAGCTACCCGCCAGACACAAATTCCAATATTTTACATACCAAATCAGGACTCGAACCTAAGACACTATGATTCGCACTTCAAATTCAAGACAAAAGAGAAAAGGCTTTTTTAGGCAAACGCATTTAGGCTGCTTCATATTGTATCCTATGCAGGGGCGTGCACAAACATTATGCGAAGAGTAAGCACTGATATTTTTATCATACTTTTTCAAAAACAATTGTTTGAAATAAACGAATCGCTTACCAACAGGTGAAATCTTAGACTTAGTTTATTAAAAAAAAATAAGTACGGAAACCAACGCTTTGGTTTTTTAATCGGTTTTATTTATAAGACGAGTAGGTATTTGCTAGGTATTGTAGTGCGTATCCACGAAACCAAAACACGTGTATTGCCAAAACTAGTCCCAAGGTCGTCCGGTCGCACTAAATATTATAATTCACCTTTATTATTATAAACACTCAGGAAGTCAGAACATTTTATTTATTAATAAAACAGACGACTTTATATTATTATTATTCTTTATTATTTATTTATTTTATTACTAGTTGTTGTAGGCGTCACGCGAAATGAATGTTTTTGTTCCGTAATTAGATGGATTTAAAATTCTAATTAAAAAGCTTTTGACTTTGTCTAAATTAATTTACCTGGCAACACATTTACACATTTTTATGTGTCTATGCTTGACTGCACACGATCAATAATATCACATGAGTAGATAAACGGAACAGAGACAAAGCTTCATAATGCCGCGCAAATCAATTGCCCCGCGTGCTTGTAGTAAGCACGCGGGGCATGTGTGAGTGACCACCAGCCGCTTGCGGCGTACGCGGCGAGACTAGGAAAAAACCGGTTTACACTGGCACAGTTAGTTGACAATCCTAGGGTCATGTCAGTGCGACACGTTGTTTATTTGGTTGTTTAATTTGTCTTATCCTATTGTGTCAACCCTACCAAAATAGGTAACAATTTGCATGTTCTTAAAAAGCTTTGACTCTGTTTCTTTTATCTACTCATGTTATAATATTGTCAGTATTTTTGAAAATAAGGTAAGGATGCTTATAATCGTACCATGAAGTATGAGTAGATATGTCGTATCCTGACAATATGAGAGTATGAGTATTATTTCCTTAGGAACAGTTTTACCCAGAAGTATAAAAATAAGTCGGAGAACAGACGGTCAATGGGGCCGGCGTGTTCTGGAGTGGAAACCAGGTAATACTAAGCACAGTGTAGGACGCCCTCCAGCCCGATGATCCGATGACCTTAAAAAGGTAGTGGGAGGTGGCTGGACGAGGAAGGCAGAGGATCGTGTGTGGTGGCGCACTCTCGGGAAGGCCTATGTCCAGCTGTGGACGAATACAGGCTGATGATGATGATGATGATGAATTTTACCCTTCATTTGTCAATAATATTGACAATAATTTTGTGTGCAGGTAGTTGTCAAATGAAATTTTTTTATGTCTTTTGTTTCATAGATAGCCACACAAACAATAGATATACCTACTATACAAACACTCAGTCTATGAAAGGTACATAAATGTGCACATAATATGATTTTTGTCTTCATTTATTTATCTAGTTAGGTATAGCCGCCAACCATGTCGAAGCAGTGTGGTGGTTCAAGCTCCATATTTCCTCTGTTATATAAGGAGGTAGGCCGGTAATAGGTTGATATTTATGATGATTTAAGCATCACAGATGAATAAAAAACAGGTTTTCATACACATATAATATATTTTAGCTTTGAAAAGTACATTTAAATAGGCCTCGATTTATTGAAAAAAGATGAAAGATAAAAACTTGCTTCACGACGAATAAGTGTAAATGCGACTAAAACCGAATAAGTGTAGTAAGTCCCTGAGGCATGGAAAATATTATCAATATAATCTCATAAAAGGAAAATTTTCAAGGAAAATTCGATGACTTGACGAGTTTCAAAAGTGACGCGGCGATTTTTTCGCGAAAAACATATTTTTATCATCCCTTTGGATGGTAATAGAAATCGATGCAAAATAACTTGTTTTTGTAAGCGAGATAATTTATTCAAATTCGAAATTCACTTATTTCAAGCAGGCTTAGTTCATAAGTACTTTGATATATAAAATTTTTTTTAACAAAAAATAGAACCGACTCAAATCGCACTAAAAAATAAAAAATAACTGTGTCACTTTGCTATTTATGAAGTCGGGCCAGCAAGTTTAAAGACATTTATTTTACATAGTAAAGTAGTTTGTGGGTTCTGTTATTTTTTACTTTTTAGTGCGATTTGAGTCGGTTCTATTTTTTATTAAAAAATTTTATTTCTTACTTTTTAGTGATTTATCGACACGTAACGTACTCGTACGATACTGTGATAGTATATTCTGCGGCCCTAGTAGCCATAAGCTATCGATACCGAGACAAAAACCGAAATCGCTGTAAGCGTGCCTCCAAAATTTGAAGAGTTCCTTCAATTTCCCCAGGATATCGTCTTCAGATCCTAACATGGTGATCAAAATCGGACAACTCTGTAAAAAGTTATGCGAGTTCATTCATAAAAAAAAAAATATACGTGTCGAATTGATAAAAAATCAAACTGCAAGTCTATCTGTGTGTTCTCAGAAAACACAGAAAACAAAAGCCCTTATAAGTCATTTCTTTAAGAATTATAAAGTAGATGACCTCCCTGAAAATTTAAATGAATTTTTACAGTACATACAACTGATAGTTTTAGAGATGTGTTTTACCAAACAAACAAACTCTTCACTTTATAATAGTTGTATACATATTATTTTTTGAAATAGAATAAAACAAATTCACTTCCCACACTTTTAATATAGTTTACATCAATAGAGAGATTCAAGAGGAATGTTTATACGTATCCCTTTAATATTAAACACGCAAAAGTTTTTTTGTTTAATGGATGTTAGTTACTGTTTCACGCCGAAACTACTGAATGGATTTTGATGAAACTTTACAATTATACAGCTTACATATCAGAATAAAACATAGGCTACTTTTTATCCCGATATTTGTACGGGGACGGGACCTACGCGATTAAAACCGCGAGCGTCCTTTAGTAGTTTAGTAAAGAATTTCTTTGTTTAGTATTCTGGCAAAGTCGCCGGCAACCGCTAGTCAAAAATAGTTTTCAGTTTCATTTAGCCCTCAGTAAGTTAATATTTTACTTTACTATTATAAAAGTTAATTTTATTTTTTAGGTAACTCTTTAGTGTAATTGTTTTTACATGTTTAATCTCCTCAATGTTTAGGTGAACAGAACAAATGTTTTGCAAATACCAACTCAAACATAACGTAAACTCGTCAAGCGAGGAATCATAAAACTAAACAAGTTTTCGTGCACCTTCTGTGATTTTATAAACAAGAAAAATTGATTGAAAACAAATAATGTCACGCTGTTTGACAGACAGGTGATTTTTCAAAATCTGTCTAAAGAGCTGGATGCTATTTATTGGGCACAGTATAATTAATTTTTGTACATAGAGTATAATAAAATAAAATTTTTTGTTGTAATTTAGACACATCATCTTATGGGCTTTATGGAAGACCAGCGTGGTGTCCTGTCGGGCACAACATAATGCTGAGTGTCCTTTTGGGATCGCATCACATTTCTTTTATATTGAGCTAATTTATTTTGTTTTAAGTTTAATTGTGATGTCATTTTTTTTTCCCAAACAAACTATATTTCTTAGTTAGTTTCTTTCTTTAATTTTAAATGTAAATTAATTTATTCCACGTAGGCTTAGTTTATAAGGAATTTCGAAATGCCATGTAAAACTAATTGTGTTGTCTCTACCACTGGCTCGGAAAGCAAGTTCGACTGAGAAGAGCCGACAAGAAACTCATCAGTTGTTCTTTTTAAATCATGTATTTTTACAATATTATCTAATTGTATTTTTAAATAAAATTGTTTACTCTACCTTCTTGTGCACCATACTCTTGTCAAATAATATCTGTTTTTAATATAAAGACAAAACAAAAAAATTAAAGTAATAATTATAAAAACAAAAACCCGACTGCATAACTTCTGTGCAGTCGGGTTTTTTGTTTTTATAATAATAATTTTATTTGAGAGTTTTTTTTTTAGTTTATGGTATAGAAGTGATACGGTACACTTTTTGTCATTTTTTGTTAAAACGGCAATATAAACATATTTATATTTTTGAAATGTTCTTTTTACAACCTTTTATTTGACACCCATATTGCTAAGATAGAACAAAGATATACACACATCCCCCCTTTTTTTCCTCATTTACAGCCGCCGTTTTGAAAATTTATATAGCTTATGTCACTACCACAATTTTTACAAATTCAACGACACCTCACATGTCAAAATCCGTTCAGTCGTTAAGGCTGTAGCGCGTGCCGAAGAAATGGACATACATACATACATACATACATACATACGCTCGAAAAACATAACCCTCCTTCTGACGCAATCGGGTAAAAAGGCGGTCTTATCGGCTTTGAAGACATTAAATATACACTTTGGCAGCGTGAATTGAATATTAGCAGTAGTTACTAGTTTGACAGCCTCGAGGTCCTGAGTTTCTCTATCTTCTAAATATTTTTTTGTGAAATTCCAAGCCAGGAATCGGGAAGTTGGTGTTATATCTACCCCGTGCTTTGAAGAGCACGTTTACCGTCGTCCTGGTCACTATCATCAATATCTGATACGAAGTTATTGTCATATGTATGTATTACCGGAATCATTACCAGCTTGTTAACGACCCACTATAGGTCCAGGCCTCCCTCCTTATAGGAGAGGTGTTATGGAGCGTACACCCACCGGGCTGGTCTAATATGCTGGTCGGAGGGATAACGGTGATAATTTTATTTATTAACAATCACTATCACACTGATGATAGTAATCGGGACCGACGGCTTAACGTGCTTTTCGGTGCACGGGGGGGGGGGGGTTGGTTAATACCACGAAGATCCCGTCTCCGGGCTTGGAATGTACTGAAAATAAATTTGATATAAGAATTAAAAGCTCAGAATTATTCCGCCGACCCGACCGAGGAATCGAACCCAGGACCTCGTGATCGAAGCCATATTTTACGAATATTAGCAGGAAAAGTCGGGACGTTTCGAAAGTATAAAATAAATAGATAATCGCGTTTCGTACACATAAAGACACTTATAACTCGGACAGATATGTGCTGTTATAGTAGTGTTATTATTTGCTAGTTTTATCGCATGCGATAGTCCCTATTGTGTAAATACGCGATAATTCAATATTTGTAGATATAAAACTAGACATAGAATAGATAACGCGTGACGTCTGTGTTAGCTAGGATTAGCCGCGCGGCTTTGTTTGCGTTTGTGCTGTTTATTTACCAGAGTGATATTTTGAAATGGGTTAGTAGTCTATAAATGATTTTAATTTCTTTTGTGCTGTACTTTATTACGTACTTATGTTTATTTTATACGTCATATATATTGATAACATTATTGACATTTGTAGTTTAAGGTTGCCCAAAGAAATATTGCTGTTCGGGGTTGTTATAGCCTGACCACTTGACCAGAAAGATACCCTTCTCGCCATATTCCGAAAAAAAGGAACTAGTTCCTTCTACTAGCATACTATGCACAGACCCACATAACGAAAAAAGCAGTGCTGCATTGCAAAAAAAAAATACTAAAAAATGATTGTGGCGCCCTCTATCCAGGTTTTTATTTTCTAATCAAGCTGAGTAGGTACGATTTACGCCGTGGTTCGTTACGTTTTGTCAAAAGTATTGACAATATTAGGTAATATTGTGTTTGGCAATGTTTAAATTATGTCTCAATTTTTAGGAACTCTACCTTATACTTTTTTATGCACTAGTTACACGTTAGCATTATATGTCAATCATACTTGATGGTAAGTGATGATGCAATCAAAGAGGAAAACGGGCTAATTTAATAGAAATAGGTGTCAACGCCAACTTTTAGTCCGATTTTGGCATTAGATAATTAATATTTTTAATCTGTATTTTTTTACTATATTTTTATTGTTTACGTATTCTTTCTATTATGTCTATGTCCTTATGTATATAAACCGAAGCAATAAAATAACGGACACTCCGCAACCAAAATTCAAGCCTTTTTCTTTCAACTTACCTATAACTTTCATCTTAGAGAACCCGCCTATCTGGTTCTCATGTGTCGGTTTAAATAACCGACAATAGTTTTTTTGGTTTTTACACAACATCGTACCGGAACGCTTAATCGCTTGACGGTACTTCTTTGCCATCAAGGTCGAGTTGCGGTCCAAGCTTCCCGCCAGCCAGACTTGGACCAATCAAGAAAATCTTTCAGCACAGCCAGGAATGAACCAAGGACCTCCGTCTTATAAATTCACTGCGCATACCACTGCGCCATGGAGGCCGTGAAAATTGCTTGTATTGACGCACATTATTTTTTTAAATCGTGTGATTCTATTTATGTTATGAAAACAAAAATGATGATAAAAACTATTATCACCAGTGGCATTGTCACTCGTGGTCAAGGCAGTAACGGGTTCAATCATTTTGGCGTTATTCATAACCTTTGCATAATATTTTGCGTGTTTATTTTGATGCTATAATTTGATGAACACAAGTGTAGAAAAAGTGTAATAGGACATCAGCAGCAAGCGATAAAATACTTTCCTTGGCTTGCGACTAGTTCGTTCAAATAGGTATATTATAGAAACTAAGGTTTAGCTCAGAGTGGCAAAGCGAAGAGTCGCGTTTTGTTTTGTGAGCGTGGTGGTTCTACGCTTCGTATCCCCTCTCCTATATGGAGGGGGGCTTTGCCCTGGCCTAAATACAATGAGATATTGAAAATATAAAATATTAAAGATTTTAAAGTGGTTAAGATTAGTTAAAAACCTTTTCAAAAGTTTTTAACCTATTTATTTTTTTTTCAGAGTCCAATGGTGCAACTACCAATACTGGTAAGTAGAGTTATGTAATTTAAGCATTCTCAAACGAAAATTAATTTATGTAATTTGACTACGACCTTAGGATTAACAAAAGAGATTTATGAGGCGAGGGTAAAAGGAAATATTGAAAAGGAAAGGTCTAGGCGAAAGTTGCTGGACATTTTTAAAAATGGCCAAGGCAAGAGTACCCTAAACCTACGAACTTGTGTAAAAGGATAGTGGAAGAAGCTAAGAAAGTATGCAAGGACCGTGGAAAATGGTAGGATATACCCCTATGGGAATTAAGTGTGTTGTTATGTATTATCAGACTTGTCCATAATAATTATCATTACGTAGTCGATATTTTGTCGTACGGGTACTAAGCAGTTTGGTTCCTTATTCTACATACACACTGCGAATCTGAAATCAAATGCAAAGGGGTTTGGATTTTCGTCCCACTCCTAATAAGTTAGCCCGCTTCCATCTTAGACTGCATCATCACTTAACATCAGGTGTGATAGCAGTCAAGGGCCAACTTGAAGTCTATAAAAAAATATATATATATAATATGGTATGCGCTTCCAGCTTCCGTTTTCCCTACTACGACTTCTTCAATGTCAAGTTTGAATAGTATTGATATTGAATATAAGCAGGCTTTGTGAAGTTAATAAACAGTTAATTATGATCATACTACTTCGCAATTAAATATTGTTGAACCAACATCTGAGGATGCCCCGGTTTTGAAGTGCACATTGTTGGATCTGGGTACCATTTTTCGTTAAAAAATAGAAAAACCATTTTTATTTATATTAGGTAATATTTGAATAGGTATCTTATCTGCACTATATGCGTTCCAGCATAGGCTGTCTCATGATGCAACCCATGCAGAGGTGTGCAGAATTATTTTAAGCCGGGTAAGCACCGGTTTTTTTTTCATCACTTAATGTCATATCGTTGACAAACAGTACGAATGCAAAAAGTATCCTTTCTTTGAAGAATATTAGCCATATTGTATTTATTTAAATTTTATTAATAAATCCATTTCCCGTGGGCACGTCAGTAGTGAAAAGAGCGGGATCGATCTCACCACCTCTCTGTGCTGAATCCAGCTGTAGATACTTACTTTAAATTTTATAATAATAAATCGATTTTAAAGGAAATCAGTCATACTTAGTTGTTCCTCAATATAAAATGATGAATACAAAGCTTTTGATTGTTCATTGTATCAGAATGGAAAGAGTCTCTGAGGTTCAATCTGTGTACATTTGCCTAACATCTTAACATCAAAACAGTGGGGTCACATCGCAGTCAATAACGATATCTAAGTATATTTATAATAATAAAACAGAACATACCGAAGATATTTATTATTTATAAGAAAATATTTTTTGGCTTGGCATTAAATCCGATTCGAATGTCGTGATAACAATTCAATTAATACACCAAAACCTTTCTCAGGAACTCCATCTATAGGTGGTCATTGACTTTATCGCGAACAGACAGACAAACGCGGCGGGGACTTTGTTTTATAATATACTAGCAGTCGCCCGCGAATTCGTCCGCGTGAAAAACACTTGCCCATCTAACTTTCTTTGACATGCTATTCTCTCTATATCTGCCATAGATTAAAGACAACTAGATAGAGCCCATAGCGTGTCCACTCGTGAGACAGCAAATCAGCCTTATTGACATGACATGTCAACATTTAAAGTACATCATAAAACGTTATGTTTTAAAATATCGTAAAATACGAAATATTACTTTATATAAGATAGTTTAGTAAACGCATAATATATGAAATTTGCTAAAAAATATCATATCTAAGCTTTAAATCATCAATCAATGAAGTTTATGCCTAGTTACGTATGAAACGTAATTCCTTCGATTTTCTGTTCGCTGCGACTGTTGCAGCCGAAAATATTACAACCCACCATAGCACGATAACGTTTAAATTAATATCGTAACCGCAAAGTTATATTATTTATCAGCAAATTTAATAAAAAGCTAATAATTGCTCAGATATGTCCCTTGTTTGTCACAAATTCCACTCTTGATAAACAATAAAAACGAACACGCTGAAAGGGACAAAAAATAATCCTGTGTCACTTTCTAATAAAGGCCAAATGAAATAAGTCTGTCAAGCTCTTGAACCTACAGCCGCGTTATGACTCCATCTAGTAGTCTTTAATTTATGATATCTGCTTCTGATAAAACTGGATTAACTCAATGTTTCCTGCAAGACGTTTCGTTTGACACATGATGTTTGATGTGCTGATTGGCGAGGCGTATCTAAGATGGCGACTGCAGTTTGTTTGGATAGCAACTACAGTTTATTTGGCAGTATCATTAGAGTTTAATGAAATTCTCCTTAATCCGAATTTTACGGATATATTTTGTTGACTCGAAATCAATATTTTTGTATGTTTAGTTATTGATCTAAGGTTTCGATCGAGTCTACCGTATCTACCCCTTGACGAAATTATTAATATAGATTTGAATGTAAGACTACTGACTTACTAAAACATTCAGCATTAGAATAGATAATATCGCAGTATAAAAGAAGCAATAGCATTGCAGTATTATTTTCTTAGGTGCAACCTTACCCCACATATTGTCAATAATATTGACAATTTGATTCCATGTAAACGGGCTCCCTAAGCGCTGATAGGCACATAACAGATACGCAATCCTCTTACGTGTCTATAATATTCTATATTCTATGGTAATGTTGTTTGTGTAACGGATTTCATTCTTATTTTGCCCTTCGCCGAGAGCTTTGAGCTTTTTATTGCATGTATGGATTACTTACTATAAAGCTGCTTAGTTTCTTATAGAACGGTGATTCACTAGCTCCAATGTTAAAAGGCTGGTCTCAACACCGAGAGGTCGTGTGTTCGATCCCTACACTTGGACTATTGACAAGTCTACGTACAAATTGGAGGTTAAAGGCAATATTAGTAATACTTTCAAAATATCCCTGTGTTTTAATTTTACGTACGTAAGATAAAATAAAAAATAGATAGTTTTCCGAAAGAAACTAAATTTTTTGTGGGGGTCTGTGTATTGCTTATTTTTGATGACATATTACGTCATCAATAGTTATTTATTTTTTTACATGAATAGCAAAAATTCGTGAATTCTCTATGTTGAATACTGTATCAGTAAAATCCAATTTCTACACTAAAATAATTTTCTAATTTTTAAAATTATAATTATGACAATTATTAAAAAAATATGAAATTTATACTTGAAAAATGTTTAGGAAACTTTCCTTACTTTTGCTGACAAGGGGGGTTGGGGGGTAAATAACCATACTAAAATTTTTAGATGAGCACATCCGCAGGGAAATGCTTTTTTTTTGTAGGGAGGAAAATCCTCATAGACACCCTTGGGTAGTGCCGGACTCCTATCGGCTAAAAACACCACCTATCTTCAAAACACTAGTGTTCCTGCCTTTCAGCCTAACACTAACGTCGCAGTCAATTCACATATGTTGTCTTTCATCTTTCTCTTTTGTCTTCATTATATATTATAGAAAGCTCCCGATCAGCTTCCATTTCACAATAGATTCCAACATACACTCAATTAAACTTTCTTCTCTCAATTCCTGTCCTAGCTCTTTCGTTAATTCCTCTCTTTCATCGTCAAAACGGGGACAGTAAAACATAGTGTGCTCAGCGGTGTCATTGGGGTCTATACAGTACATACATTTGGAGCAGTCCCTTTTCTTGATGAGGGTGATATACTGCATGAAAACCCCATGCCCCGTGAAGCACTGAGTCATCCGAAATGTTATTTGGCCGTGCTTCCTTTCTACCCAGGTTTTTATATTTTTAATAAGACTGTATGTTCAGCACCCATTCACAGATTGTCTCCCAATCCCGTTGCCATTCCTCCAAAGTCCTTTCTCTCGTCATCTTCCGAACCTCTTTTGTTTTAACCTCATAGGGAAATGCTAGCTAGTCACACTATTACAAAGGCGAAATATTGAAAGTGTAACAATGTAACTTGTGAAAAAACCAACATACTTCGTCAAAACGCCACTATTAAAACGATTAACACTATTGAGCTGGAATTTGAATTAACGATAGATAGTATCTTGGATTATCACTTTTTTATGTAAGAAAATCCTGCGGGATAGTAAAAATCCAAATTAATGCAAACGAAGTCGCGGACAAATGCTAGTAAAGTATAAAGGATTAACGTAAAAGTTTGCATCATCCAATCTTTAGTGAGTCAATAAAAAGGAACGTTTACTGCCACTAAACCCCGACGCGCTGACAAAATGGCCGCGCCGAAGCAGTTTTTTACGACGAGAAAACAAATTTTATGTCTATTTACTTACTTACTAACGTGCCTAGGTAATCATGACATCTTTGTAAATTACCTAAGAATTACGACGAATTTATATTACTAGTGGACGCCTGCAAGTTCGTCCGCAAAACCTTGTACGGGTACTTACCACGACTCTTTTTGATAAGCTTTTTGAATATCGTAATAGACTTGGTAGAGAGAGTCCAGGTTTAAAGATAGACGAATGTCTCGGAATTTTTATAGATTTTTTAAAGAGGAACAATTTCATCGTACATGATTTTTGTGTAACTTTGACCGTTTATGCAACGCATGCAAAGGAAGCTCTGAATATAGAAGATTTTTAAATTTTGTTATTTTTTTTTCAGTCTTAATAAGTAAATAACTCAATATTAGTTTTCTAGATACATCTTATGGATGATTCTTTCGCTTTAAAATCTAAATATTCATACATCTTGGTATGAAATCATCTTTAAATTATTGATTTATGCTATCCCACACCCGTGCCCGTGTTAACATCTAATATCTAGTAATTAATTGTTAAAAGAAACAAACATGAGACCGCCAACTCACATTGGAGCAGCGTGAAGATCATACGGTCCAAAGTATAAGAAAGGAATCATGGTCTTTAAAATAAGTTGATAATAACGAGTTTACCTAACTGACCTAAGAGTTCATGTTGGCATAAGTCATCCATACTCCGAATGCAGTATGCTGGTAACTTCTCATACTCCAAGAAGCAATCGTCTAGCACACTATTTTATAATCAGACAGACCTAGACACGGTCTAAATAGATATAGCCGTATAAATTCTAGATAAGTATATTCTCTAGCGTTTTTTGTAGATACCTTACTAAACTCCCAATAATCCAGGAAACAGACAGCTTGCAAGTACAATATTTTGTAACCAGATAGACCTGGATATGGTCTAGATAGATATAGCCTCTTATAATCTAGATATATAGTTCTAGCGTTCTTTGTAGATATCCAGGAAGCAGACATCTTGCAAGTACGTTATCTTGTAAACAGATAGACCTAGATATGGTCTAGATAGATATAACATCTTATAATCTAGATATATTCTCTAGCGTTCTTTGTAGATATCCAGGAAGCAGACATCTTGCAAGTACATTATCTTGTAACCAGATAGATAACGGATAGACAGATAGATACGGTCTAAATAGATATAGTCGCATATAATCTAAATATAGCCGTAGATACGACTACAAAAAACGTTGCTTAACTCCCCATATTCCAGGAAACAGCCGGCTTGCAAGTACATTGTCCTGTAACCAGACGGACCTAGATAGTACTTATACAGCTACGGTCTAGATATAGCCGTAGATACGTCTACAAATTGCCGCGTCTCTTTATTGCTCTAGAAGCGATTGCTATTCCTCCATTAACGAGTGTAGTCTGCGAACCAATGTCTAAAACTAATATTTCTTTTGTATTTCAGGAATTATATTTGGATGAATAATTTGTTTTCTTTCATTATCTACAACTGCAATAAGTAAGTAATGATGCGATCTAAAATGAAAGCAGGCTAACTTGATAGGAGTAAGATGAAAATTCACACTCTTTTCCGCGTTTTCACGACATCGTACCAGAACGCTGAATCGCTAGGCGGTACGTCTCTGCTGGCAGGGAGCCAGACTTTTTTAGCTTGCTACTTAAACCGATTTTTTCTTTAAATAAAGTCACATGCAATTAGTTTTATTGTAAACTAGACGACGCCCGCGATGTTACCCGCGTTATTCTCCTCTCGGGATAAATGTGGCCTGTATTATTCTAATATGTAAGCTATATTATTGTGAAGTTTTATCAAAATCCATTCAGTAGTATTTGTATGAAAGAGTAACAAACATCCATCCATACTTACAAATTGTCGCCATTATAATATTAGTAAGGATGCTAATTGCTACATTATATTCCTCGTGGGCGAAGTCGGGGGCGCCTGCTACTCAACTATAAACATACTATCTCTTCGCTATAATAAAATAAAATAGGATATAAAAAGTAAAAATAAATCGCTACGTCGTCTCTCGTAACTGAAGCGCGGGTAGGCGGTCGCTATAAAGCGGTCTGGGCGTCACTGTACAGGCAGACCCCGCCTACGCGCTTATAAGCTACTGAATACTATGTCTACTATGTTGTACTATCGCGGAGTCCGTAATTAGTTTTTTGTACTACTATGCAGTTCGTTCCTATCACTACGTTGCAGGCTCGTAAGCTCCTGTCCTGTCTACTATGTTATATTTATCATTTAGTGCAATTTTCAGGACAAAGTTTAAGGGTCACAATATGCGAAAGCTTTCTTATTATCCATAGTTAGCTTTAATTGTAATCGAGTCCGGTCCTCTCTCTTATGTCGTCTAGCCATTTCCTCCTTTGACGACCAGGTGCTCTCTTGCCCAGTATCTACTCTTGGAAAGGCAAACTGAGTACTCCTCTGCAGATGTCCAAAGAAGATAAATTTCTTTCGCTTGTTGGAGACATAAGTTATCTTCTTTTATTCAATTTCAGTTCCCTGCTAGTGTGAAGCCTAGATGTCATGATGTCCTGGAAGATGACATCTTGAGCTTTTTCCTGTAAATCCATTTTATTTCGAATGCTTGCAGCCTGCTTATGGTATAATACCTACCCTGCGTAGTAATTACTTTTTCTTTTAGCTTTTTTAAAACTATCCAACATTTACGTAGTTTATATTTTTTGCATAACCCAGCAACACTACCCAAGTGTGTTTTAATCGAAACACAGGTTAGTCTCTGTATTGTGATTTTTTCATAAGCTACTAACCGAACTATTATAGGTACACACGATAGGGTGAAGCCCATCCCGCTGCTTCAATGCGGGTTGACGGATGATAAAGTTAGATTCTTAAACTGTAACTTAGTATCGTTTTCCAGAACGACATAACGTGCACTTCGAGGCGTAACATCGCCAATTTCCCAACACTGGGTTAAGAATTAATTGAAATTTTTTAGAATAAAGAAAATCTCAGTATTATTCAATACACAGTACTCTACCCAGGACATCAAACGATTAATTAAATTAATTAGTTAATAATTATATTCGTGTGTTAAAATTCTTTGGTAAACATATTAAACAAACTTACCACTTCTAGCACTGTATAAAAAACATGGGAGATGAATTTTGTTTTTGCAGAAATTAGAACACATGATTCAGTACTCGTAGTCTTAAAATTAAAGCAAGGCATAGTTCCATATGAATCCAGTTTAAAAAGAAGTCCATAAGATCATCAGGCAAGTACTTTCTATTACCTAATTTCACAGATTTTAATGTCAAGAAATAAGTCTGAGAAGAAGCCCTCAACAAACCTACTCAGGTACTTTTTATAAATTAATTGTTTATCTCTTTATTATTACAATTTTAAAGAATTGTTTTGAAATAGGTAGTTAATCAAAGCAAAAAGATCCTAATTAATTGAAATGAAACAGTACAAAAGAGATCGCAGTTAACAAAGTCTAGACGCGCCGTCAAGCAGGCCCTAAATTCAAATAGTCTTCCGGATGAGTTGTGAGTCGCAATCGATAGCCTCTAAATCATCGCCCAATAAAAATGTCAATGGCCTACTGCGGGCTGGGCTGCTCTTACACCGAACATGTTCAGCGAGAATCTGATTGATCTGAAGTTTTTAGGATTCCGTACCACCTAAGAGGCTTTGAACAAAGGGTTTTTTTTCAAATCCTAAGTCGACTATAGAATCATTCTAAATTATTCTTTATTAAAATTTTTCTATAAATTCCAAGTGGTATTTCACTCTCGATCCTTAGAGGTAAAGTTAAAAAGTCGATTCCGATCATCATGTGATAATGATCGTTTAAAAATCTACTTCTTAATGAATATGGTGTTCAGTTTTTGGAGGACAAGATGGAATATTTAAAAACTGCAAACAAATTTTACAAGGCTCAGGGTCACTCAGAGGGCGATGGAAAGAGCAGTGCTCGGAGTATCGAATCAGAAATGACATCCGCAGAAGAACCAAAACAACCGACATAGCTCAGAGTCGCAGAACTGAAGTGGCAATGGGCGGGGTACGTGGTTCGAACAGTTGATGGACGTTGGGGCCCAAGGTGCTAGATTGGCGACCTTGCACCGGAAAGCGCAGTGTTGGTTGACCCCCCACCAGGTGGACTGACGACATTAAACGTGTCGCAGGGAGCCGCTGGTAACAGGCGGCTCAGGATCGTTGTGTTTGGAACATGTCCAACAGTGGACGTTTACCGGCTGTTATTGATGACGATGATGATGATGATGCTATTTTCTCGAAACTTGACGAACAGATTTGGGTGACATTTTCGTAATTTGAATGTATTTCTGAGGAAGATTCACCATTTTTAGATGGCATTTTTTCTTTAGGAAAAATAAATATTTGTAATACAGAAAAATGTTGGTGCGATTCAAAATTGTTATGGCAGATTTATATTCAGATTAAAATTATCTATTCACTTCCTGGATTTTTCTGCCATCCATTGTTCGCACAAAATATCATTATTATTAACAATAATGAACACATATTTGTTTTGATTTATGATTCTCATGATAGCCGAATGCTATCTGATCACATCGCAAATAACAATAACTTAGCAAATGTCACGTAGTATTAAAAAGACACGAATCGGAATATCGTGAAGCAGTTTTTATTACTATTAATTATATTATTGTTGAAATTATAAAGATGATTCTTTTTTTTTTGACTGTTTTCAAAAAAGCACTGTTTTTGACAAGTATGTATGTTTGTATACCAACATTTTTTCAAAAATACTTGATTATATCTTCGTTAAACAATAATACTAAAGCCTTCTTAGGTTCTTCTGAAGGTTATATTATCTTCCTAAAGAAGGTGCCTATGGTTAAGAGGTTTGCAAAAGACCGCAGTCAAAGATTTACTAGAAATTTCACGAAATAACAGATAGGTGGATAATAACAATAATAAATAAATAACACATGGAGTGGGTTGAATAAAATAATCCTTACTAATATTATAAAGGGGAAAGTTTGTATGTATGGATGTATGGATGTTTGTTACTTTTTCACGCAAAAACTACTGAATGGATTTTGATGAAACTTCACAATAATATAGGTTACATATCAGAATAACACATAGGCTACATTTTATACCGAAATTCCCACGGGAACGAGAACTACTCGGGTGAAACCGCGGGCGTCCTCTAGTTGAGAATAATGTAAGAAATAATAATAAAATAAATAAAAAACTCAGATGAGACGTTAGTGAAGTCCTAATATATTGTCGAAAAAATAAAAGAAATAAAAGAAATAAAAAATATTTTAACATTCGGTGTAAATGCGGACCGACGCATGCGTGCTACCCTCATATCGGATAATAATTGATATAAATCCGTTCAAACTCCCCGTAGACTAGTTAACTTAATGCTTTCTATGATATCTTTCTCCACCTTGCGCTTTCAACATACAAACTTACTTGCAGTTATCTCAAACTTATTCTAGTAGAATTTCAGTAGAATGTACCATATTGTAAAAGTATGAGTCTAAGGCTGGCTGTGATTTAAAAAAGAGACAGACTTCACAGCATTCCAAAATTCAAAATGGCAGCGTTTCCGTTACATCCACGAGCTGCGTCGGTGTTGCGCCAAAAAATAAATATTTTGCATCGTCAATAACATTTCGCTCTCTCATCCCGGCGCATGCGTACCACCGCGCCCACACTTCCCCTGTCAAAAATATGCAAATTAATCTATAAAAAAGCAATTTAGGGCATCCACTACAACATCTTTAGTTTGCGTTATAAATCTAGTTCGTATAATTAAGACTATCGCCTCAAGAAGTGATATTTAGCAGTGCGTCTCCCAGATAGGCGAGTAGCTTCATCTCTGTCTGCATCTACGGCGCATGCCCGGTTGTAATGTTTATATTATTTGTATTTGAGCTGTGTATCAAGTAAACTATAACTACCACAGCCATAGCGCCAATACTGAGGGCCAGTGCCCGCCCCTCCCCGCTCGGTAGTTAAATATTTCTTGCTTATTTCGACCTAGCATTGTTGATGCTGCCTCGGCGACGGCTGTTGTGTATTGTTTAGAGGCGCGATTACAAGCAAATATACAACATTTTTTGACGTGATATTTTTAACGCGATGGCGGTTCTTATTAACTGAGTGCGTTAACACAGTTTATATTTTGCATTGTATGCACAAAAGTGCAGTGTAAATAATTTGCATCGGACTGCATTTCGGAACTTATGAGTGGTAGTTTTCGTCGCTGTTCAGTGTTGGGGTTTTTTTTTTGGAATTGTGTTTTTTTTTATCTTGTTTTTGTTTTGGCTTTAATTAATCTGACCTCGGTGTCTGTGAATTTTGCGCGTTTGGTTTTTTTTATGTATCCGTTATCTTATCGAGTCAATGCCGATTGATGTGGATTTTATTTGTTGGTATTAATTCCGTGATTTTTTTTTTAATTTTTGCGAGTTTATCTATGTATGTGCCGTGTACCAATGATTTGTAAGTAGACACATACAAACAACCTATCAATGCAACTCAATCAATTTTAAATTTAAAAGTTTTAAAAATACGTTTCGTAATACAAAATAAAACATTTAACTATTAAATTCACACACTACTTAATTTTTTTTTAATTTATTTAACGGCCTAAGAATTTAAATTTAGATCATCGCAAACACAGATAATATTATATTTGTAAAAGTGCGCGTAAAAAGTTTGTATTTCGAACTCGGAACTTATAAGCACGTGGCTTGTCGCTCATATGTTCTGTGCCGCACCAATGGCGTCGTCGCTCATAAGCGAGTGGCCAATGGCGCGCGATCGCTTTAAAGCGCCATTTTTGACAGCTGATAAGAGACGGAGATTTCCCGCGCGAGCTTTCCCGTTTCCGTTTAAGATTTTGAAATATTTTTACTGATAAGAAACTGAAATACAAATAATTTTTTTTTACAAAAATAGATTATTGTATGTATTTATACAGCATGTTTCATGTAATTGTAGTTATTTATTTGTTGTTTAATATTTTGATGTACATTTAAAAATTCTCCGCGTTTAGATAATTTTAATTTCTTCTTTTTAATTGAAATAGTTTTAAAATTCCCAAAAGAAACTGAAACTGAAGGCACACTTCTAGTATTTCTTTATCTATTGCTAGGCTGTAATTTTGCCCATGTTAATGTTATTTGCTATTTTCTGTTTGTTAGGCAAAATAAGGTTAACTGTTAATTATTGCTTTTTGTAAGATTTTTAAACTTGATTCATTTTTTTTACTTTCAGTATCTACCAAGACTTTACATATTATATGGAAATATCATAAAATGTCTTTTTATGATATAGTAAACCTTAATGATTCATTTTTCTCACTATCCAATTCCGATATTCAAAGTAGTAATGACAGTTTTTACAGTCTCCCTACACTTAGTGAAACCCTTGATTCGCACTTTTCTGATTCTTTAAAAAATTTCAATATCGTCCACATCAATGCTCAGAGTATTCCTGCACATTATCCTGATATGCTTTCTTCTTTTGATAGCAAGTATATTCATGCAATTTTAATTTCTGAATCTTTTTCTTCTACATCCTATGCTCTTCCTGGTTTTCACTTGATACGGAATGACCGTGAAAATCGGGTTCTATTTATCTCCGTTCTCACTTACCTTATACCGTTATTAGCGCATCACAAACACAGACTACCCCATCTCCAGAACACTTATTTATTGAAGTTATTTTTTCAACTGTTAAACTTCTACTGGGAGTTTATTATAACCCTAGCCTCTCTATCGACTTTTTTCCGCACTTAGAGGGGTTATTAGATAATTTTGTTCCACAGTATAAACATACGATAATAATGGGTGATTTTAATACTTGCCTTTTAAAAAATGATTCTCGTGCTGCACGTCTTAAGTCTATAGTACAGGCTGCAAATCTGCACTTACTTCCTCTGTCTGCAACTCACACTTTGCCAAATCGTTCCCCATTTTGATCTTCTAGTGATTATGTGGCTAAGCACGGTCAATGTCCTGCTGATGCCTTTTCGTATCATGACTTACTTTATTTACTTATAAAATCCGTCCCCCAAAAGCTAAGTCAAGAATTCTTCTCCGGCGTAATTTTAACGGAATGGATTTGGATTGCCTAAGGGAGGATGCTGCAAGTTTAAATTGGGATAGTATTCGTGCTGGATCTAGTATAGATGAGCAGGTGGAGATTTTTAATTCCTTCTTACTTAATCTGTATGACCGTCATGCTCCAATTCGTCCAGTAAGAATTAGCATGGAAATTAAAACCATACAACACAAAAAAAATGTTGCGAAAGCAAGATTGAAATCTAATGATACTGAGATTTACCGGCATAAATACAAAGTTATTCGAAATCGGTGTAACAGGTTGTGTAGAGATATGCAACGACGCTATATCCACAAATCTGTGCTCGAGGAGGAAGACTCTGGCAGAGTATGGACGTTTCTGAAATCTCTGGGTGTTGGGAAAGCAAATAGGAATAATCATACTAGTAATGTTAATTTAAACCAGCTTAACCAGCACTTCTCCTCATCTTGTACGATTGATAGTACAACTAAATCGAACACAATTAATCAAATTTCAGCTTTGCCCACTCCCGATGATCCAACTTTTATTTTTAGTCAAATCGACTGTGGTGATGTTGTGAGAAGCATTATGGAAGTCAACTCTGATGCTGTTGGCACCGATTGCATTAGTCGTAAAATGATCATGCCCCTTCTTGACCTTTTAATCCCTATTATAACTTTCATTTTTAATCACTCCATTGTTACTGGTGTTTTCCCTAATTCCTGGAAAAGCGCGCAAGTTACTCCAATCCCTAAAAAGTCAAATCCCTCTAGTTTCTCTGATTACCGGCCTATATCTATTCTTCCATTCCTTTCTAAAGTCTTTGAACGTATAGTTCATAGACAATTTACCCTTTTCCTGTCTCGGCGTAACCTTTTTAATCCTTTTCAATCTGGCTTCCGTACCGGTCATAGTACGACTACTGCCCTGGTTAAAATTACTGACGATATCCGCTCGGGTATGGATAATCGGTGTGTTACAGTTTTAACATTACTGGATTTCAGCAATGCATTCAATAATGTTGATTACGACATTCTTTTGGCCACTATGCGCTCTCTTAACATATCTCCCACAGTCTTTGACTGGTTTCATAGTTACTTGCATGGGCGCCGGCAGCGGATACGAGTCGAAGATTCATGCTCCGATTGGTGTTCGGTGGATGCCGGTGTGCCGCAAGGTGGCGTGTTGTCTCCTCTCTTATTTTCGATTTTTATTAACTCAATTACTCATAACTTAACTTCTCTCTACCACCTTTACGCTGATGATCTTCAACTGTATGGCCAAGCAAAAATAGAAGATTTACCCACCAAAATACATTCCATAAATGAGGATTTACAAAAAATTGTTGAGTGGAGTAAATCTCATGGTTTGCTTGTAAATCCCTCTAAAACACAGGCAATTATAATAGGTAGTCACAAACAAATAGCTCGTATTGACTGGACATCATTGCCTTGCGTTGTTTTTGATGGAGTTCAACTACCATATAGCAATTCTGTCAAAAATCTTGGTGTTATTTTTGATAGATATCTATCTTGGGTTCCTCAGGTAAGTGAAGTGAGTAGGAAGATGTTTGCAGCAGTACATTCTCTTCGGCGCCTTAGTAACTTTCTGCCCATACCTACGAAAATTATGCTGGCACAGTCTCTCCTTCTACCAATTCTTGATTATGCTGACACTTGCTATCTTGATTTAACTATTGAGCAATTTAATAAACTTGAGCGCATTCAAAATCTCTGTATTCGGTTCATATTTGGACTTCGTAAATATGACCATATTTCTGAATTTCGCAATAAACTCAAGTGGCTTCCAATTCGACTTCGCAGGAATACTCATATTCTTTCCCTCTTATACTCTGTTCTTTTCCACCATCATGCTCCTCTGTATCTCAAAGAACGATTTGAGTTCCTCAGTGACTCTCACTGTCGCTCACTTCGTTCAAACGATAACCTCATCCTAAAAATTCCTTCTCATAGTACTTCTTTCCTTTCTAGATCCTTCACTGTAGAAGCCGTCAGGCTTTGGAACTCTCTCCCTCTTCATATCAGACGTGCGAAATCTTTACCTATATTCAAGGGACTCTTAGCTAAACATTACTATCCACCTTAAAATGTTTCAGATTACTACCAGTCGATTTTAATGTTGTACATATAGATAAGTATATATGTATTATATATATTGTATGTTTTATTTATATTTATTTATTTTACATTTTGCATATGTATTCATATTTATTTATTTATTTATTTTTAAATATTATAGTGTTTATTATTTATAAGTAATTATATATTTAAGTTATGTATAAAGTGTGTTTTAGTTTTTATTTATTCTCGATTTATTTGTAAATTAAGTTTTTATTTTCTTTTTAAGTTCCTTGTTCTGTACACCCTCACCCTCTCTTTAATTTATTGTGGCTTCTTACCTAGGTTGCCTGGAAGAGATCGCCTGTTGGCGATAAGGCCGCCTATTGTGCTACTGTAAATTCTTGTGTAAATTGTATCCTGTTTCTTATCTTTCCTGTCTTGGTGTGTGCAATAAAGTATATTTTCATTTCATTTTCATTTCATTTTCATTTCATTTCATTTCATTTCAAATAACTTAAAAACTGTTTTTGATAGAGAAATTTGACAAAATATTTTAAGATTTTATTGTTTTGTTTTAATTTAAAGTTGAAAATGCGGCAAAATTTCACAAATTAAAATTCAAAAACAAGGACGCGTCATGCCTTGAAAGAAGACGACTTGAAAGAATTCGGTAATAATAAGTAATTTTATCCGATGTCCTGTTTTTATAAAAAAAGTCATTATAATTCAACTAATATTTTATTTACATTTGCATTTCTTATTTATACTCAATGAGATTACAAAAAAGTTAGTAAAAGCGTTTTATTTTGTGAGTATCTTAATTTTTTAAAAATGTACGACACAATTATAATTATACAGGCATAGATTAACAGCATCTGTTTTTAATATTAATAATTAAAGAGTTGAATTAGAACTAGACTGAATTTGACTATATCAAGACAGCCATCGTATTAGCCTTGTTCTAAAAGAACTAGCAATGCGAAGAACAAGCAAGGCACTAGTAATTTAGTAGTAGTGGGGATTGTTGGCAGAACTTAATATGAGTAGATAGCATTCATATCGTGAATTTTAAAAGAGCATCTACTGATATGAGCTTTCCGAACTGGTGGTAGAGTCACTACTCACTGAAAGATCCGCTTTAAAAGTGCTTGCATAAAAATCTACTTGAAATATGAAAGATGCACTTGCTAGCAGCTTGCACGTTCGATGCTCAAGTGAGGAATATTTTGTGACATGTCAAAAAGATTAGTAGTTGCTAGTATAGTTGACTGGTAAAAGTTTCTCTATAATAAACCGGTTTTCACTTAAAGATTGAGTGAGGCTACGTGTCTGTTTCCTTTAGTATTGCATTTAAAATATAATTATCTATATCTGCTATCGATTTCGTCCACAAAAAACTCAGTGTAAGCTCCCATTTTTAATCCCATTACGTGTCATATTTCAAATATTAAAGTCGATGTACCAATTTCCACGAATATCTATTGAATGACAAACTACTTTTATGAAAATTGTCTCTGTGAAAGTTTTTATTTTTATCCTAAAGCTTATATACTATTTTTCAATTACAATACGAGTACCATGAAAAATAACCGATTTTTAGACAAATTTAAATTCTTTTGGGCCCTTTAGAAGTGGAATTTTAAATAGTTTTTAATAGCATAGTTAACCATTGCCCATAAACAACAAAACTCCAGAAGGCATACGGCTCATATACTGCGGACTTACATTCATTAACATAAGGCATAGGCTCAGGCTTCGTGTGCCTGAAATTAAACATGTACTCGTACAAGTCGAGTCTTGAAAAACACGTCAATATTGAAGCCGACGTACAACAGTTGCAAAGTAAAGGAAATAACAAAAATCGGAAATCTCTAAGGAAATTTCGTTATATTGGACTGACAGTCGTACTGGAATGGATGAATGACAAGATATTTGTACGATATATTTTTTTCAAGAATGGGCATACTGCTTGGTTTGACTTCCAAGGACGAGCTTTATCACAAAAAGTCCTTTTTTTTCGCTGGGAAATGCATTTACGCATCCCTCCCGGAGGATAGAGGGTATATGGGACTCACCGAACTGGAATACCCACTAAAACCTAGCGCAGGCTTCCGCGCCTTAATAAAACGCCAACAGATCGCTGTGGAGCATTCTACGTTGTTGCTTCGACGCATCCGACATTTCGCTCATGTATGACTTAAGACTTAATTCATTTTAACTTAAGCTGACACATTGCTACATTGCTTCTACGCAAGTAAATGTGCAAACCTGCGCCGCCTGCTACCCGTCCTTCTTTGACGCATCGGCGGTGCATCTGCTGCCAACTCTCGGACTCTCTCCGCCGCCTCTTTAAGCCCCATCACTTCTTCGCAGAATAGAGTCATTGCGAACCACTTTGTCTCACTGCTGATCATTTCATCCACTATGTGCCTCAGCGAGATGTCGCCATCAACGTCAGCAAACAGTGAATGTCGCTGCAGAGCCCAAGCCACACACTCCGCCAGTGTGTGGTGCGCGCAATCCTCGCACGCGTCACATTCCCAACACTCCGAAGTAGGTTCTCTCCTCGCTATCTTGTGCAGGTACTTTCTGAAACAACTATGGTCTGTTAATATCTGAACAAGCTGGTATGTGAGCGCCCCGTGACGCCTTTCAAGCCATCGTTTCAAGTGCGGCCGGATCGCTTGTACCGTTCTAATACCCACAGTTGAGCACTCAAGATCCTCTTGCCATGTTTGGATCAGAGCTGTTTCTGCATGACATTTTAATTTGCAGATGCTCACCGGGTCCGATAGCATGCCTCTCTCCTTCATTTCTGCTCTATGCTGGTAGACTTCTGCCAGAATCTCTGCCTGCAGCTCCCACGGGTTAATCACAAAAAGCCCTACGACTACCACATACGAGTATAATAATATTTTTATTTTCCGAAAAGTTTGGCTACGTTTTAAATTTCATTTGTTACTGTACTTTTTTCAATGAAACTCAAGACCTTTGCATGTCATCCCTTCTGATGTAAAATGTCGCCCGAGGAAGAAATCTATTGTTTATTGCAACCCTCACCCATCGCTAGGTGTCAGATGTATACCAAAGTCACGGTACGCTTTTGTAACTAGACATGCATGTCGCTTTTTGAAAAAAATACCTTCAGTTCTATTGTCAGTCCAATACGATTGCTTTTGTTTAGTAAATTGTACATTAAGGGTTTTCTATCAAATTTAGGTAACTTGGTCGCTACTATTCGTTTTTCGTGGAAAGTAAATAATGTTTTCTTAAATTTTTTAATTCTCATTTTAATCTCTTTCAAGGAAATAAGGACTTAAGTTTCAATCACTTCAGTGCCCACTGATAGTACCTATGCAATAATAACAGATGTATATTTAATTGCAATAATACATTTATTGTGTGTAAAAATAACAATTTTTTAGTTTTTGGTGTTTGATTACGAACTTGAAAAACGGCAATAAAATCACGTTTAGATATTGAATGGGAGCCGTCTTGGATATTTATTTTATTATATTATATTATAGTTTTTTGGCGACAACAGAAACACCATATCTGTGAAAATTTGAACACAGCCTGGTAACAGAGGAACAGACAGACACTTAAGTCTTAGTAATAGGGCTCCGTTTTTATTATTTTGGGTATGGAACCCTAATTATGTGAAGATCGAAAGCGCTGTATTTTACACTTTAGTTTGTTGACAAGAAGCCCTAATAATCCAATATAATATTTATTAGTCTGTTATCGAGGTACCTACCTAATAAAATTAAAAAATGGTTTTATTCTTAATTAAATTAATCACTATTAAAAAATTCAACTTGCTGCTATTCATGAAAATTAAAAGAATCAGTAGAATGGTCGTGCAACCGTTGCAGCTATAGAAAAAAAAAATCTTTTCCCTCTAGACCTAAATTTTTTGTCCCCGTTTTGCTTCGTCACATTGACAGACTTTTTCAGTAGAATTTAAAATCTGTTGCGTAATTTGAAATATCGTGTAGAGATGACCGGAAGCGAGTTTGTTTAATACTATGTTAAGTTTAAATTAGAAGAATTTTAATAAAACCTATTAAACTTTAGCAAAACCTTGCAACCGCCGAGCCTTGTTAAGTTGTTAGGAGTAGGATAATACCCACACTCCTTCCGGTTTTTTGGTAAGGTGGTAACGAGCTACGGCTGAAGTTTTCCACCAGCCAGACCAAAGAAAATCTCAATCGAAGCTGGGAATTGAACCCAGGACCTCAGTGTATATGATTGAAGCTAAAAATAGTTTACAACTGGCATTTTATTAATTCCATCTAGTTCAGTGCAGACGCAAACGTGTAAAAGATGTTATTTATTGACATGTCCGATAGTCGAATTTTAGTTTAGAGGAAAGATAAAATCGACTTAATTGCCGATTAAAGGCTAATAACTCTTTTAAAACATCGCAAAAATATCATTAAGATATATTACTCATATATTAAGATTTAGTTAGTTAGTAGACACATTTTAATTCATAATTCGGTTAATAGAAAAGGTAAAATCGGCTTAAGCTATTTTCACAACTAGAATTTGCAAGAATGACATAAAAATAGTACATTAGAATTTTATTTATTATTAAAAAAAATAAAATTTAGTTACATGTTCTTAAGACGTATTTTAATTTAAAATTTGTTTAAAAGGAAAGGTAAAATCGATAAAAGTGCCGATCCAAAGCTAACCGCATAAAAGGCATTCGTAAATATAACATGAAAATACATTACACATTTCATTATTAGTTTCAGTGTACGAGTGAGCGATAAAAAATGTTATTTAGTACCATATCCAATATACTTATTTTAATTTGCAATTCGAATAACAAAATAAAAAAAAAATTCTATAAAATGAAAGGTAAAATCAACTGGAATAGTGATTTAAACCTAAATACCTTACAGGCATTTGCTTAATAGACATTTCATTTATTTTGAATGTTCAATTACAGTATGGTCGTGAGTCGTGATTTATTGCCATGACCGATAGTCGAGTTTTAATTTGAAATTCGATTAGAAGGAAAGGTAAAATCGACTAAAGTGCTGGTTAAAAGCTAGCCGCAAAACAGGCTGGCATTCAGAAAAATAACATAAAAATACATTAGACATTTCATTATTAGTTTCTGTGTAGGCGTGCATGTTGAGCGACTGGGCGTGTCGCTTTTAAGCGGCGGCTTGCCATTGGTCGAGCGCGCCGCTGTACAGGGGGTGGGAGCGGCGCTTTTCAGGGGGTAGCTTTTCATTTTCAGGCGTAATTTATATGGAGCTTTTTACTTCGTTGCCACGGATTGTTGGAATTGTTTGAAATTTTCAGGTTTCGCCAACATTTTCTGCTTTATTTTCGCGTTTGGTTTTTTGTCGTCGTTGATTACGACGCTTGGGAGTTTTAATTTTCATTCAGTGGGCTTAATAATTTCTCTGTATATTTATATCTGTACAATATCACAATACAGTAATAAGATCAGGTTTTGCCAACCTTTTATGGTTTATTTATTTTTTCATGTTTATTTTTCCGTCGATTGTGACACTTTGGGAATTCATAATTTCTATTCTTTGAGCTCAGGATTTTTTTGTATAGACTTTTACAAATCATTAATACGATCAAAATTAGGAAACTATGTCCAATTTTCTTGCGTTTTTGTTGCATTTAAACGACTATTTTTACTACAGATATACGCTTGAAATTGATTAGATATTTATTAAGAAATAGTATGAATACTAGTAATAAGGATTCGCCAAAAATTTCTGATTCGTTTAACAACACTCCTTCGATTTGTTGAGGCCTTGATTTTAATGATTAATGATTTATTTATATCTGAGTTCAGTATACTTACTTATTAAAATTGTAATAAGATCAGGTTTCGCCAACCTTATTTTTGAATTTTTTCTTTTATATTTTAAGGATTATGTTACGATTTTGATTCTTTAAGAAGAAAAGCGTTGTACTGCGTTATATTGTGGCTGAAATTGTAAAGACAATAAAAATTGCAAAGATAGATAAAATTCAGAACAATCTTAACGTTGTGGCTGACAACTATTTCTTTTCAATTCCTTACATAATTTCCTTTAAAATGACATGTTTATTTAAAAAAACATGTAATGATAATTAAGAAATCAATTAATCAGGAAGTTAATTTTTCAAAAATTAATTACAGGTAGGTAGGTACTTGCGGCTAATTTTTGATACGCAACCAATAGGCAACTTACATTCCCCTAAAATTAATTTTATCAAATATACCTTCAGTTTCGATCTGTGGGATCACTTAACATTGAGAGAGCTCGTAGTTAGATAAGTATAAAATAAATTACACCGACCTACTCTACACCTTCATTTTAAAAAAAACTATCGACTATTTAATATATACACACATACTCGTACTATTTAGTAGTTTCGCTTATATTCTGTAGAATATAATAATTGATTTTTTAATAATTTTGGAAAATTTCGTCAACCCTGAACAGCGACATAAATAATAATTCACAAATAAACATCTTCCAGAGTCATAATAAACTTATTGCTATGACGATAGTAATAAATTAATAATAATATAACAATAATAAACAATAATATGGGAATAAACACAGTAATTACATCAATAAACAGTCGCAAATCGTTTGATACGACTGATATGATCTCGGTGCAATAGAGTTTATTTATTAATAAACAACTGGTACAGTGTTACATTCATTGTGATTTAATAAAGTTGGAAGAGGATCTCAGGATGCTGTACGCAGTTCGACAGGTGAGTTCATCTTTGTTGTGTCTATGCCTGCTTTATACCAGCCTTCTTGGTTCAGTGACTCCAGATCGAAGTCCTGGTTTCGAGTTATAGAATAATACTAATTTATTCTTTATTCTAACACTGTTGCTACATCTCCGTGCCTCGGAGAGCACATTACGCCGTCGGTCCCGGTCCTTTCTTATACCAGATGGGAGGCCTGGCTGTTAATAGGCTGATAATAAAGAAATAAATATTATAGGACGATACACTTATTCCAAAAGTAAGCGTAGCTGAGTTATGGGTAAAATAATTGATAAATATTTTACATACATTAATACTTATAAAATATTGATAAACACACTGGAAAACATCCATCCTCATCAAACATTTTCCAGATATGAGAATCGAACCCACGGCATTAGACGCAGAAGCAGTGTCACTACCCACTGCGCCACTTGGCTGTCAGTTGACATGATATTTTGTGTTGTTTTAAATTGAAATTCATTTATTTCAAGTATACTATTTCTCGCATCAAGCAATAAATCTCCGTTGTTAGGAATAGACCTTTTTAGAGACTTCCAAATACAAAGATTCTGAACCACCTGTGGCCAGCGGCTTATGCGACACGATTAACATATCATCGGTCCACCTAGAGGGGGTCAACCCACCACCTCTTATGGCCCCACCAACCTTGCGGTTATGCGGGCCGAATCGCCGGGAGGGCAACTCGGAATCCGCACTTCACCACGCGTTTCATCACCGGGCCGCCTTCTTGACTCCCGTACAAGTTCTTTATCTTCTCGTCCTTGTCCCTATAGAGCACTCTCCCCCTTCTGGGGCATGCACGTCACACGTCAGAAGAAGACCCACCATCTGTAGAGGCTCCTTCACTGGTTCCGTAGAGCTCCAAAACACTCCGCCTCTTGTGCCAAGCGTGCGCGAACTCCCGCAGACGATGGAAGTTCGCCTCTGACCAGACGAGGTCCGTGTAGTAGACCGGTCCCTCCTCCGCGCGAACGATCCCGTCCAACATCCGAAGTCGTAGATCCTTGTACAGAGGACATACCCACAGAACGTGGTGCCTGTCCTCGTCCTCTTGGTCGCAGTCGCTAACCTCTCACACAACGTCATTCCATACAGACGCGCCCGGAAACAGCCGTGCCCGATCCGTGCCCGGTCTCCAATGACCATCGGCTCATCGAACTATGTGCCCCGCCCATTGCCACTCCAGTTTTACGACTCGTTCAGCAATATAAGTTACTTTAGCTTTTTTTTGGATCTCTTCAGAGGAAAGAAAATCTTATTCCATAATATGAATTATTCCATATCCCGACCCAGAACTCAGGACCTTGTGATTGAAGTCACATGGACTACCCACATTCAACCTATTAACGGCCTACTACTGGGCTAGGCCTTCTTATAGGAGAGGGCATACGGAGCGTAGACTCACAACGCTGCTTCAATGAGGGTTAGCGGGCAAAGGGTGATAACGTTTCCTTTATTAACTATCATTAGGTATAATATGTTAATGACAGAGACCAGGACCGACGGCTTAACGTACTCTCGAAGATACGAGGGTGTAACAACACTAGCTTCCCAACTTCGGGCTGGAATATGCTGAAAAGGAGACAATGTATAGGACTTTAACCCACTAATAAAAACATATTGTACAACAATGTATTATGCATCATTTTATTAAATTTTGTTTACTATTTAATATAAATTACAATTAAAAGCTCTAGAACTCGGAGTATCGACACGAGCCTAACGTTGGTTATCGTGCATTTCGGTATTGCTGTTCCGTATATTTGTCACACTGACATGACAGTCGCAAAGCTTCCTTAAATACATTTTTAAACAGGCTTAACGACTCTAGATACTAGCTTTTTAGAGCCCTCTGTTGATGAACATACAATAAAAACGATTTAAAAGACTAGAACCCAGTGCAACAATAAAGATTTAAAAATGCGTAGAGTGTAAATTAAAAGGAAATAGTTCAATTACTTTTTTTTTAACACAATTTTATTCCGATGTCCAACAGTAAAAATGACTTATTGTGGAACATTTATATAATAATAGGATATTTTTAGCATATTTACAATTTGTGTTCTTTCTGGGTTAGGATCTGGCATTCTCCTTTCATAGAAGGATGAAATAATCAAAATTCTTCCGTGACCCGACCGGATTCGTGACATATGCTACATAGGCTAACCCAAAATATAGGCTATATTAATACCTACCATAGATTTGTTATTGAGTCAGAGTAAGGTTTACTATACAAAGCCTTCTCTTTATGAACGAATGAGTAATGCCTAGTAGCTACTACACCCGCGTCGTTTGCAACCAAAACAACAATCACTGTTATTGTTCGAGCGGCCATGCGGTTGTTTTTCGAAAAAAAAAACAAAACACGCCACCCGATAACTAAACACGTTACTCATTTAACCAACTTCAAAAATGGGTTTAGTTACAATGCTATATGTGTTGGTATTACTTTCAATAGCCCGCCATCCCGCATAGGACAAGCGTGATGGGTCTATATCCTCTGCCCTATAAGGTCGGCAACGCATCAGTGGCGCCTCTGGTGTCGCAGATGGGCGGCGGTAATCATTTAACATGAAGTGATCCGCTTGCTAGTTTGACGACCTCCGTGGCGCAGTGGTATGCGCGGTGGATTTATAAGACGGAGGTCCTGGGTTCGATTCCCGGTGGGGCAGATTGAGATTTTTCTTAATTTGCCTTGGTCTGGCTGGTGGGGGAGGCTTTCGCCGTGGCTAGTTACCACCCTACCGACAAAGACGTACCGCCAAGCGATATAGCGTTCCGGTACGATGTCGTGTAGAAACCGATAGGGGTTCGGATTTCATCCTATTCCTAACAAGTTAGCCCGCTTCCATCTTAGATTGCATCATCACTTAACATCAGGTGTGATAGCAGTCAAGGGCCAACTTATAGTCGATAAAAAAAAATAAAAAAAAAGTTTTAGTATTTTAACGATTCGTTCTTTATACTAATAAGACAGACTAAACTATTGGGTGACATAAGTCTGTAGTTTGCGAGACCTCTTAAATATATTAAAAAATAAAAACCTTGTAATAGAGTCCCCTTGTTGTCGTTCGGAGCCAAGGTGTGGATGTTGACGTTAAGATCACGTATAGTAAACAAATCTTACGTGACCATATCGTATGTCTTTCACGGAACACGCCGTTACGTAATATTGCTTATTTTGCGGAAGGATTTTACGTGTAGAAAGTTTGTGAAATTATTTGTATGTTAAATGATGTTAAATAAAAAATATGACACGAAACGCTAATTCGATTTTTCGTAATGACTGACGGTGCGCGCGAATTTTAAGTATTTTAGTAGGTATTACTTAAACGTTATTTTATTATGATATTTGCCGCGATCCCTACACCTTTTCCTAATACAAATTTATTGTCCACCTACCAACCTATGGGTCCACTATAGGGATCGACCTCCCGCCTTTATAGAAGAGCTCCACCACGCTACTCTATTGCGGATTGGCAGGCTTAGGGTGATAATGTTTCATTTATAAACGATCAGATGTTGATGATAGTGACCGGGACCGACGGCTTAACGTGCTCTCCGAGGCACACGGGTGCAACGCCACCGACTTCCTGACTCCAGGCATGGGATCTACTGAAAATTTTATAGATGAAAGACCGTTATTCCGTGATCCGACCCAGGATTAAAAACCTAGGTCTTCGTGATAGTGAACATTTTATAAGGCACGTGGAAAGGCAAATGCAAAAGCTAGTTTATAATAACCTAGCGATTGTTCGCACGTTTAATTCGAAGCAATTAATAAACAGTTCAAACCTTACACCATATTATTTGTACTAACATCACGTATGCAAATATTTTACATTACGTGACAATATTTTAACTGCCTCGGTGGTCTAGTGGGTGAATTATTCAACATGAGGTCATTGGTTCGAGTTCTGAAATCCCATAAACTAAGATTATTGAGATTTTAGGTCATTTTATTAGCAATCTGGTGGATTCATTTTCTGGGTGAAAAATAAGTGGAATGCAGTCGGCTCAAGTGTGTTGGTGTTGTTTGCACCTTATAAGAGGCTTTTGTCCAAAAGTGGACTCCATAGGATGATAATAATTATTAGGACCGAAGAAGAACTCAAATGTATTTCACTAACAAAATTACATTTTAATTTAATGTACTGAAATAAAGACTTTTTATTTAAATAATCAAAAATAAAATCATTTTATGGAAATTCTTCAGAATGCCGACAAGGAGGTTTATTAGGTCGAGAATTAAAGCACTTTTCTCACGATATATTTAGATGGTACTGCTGCCATATAGATTGACCATGAGCATAAATTAAACATTGGATCTATTCAACCTCAACAGGACCTTTATTAATCTAAGAAACAGACGTAACTTTTTTACTGAGGGACTCGGTTAAATCTCACAATTCATTCAAGTATTATCAAATTACAGACAGTTCGTGCAACTTTACACAAGCGATCAAGATGTTTGATGTTGCCAAGTGGTCTCATAGGTATCTATCTAGCCAAACGCAAACTTGTCGATCGTTAAAAAAACACTATAATATTTTTATTGGGTACACCTCAAACATCATTGCAATTGCAAATATATGTAAATCGGTAAATTAAACAAAATTGGTCATATTTACTTATTTTATTACGTCTAGCTAAATAGTAATAACTAGTCTGATCCGGTCGCAGGGTATTTAGGAGATATTGGCATTTCTAATAATTTAAATCTATAACTGCCTCTTTACTCTAGTAGTTAGTTTATGTGGCTTAGATTACGAGGTAAGACAATTCAAATGGATCGGGTTGTAGACTAATTATAAGTTTTTTCTTCTTCTACGAAATATTCTGTAAATTCTAAGCTCTTCTTGGTGGTATTACACCCCTGTGCTTCAGAGAGTACGTTAAACCGTCGGTCCCTGTTACTATCATCAACATATTCTGATAAACCGTAAGCAGGTGGGCTTGGCCCTGTAGTGGGCCGTTGATAGGCTAATAATGATGATGTTGTTTCGGATCATATATACTCGTAGAGTTCCGGTAACATGTGAACCCACTTCTATCTTAGATTGCATCATTACTTGTTATCCGTCGTGGTTGCAGGTAAGGCTAACTTGTAATAAATAAAAAAAATATTACGCTAGAAAAACTTCTTGAAGTGCCTCTTCTAAATAAGGTCGGCGATTATTTTGGCAACTTGAATTTTGGGCACAGCACTACTGAAAAGTGACCAAGTGTTTGAACCACTGGTATAGGTTTTTCAGCCTGGATGTTTTTCTCCTTCCCACGCCCTATTTGTCCTGTATCTTGCTCTGGATGATTAACTACCAATTGCATTGTCATTGCTAGAAATACATAACCATCAAAGAGAGCTTAGTTAAAGACTAACATATACGAAAACTAGGCAGTTCTGGAAATATTTTTTTAACGACTACAAATTGGCCTTGACTGCTTTCACACCTGATGTTAAGTGATGATGCAATCTGAGATGGAGTAACTCTAATCTCTAACTTGTTAGGAGTAGAATGAAATTCACACCCCTTTCGGTTTCTACACGACATCGTACCGAAACGCTAAATCGCTTGGCGGTACGTCTTTGTCGCTAGGGTAGACTAGACCAGCCAGACCAAGACAAATTTAAAAAAATCTCAATCTGCCCCGCCGGGAATCGAACCCAGGACCTCCGTCTTACAAATCCACTGCGCATACCACTGCGCCACGGTAGTCGTCAAAAACATTATTATTTTTTTTGAAGTCGGTTAAAAAGGGTTATAATTGTTCAGCCCTGGCACTGAATAAGAAAAACTAGTTAATATGTTATTGTAGTGGGCCGGCTTAGACATAAACATATTTGCACTATGAGCTCAGCGGAGAGGTGTTTTGATGGCCTGTGTAAACATCACCAGCAAGTGTTCAATGTACTCTGTTATGTGTTACTATTTCATATTATATTTTTATAACAACCGACGTTTATATATACCTACTGTTTCTAAGCGTGTTGTCCGTACGACATCTAAAATACTTTTCAATACATTAAGCTGAAATATTAAAATTATTCATCTACAGTTATATATTTAACTGCCTCGTTGGTCCACTGGTTAGTCTATGTAACTAAGGTTCATAAGATCCTGTAGGCCTAAGATGGGACACTAGACATTGTGTTGGGTAGGGAAAGATACATATCACTGACAATTAGAAGAAAAATTGAAAACATCGCTTTATTTTCACCCCATCGCTGACTGACACAGGGATATTTGGGATTTCGCTGCTATTGCTCGTCTTTCTCTACATGAGATGTATTTAATAGCGCACCTTAGACCTGCTGGTTTAGAAAGCGATAAATGAAAAGACAAAAGATTTTTTAAACATTATATTTACTCTCCCTCCCACTAATTTACGAAAGGACTAAATGGATTATCATGCAATTTTCAAGTGCTGTTTAAGTCGAGCTTTGAAGTTCGAACAAATTTCATATATTTTTTTTTATCGACTACAATTTAGCCCTTGACTGCTATCACACCTGATGTTAAGTGATGATGCAATCTAAGATGGAAGCGGACTAATTTGTTAGGAGTAGGATGAAATCCACACCCATTTCTGTTTCTACACGACATTGTACCGGAACGCTAAAACGCTTGGCGGTACGTCTTTGTCGGTAGGGTGGTAACTAGCCACTGCAAAAGCCTCCCACCAGCCAGACCAAGACAAATTAAGAAAAATCTCAATCTGCCCCGCCGGGAATCGAACCCAGGACCTCCGTCTTATAAATCCACCGCGCATACCACTGCGCCACGGAGGTCGTCAAGTATTATAAGTTTCATTCTTATAGAATGAAGTTAACAAAAGTCAGGATATTTTGATAGTACTACTACTAAGTTATCTAGTTGCCTTTCTTAACATGTCAAGGACAATAAAAAATGATTCTTATGCATTCAAACATATGCTGGGGATATGCTACATGTTTATCTGAAATACTTTTCTTATTTATGTATGTAGATGAATAGAATAAATGAGTCAGAACTCTACAGTCAACCGGGTGACGTTGTCAGGTACATTTTACCCGGCTGCCTGAGGGATTGATAATATAGTTTGTTGATGGTATGTTTGTTTGTGTGCAGGGTCCGGAGTCGGCATTGAACTCAACCCCGGGTGGGGCTGCCAAGCCGCCGCCTCTTAACTCATTCGAGCTGGACCGCTGTTTGGACAGGTAACTTCTATATTTTCATCACCATTAGCCTATTTAATTGCCCAGTATAGGGGGACTCTTTTTATGACCGTACAGCATAGGTTTCACCAAGTTTAGACAATGCTTCTTTACCGTTTCGTTCATTTCCATGATTATAGTATCCAGTTGAAGAGCTTTTTGATTCAGAGCTTAAGACACTCATGCTTTTTGTCACTAAAAGCTTTGTTGTGTTCCAGTATGGCTAATAATCAAATTCCAGGCAGGTTTAATATCTGTGTCTCGAGTTGCTGGTACAAATATGAATTTTAGTAGGCATTCCTAGCATTTTCTGCGAAATGATTTTTGTTTTTGGGCTTTACAGCAGGTATGCCATATTCATGGTAGTAGTTGATCATCTTTAACAGCAGTGAGACCTTAATTATTTAAGATCCACCCGCGTCAAGGGTCCATGAACGCACCCGGCTCAGGACCGTTGTGTTCGGAAGTCCCTATAAAAAGCCCATATATCAGTAGATAGAGCTACATGTCCTTTACAAGGTGGAAGGCCTGGCTCAGCAGTGGACGTTAAATAAACTGATAATGATGAATCAGCGGATGTCCAGCTGATGAGATGATGAACTCGGCTGTCTTTTTTAGTTAGGGATCCCTTTGTTTGTAGGCTGCACGCATTTATTTGATTCAGCATCCCTTATTACGACCTGGCCCATTAAATAGGCTGATGATGATGTAATGGTGTTGCAGAGAGGAGACCGGCAGGTGGGGCGGCGAGGCGGCACGGCGTCGCAGGCGCAGCTCGCCGCGACGACCCTCCCCGCCACCCAACAATGAGCCTATCTCGCTCACCAGGGTACGTACCGCTGACTAGTAACCATATACCGCTATTCAGCTTTTATAAAGTCTCAAAAATCTAGCTATTTAAGGCTCTAACATTATAGGCCTTCTTGATAAATTTAAGTGAATTCATTTTTTGTTACACCAGGCATCAGCACCAACATCACCCACCGGTGGGTCAGCCCAGTCCAGCCCAGCGCCTGTGTCACCAGCCGGTAGCAGCAGCGCTCCCCCCCGCTCACCACTACCCCTCGTAGCGCCGGACCTGCTCGCCATGCAGCTGTTGGACCAGCACTCGCAGCTGCAGGTGCTGATGAAGCAGCGGCTGTTCCATCAGCATCATATGCAGAAACAGGTAACTTAGAATATTTACATTAGCAGATCAGCGTAGTGGCTGGCTCTATGGCTCTTCTATGGAGAGGGAGGCCTGGCCTTGAACTCAGGCCCCGGGCATGGTTGAAAAAGAACTGAACACGTCAAACCCCTATCGCTCGTGATTGTAACTTATAACTATGTTGATAATGATGATCTATTAATGATTAAGTACAGGGTCAAGCTTTTTATGGATTTTTGGTTCTGGGGTTTCGATGATGGTTGGGTCTTTAGCGAAGATGATAATAACTGGAAGCGACGACTGAACGCGGTCCTCGAGGTAACACGTTTAACTTCTAAACTCTGGCATTCTTTTTCTAAATTATTATAATAACTAGAAATTATTGAGATTATTTTTTTTATATAAATTGGGAACAAGTGGGTTAGTTATGTTAAATGGTTGCCATCGCTATTAAAAATTAGACGAAAATTCGGCATTTGGCAAATTCCGCAAATCTAGATGCAGCTTTAGTCTAGGAGTATGTTGTGTCATATATTTTTTAAACTCAACTAACTTAATTTACTAATAACATTACAATGTCTACAGCACATGTCATCAGAGGCTGCCAAGCGGCAATTGGAGCAGTCTAGACTACAAGAACAGATCAATCTCAACTTGCTCTCACAGTCTCATCTACCACCTCCCGACACTTCGCCTAGTAAGTGCATCTTAACGAAAACATCATTTATTTTTTTATTCAATTATTTATAATAGTTTTATACGACCTTAATCGGCATGTAGCATATCTACATATCACATTAAGGCTTGGGGGTTTTGTGTTGGGAGTTAAAAGCATTTTTGTTTGTTTGCGTCAGGCTCTCTACAGCAGCAGCTCGGAGCCCAGCAGCAACAGCTGGTGCAGCAGCTGCAGGCGGTGCAGCGACAGTACTTGATGCACGCGCCCATATCGGTACCACCCAATGCTCCTACAGGTCAGTTTTTTCGTCCTATAGCTACACCTTTGTGTCAGGTTCTCTACAGCAGCAGCTCGGAGCCCAGCAGCAACAGCTGGTGCAGCAGCTGCAGGCGGTGCAGCGACAGTACTTGATGCACGCGCCCATATCGGTACCACCCAATGCTCCTACAGGTCAGTTTTTTCGTCCTATAGCTACACCTTTGTGTCAGGTTCTCTACAGCAGCAGCTCGGAGCCCAGCAGCAACAGCTGGTGCAGCAGCTGCAGGCGGTGCAGCGACAGTACTTGATGCACGCGCCCATATCGGTACCACCCAATGCTCCTACAGGTCAGTTTTTTCGTCCTATAGCTACACCTTAGTGTCAGGTTCTCTACAGCAGCAGCTCGGAGCCCAGCAGCAACAGCTGGTGCAGCAGCTGCAGGCGGTGCAGCGACAGTACTTGATGCACGCGCCCATATCGGTACCTCCCAATGCTCCTACAGGTCAGTCCCCTCATCCTCTAGTTACACGTTTGTGTCAGGCATTTCTCTCTACAGCAGCAGCTCGGAGCCCAGCAGCAACAGCTGGTGCAGCAGCTGCAGGCGGTGCAGTGACAGTACTTGATGCACGCGCCCATATCGGTACCACCCAATGCTCCTACAGGTCAGTTATAGCTACACCTTTGTGTCAGGTTCTCTACAGCAGCAGCTCGGTGTCCAGCAAAAACAGCTATTTAGGTCATTATTTAAATCACCTTCTGAATATGTATGTATGCGTTTTAAACATGCCGCAGAAAGGGCTCGGTAATCGTTGACTATCAACCAGCACATTTATTTAGTGGTGTTTTCCTAATATTCTGCGAGCATTCGTTATTCGGCGATAATTATTCGCCGAGTAACGAATGCTGTATCTACCCAAATTACTGTATTTTCACAAACATTTGGCATTTTAGCGGATCCCGCATGTTTAAATGTTCGATTAGGTTTCGATATTCAAGTCCAAATAAGTAAATGGCTTCTTTTCTGATTTAGGTTTAATGCTGTGGGGAGGTGAAATAGAAGAACATCCGTTGTTCGGAAGAGGAGTATGCAAGTGGCCCGGCTGTGATGCTCTCGCGGATGACTTTCAGGCATTCCTCAAGTAAGTTTTTATAATGCTGCGCTGGACATAGTTTCAAACATTTGAATACTTGAGTGGAGCTACATCTAGAACGAGACTTTAATCTTTGTACAAATAAGAGCACTGAGAGAGACTTTTGTGGCTACGATATAATTAACAGATTGCCACATACATCGAGTATTGCAGTCATTTTTAGAATTACAGGCACCTTTAGTTTTATTAAAAACCAGCTCGACGCATTAAATCAACTGACCGACCACCCCGATTTGAAGACCTGAAAGCTTAGTGAGTTTGTTACCGACTCGCTGCGTATAAACGTAACGCAAATTTATATGGAACTAGCTTTTGCCCGCGTCTTCGTCCGCGTGGAATTAGTTATTACGGCAGCCTAATTTTTCTTAGCTTTGAATGTCATATTTATTAATATCTAATCAACTGCCTAAGAAATAGGTCTTAAGCTTTCAAAATGACGATACTTTCATACAACATTTCATCCCCCCTTTAACCCCTTACAACCCTTTTTTTGCAATTAAAAGTAGCCTATGTCCTTTTTCAGGCTCTAGACTTACTGTGTACCAAATTTCATTTAAATCGGTTCAGTAGTTGTAGAGTAAAAGCAAAACAGACAGACAGACAGAGTTACTTTCGCATTTATAATATTAGTTAGGATTAAAACAGTGCAATCTGGTTATAGCGAGAGTAAACGCTTTTTCTGTATAATTTGACATTCCGAGTGGTAACGTGTGTACGCAGGCGCCCTTGGTGAAAAACTCGCACTTGCCCCACAGTTTTAACAACTTTTTATCTTGTTTTAGGCATTTAGAAGGCGCGCACACTCTCGACGACCGGTCGGCTGCGCAAGCGCGTGTCCAGATGCAGGTGGTGGCGCAACTCGAGCTGCAACTGCGACGCGAGCGCGACCGACTCGCCGCCATGATGCGACACCTGCACGCGGCGAGGGACAACCACCACGCTAAACTGCCACATGGTAGGAGAAACTAAATTTACATTTGAAATTAAAGAACAAGTTATTTAATCTTTAAATGAAATAGTCATAGAAAAAATTATAGTCTTTGAAAAATGCGTGGACTAGCATAATTATATAATATGGTAAAACAATATTCCATACATACGGATCGAATTATAATCTCCTTTTTTTGAAGTCTGTTAATAACCTGTGATAATCCAATACATTTCAACCGCTAAAAATCGACATTTTAATGTAAAACATGTCAACTTAAAAAAATTATAAAATTATCAAGGGATGTGAGTGAGTGTGGATGTGAGTATATGTGACTACGATTTTGCAATTTCAACCAACAGTGAAAACTCTAGTCTCCAAGGCTATTTCAAAGACATTTAGAAAATCATCCTACTACACGTATTCACTAGTATTGTGAAATATTGAGAATTCCAATATTTTTACTTTTTGATGTATGAACATTTTCATATCAGTAAACTAACAGATGTTATACTTTCAGGAGCTCCAAGTGAAGGCGCTTCTCCCGGCCCGGTGCGGCGTCGAGTGTCCGACAAATCTGGAGTTGCGATTGCCGGAGGTGTGTACTGTACTCTTTACAGTTTCTTTTGTCATTATCAGCATATTTTTAGCGGCCCAATACTGTGCCCAATCCCTTCTTAGTAGATTTTTTTTTTCAGGATATGGAACTTAGATTGAAAGGCTGATTGCTTAACGTGCTCTCCGAGGCACGGCGGTGTAATTACTAACTTCTCAACTTCGGATTGAATTTGTTCTGAAAATTTCTTAGAGAAAGAAGAAAGAAAAGCTCAGTATTGTATAGACCGATCAGCAGTGCGATTCATGAAATTTAAAACATCAGCGAGACGTTCGCTTTCATTGCATCGCGAAGATCGATTCAGTATGTCGATGTTGCAAAGCGGATGTAACAGAAATCGGTATTCTCCAATGACATTTTGCCATATTAGACTGACAGTCGAACTGAAAGTGGGATGATCGACGAGATGTAAGCGAGATATTCCTACGATGTATTGTTTTCATTCGACATACAGTTTTCAATCTTGAAAGGTGTCGGAATTCTTGAATTTTAAAACTTCTTTGACGATATCATCGATGAGATGTATTGTGGTTGTTTGCTATGTCGTACCAAGTTTTATCTATTTACACCTCTGAATCAGAAACTAATGATTAAGGCTAAATTATTTATTACACTAAACTTTCGTTAATTATTTAGCAGAACCAAAAGTTCTTCAACATTGGAATACTAGATTAATAAAGATAATCATGCCTAGATATAAGAAATACCTAGATTGACAGTCTTCAAAATGTTTTCTGTTAAGGTCTGCCTTATATGCTCGAAAGAGCTGGATTAGATGTTCAACAAGGTAAATAGTATGGTAGTAACTTATAATCGTGTTTATTTTACTTAAGTTTCCTGATATTCTAGAAATGTGGAAAAACAATATTTTTTTTAATAAGAAATAAGATCGCGCTTGACCACTATCTTATCTGAGGATAAGTGCAGATATGGTCTAAGGTGGAACACACTTGTTTGCAAGTTGCCTATTCAACAATATATTGCAATATTTTTCAAACCCAAAGTTTCTCAAAGTTCTTCAATATGAAGTTCCTTTCCAATTTATAACAATTGTTGAGATATTTAAATAGCATAACACGAATAGAAAGAAATATTTTATGATATTGAATCAGTTCTCATGAAAGAATATTTTGACATTTTCAGAAATTCAACGCAATCGTGAATTTTACAAAACGGCAGATGTCCGGCCTCCCTTTACCTACGCGTCACTAATAAGACAGGTTTGTAAACTTATCTTTTTGTTTACTAGAGGCTTCGGCCGTGGAAAGATATCAATAAATGAAATAGATGAAAAGACGAATGATTTTGACGAAAGGAGAAGTGACATAAAGTGCAGTAGGTATGTCAATTCTTGAGAAAAACCAGAAATTGGTATTCTCCAATGACATTTGCCATATTAGACTGACATTCGACCTGAAGGTTGCACGATCGACGGGATGTAAGCTAGATGTTTATACGATGTATTTTTTTACAATAATCGACGTACAGTATGATTTTGAAACGTCCTAGGTGTAGGTCGTCGTAAACTTCGTAGGTGTTCATACAATAAACGATAAACAAAAGTTAATTGATTTTACGAATACCCTAAAGGTGAAGTTTCTTTTGGCAATAAACGATAATAGACGAAGATGATTAAAAACGTAAAACGTACTCAATTATTTATTTCATTTTACTTTCATTTTTAAATTAGACTAATATGATTAAATTAAACATTTAAGATCATTAATTAATTTTTTTTTTAATTTATTGGTTTTTACAAGAGGACTAATATACTTAGTTTTTGTAACATCGCTATTATTTGTATTCTCTGTTTTCTTAACTAAGTGATAAGTAACTGGATTTCAATAATCAAACGACGAATTTTTATTTTTAAAAATTAAATAAATAAATTTTTATTTATCAACAATTACAATTCACTGTACTTGAAGCTCTTCCTCGTGTACTAGTTATTACTGTAGGTACAGGAGGTAGTGTCTTTCGTATATCAATGTTACAATAGGTTGATAAACAATAAGAATTATAATTTATAAAAGAACCAACAATAAAATTTTTTAACAAAAAATAGAACCGACTCAAAGCGCACTAAAAAGTAAAAAATAACTGTGTCATTTAGTTGCTTTAATTTACTTAAGCATATCTAGGAGTCGGTGCCAGCAAGTTTAAGGAACATTTATTTTACGTAGTAAAGAAGTTTGTGGGTTCTAGGTTACGTCCTTGAAAGTAAAAACCTTGGCTGGCACCGACTCCTAGATATGCTTAAGTAAATTAAAGCAACTAAATGACACAGTTATTTTTTACTTTTTAGTGCGCTTTGAGTCGGTTCTATTTTTTGTTAAAAAATTTTATTTCTTACTTTTTAGTGATTTATCGCCACGTAACGTACTCGTGCTATACTGTCATAGTATATTATACGGCACTAGTAGCCACAAAGCTACTGATACCGAGACAAAAACCGAAATCGCTGTAAGCGTGCCTCCAAAATTTGAAGAGTTCCTTCAATTTCCCCAGGATATCGTCATCAGATCCTAACATGCGGACAATGGGACCACCTTGGATGTATGCCCTTTCTAATAAAAAAAGAATTATCAAAATCGGACAACACTGTAAAAAGTTATGCGTGGTCATACATATAAAAAAAAAAAAAATATACGTGTCGAATTGAGAACCTCCTCCGTTTTTTTTCGTCGGTTAAAAAGAGAAGATGCGAAAGTGAATTATATTAGATAGTTTTCAATTATTTTTACGTTTCAGGCTATAATTGAATCTCCTGACAAACAACTGACCCTGAACGAGATATACAACTGGTTCCAGTCAACTTTCTGCTACTTCAGACGTAACGCTGCTACTTGGAAGGTAGGTTTCATTGTAGCCTTTATTTATAACTATTTGCAAATTAAAGATGAAAGCTTAATATTGCCATCTTTTGAAATTAAAATGATTTATACCTTTTTCATTAAACAAATCGAATTCAAGTGAAACCTCTTTATTAAGTCGTTTTATTTTTTAGTTTCAATTCCATCCTCATCAATATAATATTTGACCACGATCATGTGAAATCTACTATAATATATATGTCTTATCATTTTCCATTATAATGGCATTAATGGCAATTCATAATAATCGACATTGATATTTAAATATTTGAGATAGACGTTCCTATAAAATTTGATTTCTCGTTAATTGTTCATCTACGTTTTCGCTACGTTTTATTTAATTACCTAATTCTTGACTATCTGTTTCCCTATTATTTATTGCTTTTTTATCATTCATTTTTTTATTTATAATTTTTTTCGATTTTAACAATGCGTATATAAATTATAAAAAACACTATTTAAAAAAATGTATTTTATTTATTTATCATTGATTCATTTAACACTAAATCGTCTTTTTCCTAAGGTTAGTTCTGTGTAAAAATAAAAGCGGTTATAGGTAAAAGAGGTTTCACTTTTGAAAAATTTAAAAATGAGTAAATATGAGGATGTTACTAAAATTTTTGAAAATAAATTGTACATCGCTGCAGTCGAGTTATAAGGTAAACTGTAGTTAGTGTTAGCACCTGTATTTTGAGTTAGTTCTTTTCTGTTTTAATTTATTTGCTCAAAAATTAAAATCATACGTGCTGTGGTACTAAGTAAAAATGTACCATATTATTTTATTTTTTCAAATATATCTAACTGTTGTTTCTTTTTTCTGGTGACGTGATAAGCAAAGGTCACTTAAAATTGCATCTCGTCATCAGGATTTTCAAAAAAATAATAGTCAAATAACCTACATTATTCGAATAAAATATTTTAAGATGATGCTCTGAAAATACTAATAAATTTAAAAAGTAGTTTTATAAGTCACTATAAAAACGAATACAGTAATATAATCGCTATTCACCAGTCAAGCATGCATAAAATAAATGTTTATGTGGAGCATTCATCATATTATGTATTGAAATACAATTTAGTAAAATTATTTAATCAAATAGGAAAAAGTTCATTTTGAAGTTCATCTCGATGGACAAATACCTGCACTCACTGCTATCAAATAAATTAAATGCTTTGTTTGGTTTCGTATTAAATATTCTTTATGAAAAAAAAAGAAGTGAATTTTCTTGGGTGTATCTCAAAAAAGTGTTCCGCTGACTTTTGCAGAACGTAACTTATGAATATAATTTCTTTAAATTACATTCTGGCAACGTGTTAAAATGATATGAAAATAAAGAAAATTCACTTCGCAAAAGTGTAATTATGTAAAACCTGGCGCACGAGTCGAGAACGTATAACAAGTAGCCAAGTACAAACAGAACGCGGTACGTCACAACCTGTCACTGCACAAGTGCTTCATGCGCGTCGAGAACGTCAAGGGTGCGGTTTGGACGGTGGACGAGGTGGAGTTCTACAAACGGCGGCCGCAGCGAGCCGCGCACGCGCCGCCGCCGCAGATGCACGCCGGGTACAGATGCCCGACCTTCGCAGACCACTTCACTTTTTTTAGATTTGTCACTTTCATATAACACTCTACAATATACTTACATATAACACTTTGACTCCACTCTACAATACACTATTTTGCTTTAAGCAAAACTCAATTCATTCTATATTAAAATTCATGCATTTACATTGAATGTATGCATTCACATCTTTGGCAATATATTACAATGAAGATTTTATATGAAGCGGAGCTCAATTCTTCCACCCCGCAAATATACGCAGGGTACAGATGCCCGACCATCACAGATCAGTTCACTTTTTTAGATTTGTCACTTTATATAACACTTTACAATATACTTCAATATAACACTTTGACTTTACTCTATCATATAAACCCAATCCACCTATTTACAAGGAATCTATGAATTCACTTGCTTTGGCAATAATCTACAACTTACATTTTACTTGAAGCAGAACGAAATATACTTCTACGTCGGGTACAGATTCCCGACCTTCACAGACCACTTCTAATTTTTTTTTAAATTGTCACTTCTTCATATAACACTACAATACACTTCAGATTTTACTTGACTTCATTTTATATCTATGAATTCTTTTCTAACACTATCTATGTCATATAACAAATGACACTATGATAAAGCATATTTTGTATAAAGCAGAACACAATTCAATTAATTTTATATCAATGAACCCACTTCTTTGATATTTAAATGACACTCTACGATACACTTTACATTTGAACTTAAATCAAAACTCACTTTACTCCCGCCTCCGCAGAAGCACGTCGGGTACTTTCCAGGCGAATCACTTCACTTTCTTGTATAACATTCTACGATTCACATCAATGTAACACCAGAAACAGAACTTAATTCACATTATATTAGAAAGTCATGCTGATGATCAATTGCATTTTTAAATAAATCTATGAAACTGCTTGTCTATACTCTACAATAAACATTTATACTTGTATCAGAAAGAACACTTTCATATGACACTCTACAATACACTTCAACATAACACTACAAATATACTTGAAGCAGAACTGTAGAATGCACGCCGAGTACAGATCGAGATCACCAACTTTCGCAGAACACTTGATTTTTTTTAAGTGTCACTTGTTTTATATAACACTCTACAATATAACACTTTATGCATTTTTACCATTGACATATTAATACTATGGACTTCGGGTCTAATGCAAAATTTACGTCAAAAGTGTCCCAAGATATTTTATACACACTAGGATGTATTTATGTTTTTATACACAAAATAACATTGTAATGTATGTCTTATCGTATTGTTATACAGTCTAATTTGCAACGGTCTAATTGCATGCAATAAGTAATGAGCTTCGATTGACGGTTACCATGGCAGCCTTTTTTTGACATGACAGCTTCTCGTGAAAATAGGACAACATAAATGGTGTGGAGTCGGTAGCTTTCAAATTTTTTTGGCATCTTATATTTAAATATTATATTTACAACAAATTTTAATTTATATTTACATATCCCTGACCTCTATATGCTGGGATAAATCTTGTACCAAATAATAATTGTTGTAATTATCTTGTATAAAATAATAATTAGTTATAATAATATTTAATTACAAATCAAATCCACAAATGTACAAAATGATATGCCACTCGATATAGTTCTTTACTTTGAAATTTCAAGTTCTCGATATTTTCCTCTTTTTATTTAAACTGAAAATATATTTTTTTACTTCAATGACGTTAGATCACTTTTTTAAATAACTGTTCCTAATTTCATGTAGATAATTCTTATAGTTATCAAATTAATATACCATTATGGTCAAAGATATTTGATTAATATTCATGACATAAAAAATAAAAGTTGACATAATAAATAAAAATTTTTGAATTGAAAATAATCTAATTATTTTAATTCAAAAATTAAGTAAGTAAATAATTCAAATGTTAAACAACAAAATAAATCTATGCAGTCGTTGTTCTAAAACATTCTATTGCTCACGGCAGATCCGAACTAAATGTGGTTAATTAGATAAATATATTGCACTCCTTCTATCCTATACGCGGGTAGCGTATGGGAAAAGGACAGATAGATACTTGTGTTCATTTTGGTTGGTTATGCAATTCGTTTCTATAGTTTATTAAAATTTTAATAAAATAGCCTGTTTCAAAGCAAAATAATACTTTAAAATCATCAGTAAATATTTACTTACTGAAAATATGGTACACCGTCTTCTTTTCTCACCTTACTCGGGTAGTTCCTACAAGTTTTTCATAACACATTACAGCATTATTGACGTGTATTCTGTCAGTCAGCTAATATGAGACTGAATTGCGATTGGAAGTCATTTCGCGTTTTGGCTTACTTTTGGTTCGGACACTTTTTATCGCTGACCCGAAGTCCATAGTATTAATATGTCAATGATTTTTACAGACCAATTCACTACTTTTATATACATCACTTTCATAAACACACTACAATACACTTCAACATAACACTGCACTTATACCTACTTGATGCAGTACCGCAAAAAGCACGCCGGATACAGATGCCCAACCTTCGCAGAACACTTCACTTTTTTAGGTTGTTACTTTTATGTTTCATATAACAACTCTACAATATGCATACTCGAATATCCATTTTTACAGACCACTTCACTTTTTTTCAGATTCGACACTTTCATTAATACTCGACAATACACTTCAATATACATTTGTACGTACACTACATTTTTACTTCAATCAGGATATTTTCATATAAACACTCAACATGTCACTTCAATATAACACTCAATATTATTACTTAAGCAGAACTGAATCCAATCTAAGAGCATAATTATAAGACAATAATGCACTTTAGATGAATTTATGAATCCAGTTCATTACGTATACTCTTATTTAGACAATTATAAATAACTTGAAGCAAGATACTCAACTAAACAAGAAAACACTCTAATATTTTAGAAAGTAATTTTATGCATTTTTCTATTACTTTCTAGATATACGATTAATTGACATACATACAATATCTTTGATTCCATACATTTCTAAAGTCTTTATACAACCTCCATGCCTTCGAAAAAAATTATTGATATGATATTTAAATTTTAAAATATCAATTTACAGTCGACAGTTTATCATTTTCAAACAACACTGAACATACAATTTTAAACTTACTTTATTCAATATAATAGGATAATATAACAGTTGATATCTTCGGTAATTTTTCATACTTTTACCTTACCAAATTAATTATCTTAATTTTTCTAAAGAATTATCGAACTAAGAATCTAGATATAACGTTGTTCACTTAAGTTCTTGGCAAGGTTAAGATTCAAGGAGAAATTAAGATCATTCATGAATAATATTTTCATTTAATAAATTTATAAAAAAAATTTACTTTATATTTCAAATTGCAGTCTAATATAACTTTATTAAAGTCATATAAATATTGTAGAAAAAAAAATTTACTTATTATAATAATTACATATCAAACATACATTTGTGTAAATTTTATAATTTATAAACGTTTATCTGTTTGCTCAACTTTACACTTACTTAACTTACTCAGACATATAAACACTATACAAATTAATCTCTTCTTAAATATTTTCTATCTAACCTAGTTATGTACTTAACTCTTACGTGTACATAAACATTTTTCTCGTTTCAGATTTTGAATTTGTAATTATTTGTGTAGTGGATTTTGAATTTATTTGTAAGTGACGTTGCAACCGAGTACTTTTCGTTTGTGGCGTTACAAAATGTGGTTGTAATATTTGTATTTAGGGTTCGTTTGTGTGTGTTCGTGGGTTTCAGCGCAACATAACATTTTTCTCGCTTGCCTATTAACCTGGCTCCTCTCACTGGTTCCCGTCCTGGGGTCTCTCTTCTTGGGCCTTACCTGCATGCCTTTATACCACCAACTCCACGACGATCTTAATGTGCTCCCATCGAAGTCGCATCGACAATTTTTTAATCATATCATTGCTAACCGATTGGAGCCCATTACCAACTAATATTAAGTATGGTCTTCCGGAGGGAATAATTCGATTTTCTTTTGTATGTGCTAAAAAGAGATGAATTATAGAATGCGATCCGGACCAACCTGTCTCTGCACAAATGTTTCGTGCGCTATGAAGATGACTTCGGTTCATTCTGGATGGTGGATGACGCGGAGTTCGTGAAGAGACGGCACCTGAGCCGCGGCCGGCCCAGAAAGTATGAACCATCGCCTGGACCTAACACCGCTCCTCCACAGTAAGGGCGCAGCGCATCAGAAGTTGCGACCGTCCAACGAATCCAAACGTAGACAGAAGGTTTCTGAAAAATTTGTCATTCAGCATTCGAGTAAAATACAATAATCAAACTCCAATGCTCTGGTTTCTGAAAAATATAGGAATTTTCTGCAAATTGTAACATGTATAAATCATGTGATAATTTCCGAAAAAAGAAATTGTTTTCAGGTAATGTATGTCCCGTAACTAGCAAATTAGCGATGAAACAGTTGACAATGCTGTAGTCATGACTGCCAAGGCTGTAAAATATCAAGATAATATACGTGCTTGCATAGTACCAATATATGCAGCAATCTTAGTAGTGATTGATTTGAACAAGTTTTCAGAAACTAAAGTTTTAATGAAATAATTTTGAAGTCATAGAAATGAAATATGCTGAATCACAAATGCTATGATGTTCAAAGATATTATGTTGTAAATTGTTTCAGTATCATACAAAATGATAATTAAATCCAAGCTTTTAAAAATTCGCATAAAATATAATGGATTACAAATTATTACGTCCAAATTTTTGGTGTGAATCGTTGGACGATCGCGTCCAAAATTAGCGTTTTCTTGTATGTGAAATTATTCGGAATGAATTGAAAATTATCATAAGCAATGATGATTTTTGGTTTGAATTATTAGATTGATGTTTCTGACCATAATGTACCGTGTATCACTGTGTAAGCTTAGATACTATCAATATGTCATGTTAGTTTGTTACTAGAACCACATGTTTATTTCAAAGTTATATGGTATAAATTATTTTGTGTGTTTATATATCACACTTCCATTTCCTACATTTGTTGTTTTATCAACATTAACGAAATTATGATTGTAATCTATATTTTTTGTCTACAACTTTAATTAACGTGCCTAGATAATTTAGATATATCAACACATAAAACATACATAGAACTAGAATGCAAAGCTATAACTTCGTTGTTTTGCAATAGATTTTAACATCACGACTCAATATAACTTATATAATTATTATTAGCTTTAATCATAATATGTTGCTATTGTACCTACCACTAGTTATATTTTTGATTTATACGTAATTGTCAGAAAGCGTTACATTAATCTATTGTTTATTGACCATGTTTATTTGATTGAATACCGTATCAATGTGCATGTATATTGCATTTATATATGTAAAGAAGGATCGTCGTTGGATACCCAAGTAAGATAATGAGATCTTTAATGAAATCTTAATAAATATTCCCCTCTTTTATTGCATGGTTCCTTATTATCTGAGGTAAGTGTTTCGCTTTAAAAGCTTTTGCATGTTGCATTTTCGTCGCATGTTAGTTTTAAATTTTTCTAACATATTTTATTACTATAAGCTTGCCTTTTCCTATTTTTATTATCTATTTATTATTATCTTTTTTCACTTTTACATTACACTCGCCAATTATTGACACTAACAATTATCACATTATACAGATGAATTGGTCATTTATTCATTCCAAATTAAACACTTCACAATTTTTACACGTATACAGAATGATACTGTCTATTTTATAGTGGTTTAAAAATTTTGAAGAGGTCTGAGATGGCCGGGGTATGATTTATTTTTATTTACTTTTGTTTTATTTTTTAAGTTAAAAAGTAAATGCTTCAAAAGCAAAAATCAATTTCACGTAAAGAAATAAATTAGAATTATGATTTTTACACAATATTTTTTTATAATTCAGTTACAATATTTGATTATTACAATATTTATATCAAATGTACAGGTTCATGGGAGCACAGAGTCCACCAATGATGACAAGCCCTCATGGTTATTCTGAAGCTCTAAAACGAAATCTTCAGGTAGGATTTTACGTTAACGTTAATTATTATTAATTGATGAAAGACTAAATAATATATAATATCGTTGATTTGATCATATTTGTCAGATCTGCAAAAAAAAAATGTCAAGAGTAAATTACATTTAGTAGCTTACTCAAATGTCATAACTCTTATGAAAATTTTTTAATCTAATTAAAATGTTTTAATTTTCAGGGTATGATGGAGGAATGCAATCTTTCTTACATGTCCGGAGATGACCACATGATGCAAAGTGATGATTATCCATCTGCTCATGACGATTATGGGTAAAAATTCTCACATATTTAGTAGAACAAACAATATTTTTTTAAGTTTAGTCGTTTAAGTTTTCTATATAACTGCCTGTCAAGACTGATGATTTGTCTTTATTTGATTAATATTTTCATGCATTATGAAAAACAGATAATGAAATTGGTAACATGTATATTTCACAAGGCATACAATCACATGTTGGCTTGTACTTGACCACAATCATGCCTGATGGTATGCAGTAGAAAATGCCTATTCACTCTTGGTTCGAAGTTATAGGTTGCAGAGGATACAGATGCAGGAAGAGCATTCCACACTCTAACTGTTAGTATTAAAAACGTTGAGCCGAAACGTTTAGTGCAGATCGCCTGAATGTGAACCACGTTTAAATCATTGATTATCTGTTTTAGTCGGCCACCAATGATGAATGGCTACGGCAACAGCAGTTCCTCGCACGACGTAAAGGCGGAAGATCTGAGCGGGAACGATGCGCAGGACATCAAGCCGAATCTGTATGCATTAAAAAATGAAATGCAAGCCTCAGATTATACCAACAAAGGTATATACAGAACCTCAGTCATCAATTACTAGATAGAACTTTAAATTGTAATAACAAGGCCATTTGCCTGTTAATGTACTGTGAAAACAATTGAATTTTTATACATTTGATTTTTATACGTTCACAGATTATCAGAGCTCTACTAAGGAATCATCGAGCAATCGCTCCAGCGAAACAAGTCCGTACGATGACTACCCACGTTCCGAGGACAGATACCGCGCTTCCATATCCCACATCAAGGATGAAGCTGAGAACCTGTCGCTTAATGAACAAAGATCTGAGAAATAAAGTCTAGAAACTATGAAACGCTTTCATATAAAGTAGAAGACTTAGCTGATGACAGCTTTCAATAAAATACGAAGGTCAAACAAGAGGCTGAATAAGTGTTGATGATGATTGTGTGTAGAGTTGCAATTTAGCAAAATGAAAAATTAAATATAATCAACGAATTATATGAATTTATGCACGATCGTTAGAATCGATTGGAATTCTGAACATTACACAAGTGAAATTATGAACTGAATTTATAGCAATACGAAGTGATTTTGTGGTTAATGTACTACGGACATTTTTCGCGTATTCTTTAGAGTAGTGTAGCATATAATATCACAGTATGTAATACGATTTATATTTACGGGTTTAGATCTATTTCAAGTTTGAGAAAGGTGTTTTGATGTGTTCACTGTTGGATTTTTATAATTAAAATATAAATGGATCGATTTAGGAGTAACCAAATATTTTTTTCAGTTTTATTTTTATAATTTTCCCGGTTTTAACGGGACATTTGAAGTATTATAGGTTTAAAGTTCTATTTTTTATTAATGTTTAATTTTCTGTTTTTAAAGTAAACACATAGCTATACTTAAATATTTCGAATTGTTAGAAGTTATTTTAGTGTAAGTGTTAGGTTAAAAGTTGGATGAATAATCGGACGAGTCAACGATAGACAACCTTAAAAGGTCCATATCAATATTTAAAAATTATATAATCATTATTTGTAATAAACAAATAAGAACAATAAGTAGTGTTATTGGTCTGTCGTAGAATAATGTGGTACATAAAATTTTAAACACGCATAGCGTTTTGGTTCAAAATCCATTCCTTGTTAGTTATTTCATGTTTTTGATTTAGTGTTGTTATATTTTTTACCGACATTTTAGAAATCTACTTAAATCTGACAAGGACACAAAATTTGCGAAGATCTCAAGTTTTTTTAACCGACCAGAGTTGCTTTTAATAATTAAGTACTAAAGTATACGGAATTGATTTATGTATGATCTGATTAGTTATTTTTTTATTATTTTATTTTTGTTTAAGATATGTTCACACAGTGTGCCATAGGTGGTACTTTTGCTTGATTGTGATTTAATGGAATTGTTTTAGTCTGTATGTATATATATTTATCACGATCGTCAAATGTAAATTGTTTAAGAAATTTAAATTCTAGGCTTATGTAACGTTCACGTATGATATAAATGATGCATATATTAAATCGTTCATGTTGTAGGAAATTTAGACGAAAAAAAAATAGTAGTAAAATTTTCACTGTAATAGATAACCGATTCTGAGAATTGTTTTTGTTTTTATATAATATTATACAAAATAATATGAATTTGTTCAGAATTTTTTAGTGTTCCATAATATTCTTGTAAGCATTTATTAAAAATAATAATAATCGTCAATAGAATTCGATCGTGTAATTCCGAATAATTATTAAATAATAATAATTAATGAAAGGGTGGAAAATACCATATCACAACTATGTATTTATAGAAAATAAATAAATCTGTAACTTTGATGGATATATTCAAAGCATTTAAAATATTTGTAGGGGTAATATGTTGCACATTCTCCAGTAAGTGACAGTTCCAATATTTTTAAGGGAAGCGAATGTACAATTGTGTGTACAAAAGATATTTTTTTTTGTTTTGTGTCAAATATATTATTTTATTATATTTTTTATTGAGAAACAAGCCAAGTTTTTGTTAAAAAGCTTTGTGTTTGTTTTCATATTATTATGAACATCTTATGCCTATGTAATGAACCGTACTTAATAATATTTGTTATCAAAAATAACTTTTCGTTCATATATATTATATTTAAAACATTTTATATTGCATTTGGTTTAAGTACAGATTAGTTTTTTTACCTAGCTGATATATTTAGCTTATTGATACTCTTATTATGTTTTAAAATCAACAGTAAAGATTAATTTTGATCAATAATTATTTTATTTTGATTTAAATTTTCAATCCTATCCTATCCAATTGATCTATCCAATCGAGAATGTTTACGACGGTTTGGGAGCTATGATATAAGTGATAGACAAAAAACAGATTGACTCATAGATACATTCATTAAACACATTTACTTATCCTTTTTGGTGTCAAGGATTTTTTAAATTTATAACAAGTTACCTAGGTACCTGCTTGTACAAAAAGCAGCCACGGCCGAAGCCTTCCATTAGCCAGACCTCGACTAACTAAGAAAATATCAATCGACACAGCCGAGAATCGAACCCAGGACTCCCGCATGAAAACTGCATAGAGTATGAGAGGCTCACGTTTTGACGGATGGTGACCCCAATCAAACAGGATTCCAACCAAAATTAATTCTATGATTAGATTCCATATTTTAAATCGGCATTCAATTCACTTCAGTACGCTGAGTCTATTTTCTACGATTTTTAAAACTTAACCAATAACAAAATTGTTTTCTATTAAGAGTACAATAAGCTTTATATACCTATCGATGTGTTCTATTCATTATTTCTACTTTGACAGAATGATTTATGGATGTTCTGATCATTATTTTGTCGATATCGATAAAATAAAGTATCAGAATTATCTGTAACGGCTTCAAATAGAAAGTAATTTAATGAATCGAGTATAATGAGCATTTAATTTTCCATTTATGTGTAATTATGTTGAAGTTTGTGTTACCTCCATCTCGGCGCCTATACCTGGGTGCCGACACTGTGACATATTTATTGATGATCATTGTAAATTATACTTAATTAGTGTTGTATTAAACCAAATCATTACAAATATTGATTTGTTTTATTTCTCCTTACTTGTTACGTATCCCCTCTACTACATAGAGGGAAGTTTGGCCCTGCTGTCAATATATTATGAATGAATGCTGTATTTTGTTTTGATTTTTATCTTGTATACAAATTATTGTTTTATTTTCAGAACATGATATTGTATGTGAAATTGTTATATTGTAAAAATATTATAATGTTGCGAATTCATTTTCAATTCAAAACTATTAATTTTTTTAAATAATCAGAGTTATAAAATATATTGTCTAAAAATAATTTAAAATTCCCTGGCATCGCAAAAATCTGCACCACTCTGTAGTTGATAACTTTTGGATTATTTCTCGTTTCTTTTCTCTAGGATTAACCAATTTCGTTTTATGTTCCACAAAAAATCTGGAATTATCTTTCAGCTTACGTGGTTTTATTCTAAGGAGGCTGCCACACACAAAAAGAGTAGCATGGGAAGAAGTGAGGCAGAGACAGTAGCAAGACTCGTCATGCCGCACGTCATGTTCTTAGTCGTGTGCTCTTTATTTCGTCGGCTTTTGAGTGCGTATCGAAAGATTGGCAATATAAAAAATGAGAAGTGGGGTGCGTCGCGAATAATTTTAGGAGTAGAAAAGTGTGAGGGCAGAGATGGCAAGTGGAGCACAGCAATGAGCACAATTTGATATAGAAAGTTTAATTCAATAATTTCAAAATATTTTGGACTTATTTGAAGGAAAAAGCAAACGGAAAATGCAACCTATCGACATAATTGGTGCTAGTACTTAAGGAATATTATTAATTTTAATAAGCAGATGTCCCATCTGATGTTGTGGATAAACTGTAAATTCATATTAATAAACGTAATCTACAACTAAACTCATGATTCATTGAGAGTGCATAACATTTGCTACGCATGCGCTTCCGATGCCATATTATTAATTAGATCTGTCCATGATCGTTATATAAATATCATAATTGTCGTCTGATATCCGTTCTTGTCGAAACACCTACTTTTTACGTTGCTTAGCATTACATTATTTTATGTCTGACGGAAAGCAACGATAAAATCTACTGCGCGCTTGTGTAGCATGTGTGTATGGCAAATTCTTAGATGTTTATTTACATTTTAAGGAAAAAGAAACTTATGCTGGAACATCATCCCCTCCTTTCCATTTTTACTGCCACCAACAATGTGTGTATGTTCAAGTCAAGTTCAGATTGTTGGCTATAACATATAAGCAAGCGTGTCATGCCGAGTATTATTCTGGTATATGCGATGCCATCTGTTTCTTATGTCAACAAATACAAAAAAAATATTAGAAAAAGAGTTAAAATAACATTCTTCAATTAAAATTTTTGTACAGTGAAGTTAACAAAAAAGGAAAAAACTACAATTTATCAAAAAAGAAAACATTTCTCACGTGTGTCGTATAACATAATCACTGCCACATGCTACATTACTCATCCTCCAGAAAAAATTTACCAGTAAAACTACTAAAACACGTTCAACAGTACTAAATTAACCCCTAACTTTCCATTTCGAATCCAAATGACATTTTTGGAAGGAAAAAAATTTCAAAATTTAACCCATTCGTAGACATGTGGGTGAAAAGTAAGTTTACAAGTGTGCGTTGAGTCGCATGAAAATTGGTTCCGTAGTAAATACATACGTACCCAAAATAATTTAAAAATATGTATGGTTATTTACACTATCTGCAGTCTTTTTTTTGTTTTTCCTAATCTTAGGTTGCTTGGAAGAAATCGCCATTTTATTGTTTTTTTCTTACATGTATTGTGGTGTACAAATAAAGCGTATAAATAAGTATAAGGTAGTTATTTCCAAGCGTTATTGCCATTATTTAACAAGATTTAAAGCATTCGCATTATGTATTTCTAACTTACTTCATACTAGGGATTGGGGAAATATTTTCCTCACAAATTTTAGACAGATAAATCAAAATATTTTAAAAGATTACTTTTAACACAATAATAATTGTCCTATATTGCGACTGTAAGTTTTTTTTTCAAAAATTATATTTCTTCGATAGGTAATAAAAAGTTGGCTTTAACTTTAAATGTAGCTTTTACCTACCGAATACGAGGTTTTTCAAAAATATTACTACATATTAATATCTAGTCTCTTCGTATTTACAAAAGACATTTAGAAAACTATGAGTTTGTTGCTTACCTACGGTACCCTAGAGGCGGCGTTTTTTATAGAGTTCAGTAACCAGATCGGGATTAAAAACACAGTTATTTTAAAGTTTTTTGTCGGTTCAATGGTTTTGTAGTTGCTCGCGATCGGAGATATGATTAAGTGCCACATGTCAGCGTTTTAGTGTTGTAGTTACTACGTTAAATTCTCTCGATAGAAAACCAAATTATTAGATATCCAAAAATCAATGGATTCGAATATGAAAATAACTTTCTTTTAATTTCGATTTTAATGATTATATGTTTTTTATTAATATTGAACAAATATATTATTGCTGACTTTATCGCACCACGTTAATTTATTGTGCTAATTTTTTGACGTTGGGTATGACCTACCGTTCATAGAATATTGAACTAATAAAAACATTAACATATTTTAATAAAAAATTATTAAATTTTTAAAGATGAGGTTAAAGAATATTTATTTCTCTTTAAAAAATATTTACAGAGAAAAATTAAGACTTATTCTAATTAAATTTAAACAATCTGCTTGAAACAAAGGTTTTTTTAAATTACTTTTTTATGATCTATATATAGCCCGTGCGTGGTAATTTGGCTTGTGAATCTGCGCTGGAACAATATTTTTTTTATCGGCTACAAGTTCCACCTGATGTTAAGTGATGATGCAGTCTTCTTGTTAGGAGTGGGACGAAAATCCACACCCCCTTTCGGTTTCTACACGACATCGTACCGGAAAGTTAAATCGCTTGGCAACCAGAAATAAAGCTTGCATTATATCGTCGATATCGATGTATGAAATAGCACATCCTTATCGTGCACTTGTTCATAACATAAATCAAGCGCGAGCAAGTATGGTCGCGGTGTATTGATGAAATTAAATTCTATATTGAAAAAGTCATGTTATTGTATTTAAATGGTTATTTTTGTTTTTGATTGACTTTGATCTCATGTTGTGTGGAATGATTTTGTGATAAATAGATTATACATAGCGCTTTACATTAGTACTTAATATATACCTACTACGGCTCCGTGGCACAGTAATTTGCACTGTGATTTTATTAGACAGAGGTCTAGGTTTTTAAAGAAAACCTTTTAGCTATTTCTTCTCTTAATAATCCCTCCAATTAGTCGTAAAACTGTGTTATGTGTAGGTACGACAAATAGTCCAACGGACGGGAATCGAACTATGACCTCTTGACTTTCCTGCCTCTTAACCATTAAGCGACTGCGTTGATGTTATATGTGGCTTCGACTAAGAGATATGAATCCTAGGTCAGATAACAAAATTCTGATTCCAGAATTGGGAAGTTGGTGTTGTTACTGTAGCATCAGGCACGTGGTCTCGGTTACTGTTTGTGTACTGTGTTGTTAATAAATTAAATAATATTCAACCTATGCCCGCCATTGTAATAGGTAGCCGTGGTGGGTTTAAACGCCATATCTCTTCTCCTACAAGGACGGAGGCCGAGGTAGTGGATTATATTTTAACAAGAGAGGATCGGACTAGGGCCTTTAGGTGCAGTGCCGTAACTAGGGCAGTGCCAGTTGTGCCCAGGCACCGGGTGCAGACCCTGGAGGGGCGCCGAAATGACACAGACCATATACAAACAATACCTTTTGGAGTCAGTTAGTGCGCCATAAATTGCTGGTTATGCCGGTTAATTAAAGTACCTACCTACTTAGTTAAAGATTTAATAATATTACAAAATCCATATTTATAAATAAAATGTCGGCACAAAAAACAAAACACAATCGGGCAATCGACGCACATAAAAAGGGATTAAAAAAAACAATCATATCTATGGTTCAGAAAGTAAAGTTTATTTATATAATATTTTTTTTTGAAACGCGTGTAAGCGTGTGGCGCAATTACTCGCTGTGTATTTATTTCTGGGAGCACACATGTGCGCGTGGCGGTCTAATCGTGACCACTTACCAACTGGGGGACCGCTTCCTATACTTTAAAAAAGATAATTAAATTATAAAACTGTTTAAATATTTTCTTTTTTAATTAGACTAAAACTAACTGCCTTTTTGGGCCATCGGTTAGTTATGTGTTATTGGATCACAAAGTCCTGGTTTGTCATCCTCGATCGGGACATCATCTTTAATTTTAATCATCTTTTTAATTAATCATTCAGCTTTAATTTTAAGTTAATGGCTTTGAACTGTCACTATTACTTTTTAACAAATATTTATTGATTCAATTGGGGTTATTGACTTTTATTGGGTTTATATTCAAATAATCTAACCGGATTTCATTTAATAAAATATTTTAAAGTTTTAGTTTGATATTGTTACAACCTTCGGGGATTGGAAGGACAACCACATCAGGAGAACAGTCTTTTATTAATCCTTAGAAGAATCACCACAGCAAGTTGTGATGACGTTTATGCTCCCAAGCCATTACTTTTCTGATCATTACATAGAATAAAACAAAGTCTTTTTTTTATGTTTGTCCAGATGTATGCTTTAATCCTTAAAACTACGTAACTGATTTTCATGCGGTATTTTTATCAGATAGAGTGGTTCAACAGGAAGGTTTATGTGTATAATACATGCACAATGTAGTAGAGAAAAACTGATAATTTTTGGGGTTTCTGATGTGATGTCGTAAATTATTACCTCATTTTTTGCGTTTACATTGCAAACGCTGGCTGAACCCTGAGAGATATATCAAAATAATGTATTATACAATATTACACAACTTCAACAAAAAAGTCCGCGATGGTATATGTCTATCTCTTAGGGATAACCCAAAATAACCATTTTTACCGTTTACTTTTAACCAAAAGTAGTGGCCTCTTTACGAAGCGATTTAAAGCAATACTGTATTAATCCTTATCCAATTAAGTATCTTAAATACTTTGTGCATTTAACCCATCAATTGCCCTTACGCATGTATTATTTTCCAAGATATAAGATTAAAATGCAACGTGAATTTTCCGTTGTCCGATGTGCGTGTTAAAGGTAGGTATTTATGTGAATTTTCTTATATTTCATATGATTAAAATAACTATCAAAATTTAAAAATATAATATCTGCAGCGGGCCGCAGTTGGGAAGCGGCGATGCGCGCGAGTGTGTTAATTTGGTGTACCACCGCGACGATCAGCGCTCCTCAAACTTTGCGCCTTTCGCTTATTGTTACTATTATTAGTTCAGTGAACGTTATGATGTTTATCATTCGTTACTTAGGAAGATAAGGAACCTTTACTTATATGACAGCAGAATAGCTGACTGTATAATTACTATAAAATATATTTGTAGGAGTTCAATATTTATATATTCTATTTGTATTTTTTTTATTTATAAAATTAAATGTTAAAACATTAATGGCATCCTATATAGCATGAAAATAAGACCTTCTTCTTTATAGATAAAGAGATATGGAACATTCTTGTTAATACTGCTATGTTAATAAAAATTTTCACAAAATATAGAATATTTTTAACATAATTTTTTTATAATTTTGCAAATTTTTTGCAACTATATTACTTAGGTACCGTACACAATAACAAAAATACATTAGCAAATATAAGAAAAACATACAAAGTTTTTAAATACGTTGTGTGAAAAACTGATTTAGAAATATTTTCATTCATTACATCGCAGCAAACTTTGAGCACCTCTGTACTGAACAAGTGTAAGCATTTCTCGAGACATGTCCTAGATAAGTAGAGAAACAATAGTTAATTTAATATTCTCATTAATCATGCCTCGCTTCAGCCTTGAGTTTATACTAATTATGGCTTTTGAGTTTTAAACTTTAAAGACAAATAGGAAGACAAAAAAATCAAAATAGATTGTATTCATGTCTGTACAATGAACAAATATCCACTGAAAAGATTTAATAACTAATGTTTTTGAAAAGTCACCAAATAATTCTGTGTTTTTTCATTTTTTTATGAAATTTTTAGAACATTCCAAGCGTGGAGTCAGGAAGTTGGTGTTGTTACACTCCGTGCCTCGGAAAGTACCTAAAGTCGTCTGCCCCGTCACTATCATCAATATTTTATAGCCGCACCAACTCGCATTGGAGCAGCGTGGTGGGTCTACGCTCTATATCCCCTCTCCTGTAAGGAGGGAGACCTGGTCCTGTAGTGGGCCGTTGATAGGTTGATAATGATGATGATGATAAACGAAGTCGCAGGCGTCCACTAGTTCTAACTTGAAAGTAATCGATCTAGATCTATAGATATTGTATATCAATCATAATAAGTTATTATTATGCACACAATAATAATAAGTATTGCTTGGTAGAGACATTTTTATTTCCAATATCTTGTTAATAAAACAAGAGCTAATAAAACACGAGGAAAGTGCATGCGTCGATGCAGCGGAGACGTGTAGGGTGCTATCACATAAAAGGGCTTGAACTTACTATAAACTTTTTCTATTCAAAAGCAAAGCAATCGCTTCTCCTTTCTAGCTTATTCGTAGTAAGATTATAACAGACAAATCTTGAGTTTCAAATTAAGGATTGTGATATTGTAAATCTTAAATTGGCTCAGATTTAGTATTGTTAGTAGGCTTCGGACGTGGCTAGTGAGGTACGTACATACTATGTTAACGACGTAGGTATTTTCCTAACAGTTTATAAAAATCCTAACAGTTTTTCCGTTTTCTGTACGAGAATATAGGCATGGTCTTTTTATAAAATGGTTATACCACAGCCATTCGTTGCGGCATAAAGATAATAAATTTAAAGAAAAAAACTTTATTTAAAGAAGCTTTTATTTAAACGCACTACAAGAAGAATGTAATTTTTTCCTTGAAAATTTTAACTATCAATTTATTACCTCATTATATACAATTTATATGATCATAAATATTTTATTTTCTTCTTTTTAGAGCGTCTAAATAAAAGCTTCTTTTAAAAAAGTTTTTTCTTTTAATTTATATTTTATTATTTATTTATCACTAGCTAGGTTTCTCAGTCTGTTCATCTCATTCAACGCATCATTGTTGCCGTTTAATTTCGGACAGTTCAGCTCTTCGATAAGGAGGCTTTCTAGTGTTCTACCCTATTTAAGGCCACATATGCCTGACCAGCAGCAATGACCTTCGAGCCTAAGTAAATAACGGCATAGTCGAATATATTTAGCTGGAAATTGCACAGGCTTGGGCTGAATTGGGGGAACTTTGTCTTTACCAAATACGGACGGATGGTATATCAGTGTCATACATTTATGCTCTTCGGAAGCAGGGCCACATAATTTCTGTAATATGTCCAATGGCACCATTCACCAGATCTTTGGAGACCTTGGTCCCAGTGAACATTCCTAGCCCCTTAGGTAGCCTTCCTGTCTTGTTTGAATGTATGTAATGTAATGTATGTAATAGTATTATTTAGATCTAAGTTGCCAGTTTTTTGAGTACAATCTACTAGACTATCCTTGTCTTGTGTGTGTGGGAGAATGCGCAATGAATATTACTTTTCGCACCCACAGATTAATTACCTCGTTTAAACAAACGAACAAACTCTACCACTTTATATTATTAGTATAGATATGGTCTGCTATGCCAAATAAATTTAAAAAAAGATCAAATTCTCAACCCTATCACCGAAAGAAAATCTTTACCTAAATGCTGATCCCTATTCAGTACGTACTCGCACGTACGTAGAGTTCAATTTGATTTTGACTTACTAGCGGCAGTATCGCGCTTTTTAGAAATTTTGTATTATGTCCTAAACTATGTAACTAATTAACATACTGTAAAAGGCATATCTTATGTCTATAATATCCTTGTGGTTATTAAATAATTTATTTTGATAAGGATTGAGATTAAGCTGTATAAATAAAGAGGTAAACGTAAGCATACCAATTAAATGATTTATTAAAACACAAAAAGTCCTATATCTGCTAAAATATAAAAGATAGATATATAGTGTCGCGGACTTTTTGTAGAACTTTTTAAGATATATAAAATCTTTATACATTAAAATCTCTTCTTTCTGATGGCGAAAAAACTACGCCAAACGCAGAAATATCGCCAACCAAAACGGTCTGGGCTAGATGAAGAATAAAAGGCGCAACGACTGTCTAAGGAAAGGTGTCTCCTGTGACAAAGTCGGGTTACAAACCTTAACAAACCTTACCCCTAATTATAACCAAAAATTTAGTATAGGTTGTAGAAATGCATTAAAAATATATATTCTGCCATCTTGCATTGTCCGCCATATTGGATTTAGAATGATGTCACACACTATATCATACATTGTCATCCAAGGTAAACGTATATACAAAATTTCAGCTTAATGAATTGAAGGTATCTACTTAAAAATTGAGCTCAAAGATTCCACCCGAACAAACAGACTTACAATGCAAGTTAAATAAAAGCTTTTAATAGTAGAAATCCGGAGAAAACAGCCGTAAATCTTAACATAAATTGTAATTAAGTAATTTAATAGCTATAGCAGATAGGAACTTGGAAAAAATGCATTTTCTCGAATTATGACTAGATAGTGCGTTAATTCATTTAAATTTACAATACATTTTTACGCAGCGCCTCGGTAAAATACTTACACTTGGCATTCTGAGCCCCGCGTATATGAGACGTGGCTGCATCGTCTCGTTTGATCAAGTTGCACTTATGCGCCGCACGTGTGCAAGCACATAGATATGATTTAACGGACGCTACCGGGAACAACTGCACTGCAATTTAATTCTTTATATACCGGGACTGTTGGCATCACGTGCTTCATGCGGCACAGAGGAAGGACTGCCATCTAATCTGATGTTAAGTGATGATCAGATTCTACCTGTAATTAGTGAAATGCAATCTAGTCCTTTATATGTAGGTTCTGATGGCATCACGTGTTCTATGAGGCACGGAGGAAGGACTGCCATCTCATCTGATGTTAAGTGATGATGATCGGTTTCTAGCTGTAATTAGTGAAATGCAATCTAGTCCTTTATATATAGGGTCTGATGGCATCACGTGTTCTATGAGGCACGGAGGAAGGACTGCCATCTCATCTGATGTTAAGTGATGATGATCGGTTTCTACCTGTAATTAGTGAAATGCAATCTAGTCCTTTATATATAGGGTCTGATGGCATCACGCGTTCTATGAGGCGCGGAGGAAGGACTGCCATCTCATCTGATGTTAAGTGATGATCGGATTCTACCTGTAATTAGTGAAATGCAATCTACTCCTTTATATATAGGGTCTGATGGCATCACGTGTTCTATGAGGCACGGAAGTATGACTGCCATCTCATCTAATGTTAAGTGATGATGATCGGTTTCTAGCTGTAATTAGTGAAATGCAATCTACTCCTTTATATATAGGGTCTGATGGCATCACGTGTTCTATGAGGCACGGAAGTATGACTGCCATCTCATCTAATGTTAAGTGATAATCGGATTCTACCCGTAATTAGTGAAATGCAATCTACTCCTTTATATATAGGGTCACGGAAGAAGGACTGCCATCTCATCTAATGTTAAGTGATGATGATCGGTTTCTAGCTGTAATTAGTGAAATGCAATCTACTCCTTTATATATAGGGTCTGATGGCATCACGTGTTCTATGAGGCACGGAAGTATGACTGCCATCTCATCTAATGTTAAGTGATGATGATCGGTTTCTAGCTGTAATTAGTGAAATGCAATCTACTCCTTTATATATAGGTTCTGATGGCATCACGTGTTCTATGAGGCACGGAGGAAGGACTGCCATCTCATCTGATGTTAAGTGATGATCATCGGTTTCTAGCTGTAATTAGTGAAATGCAATCTAGTCCTTTATATATAGGGTCTGATGGCATCACGCGTTCTATGAGTCACGGAAGGACTGCCATCTCATCTAATGTAAAGTGATGATGATCGGTTTCTAGCTGTAATTAGTGAAATGCAATCTACTCCTTTATATATAGGTTCTGATGGCATCACGTGTTCTATGAGGCACGGAAGAAGGACTGCCACCTCATCTAATGTTAAGTGATGATGATCGGTTTCTAGCTGTAATTAGTGAAATGCAATCCACTCCTTTATATACAGGGACTGGTGGCATCACGTGCTCCATGAAGCTGGGGGATAGAGTGTTTAATCAAATAAGTAAATAATAAGAGATAGACTGACTTTTGCCGGGAAGAGATATGCAATTTACCTACTCTTCGTCCGCCAACCCGCATTGGAGCAGCAGATCTAAGCTCCAAATTCTTTCCCCTATAACCCGAGCTGAGCCTCCATAAAAGACTTGATATATGACGATGATGGTGTTGTCCTAAAAGTGGTTAGTCAATATAGCTTCAAAGCATGAGGTCCTGGGTTCGATTATCTTGGAAGTTAATAGTGCTGCGGTGAGCACTTGAATCTCGGTCATTAAAGTACTCTAATACATCAACATCTGATACATAATGATCGTTAAAAAATCAAACCTTATCGCCCTAAGGCTGTCATCCCGAATTGGAGCAGGGTGGCGGTCATAAGCTCTATATGTTACCTCCTATAAGCAGTGAAGCTAGGACTAGTAGGTTGATAATACATAACAAAAAAATAGAACCGACTCAAAACGCACTAAAAAGTAAAAAATAACTGTGTCATTTAGTTGTTTTAATTTACTTAGGCATATCTATGAAGTCGGTGCTAGCAAGTTTAAGGAACATTTAATTTACGTAGTAAAGCAGTTTGTGGGTAAAGTAGAAACCTTGGCTGGCATCGACTCCTAGATATGCTTAAGTAAATTAAAACAACTAAATCACACAGTTATATTTACTTTTTAGGGCGTTTTGAGTCGGTTCTATTTTTTGTTAAAAATTTTATTTCTTACTTTTTAGTGAATAAGTAAGTTACTCCAAAATTTGAAGAATTTCTTCAATTTTCCCAGGATATCATCATCAGATCCTAACATGATGACAATGGCACCACCTTGAAAGTGTGCCCTTTCTAATAAAAAAAAATTATCAAAATCGGATAACCCTGTAAAAAGTTATGCGTGGTCATACATAAAAAAAAACGTGTCGAATTGAGAACCTCCTCCGTTTTTTCGTCGGTTAAAAAATACACAAGTACACAAAAGTTATCAGAAAACTAAGACACAAGACGGCTGACAGGAAAATAAAAAGATGAATGGCGCCAGACGGAACTATAGACGTTGATAACTTTATTTTGTCAACTTGGTAAGTAAAAAATTAAGTCATTTATTTTTTAACTATGTGTCTAGAAGGATATCTGGCAAAGTGACATGTCAAGCCACCCACAACTATTAAAGCTAGTTGGTTAAAATTCTGCTAGTTAGTTTTCGAATTAGATTCTGCTAGTTAGTTTGGAATTTTATCTTTAGGGTGAAGGAAAACTTTGGAAGTTGTCTCTCGCCACGCAAACGACTGCACCACGGAGGCTATACTATTTTCCACAAAGAAAAACAAAATGAATAGACTTACTTATATCTAGAGAGGTTAATGAAAATTATTGCAAATAATTATAGATAGCACTCCGTAAATAGTAGATAAACAAATTATGAATCAAACCGCAAGATCAAGAGATCTTTGATTTATCTCGTCAATTACACGTGTAATACATGTTTACACATTATTAGGACGTCTACCCTATTGATTGCAACTTTGTGAGCTCAACTGTGACCCTGAGTGACTTACTGCGGACATTTTCCGGCCCACAGAGAGAAGCGTGACGTGAAAATATTGAAAAGAGAAGCTTTCTGTATGAAAATGTAATATATCTGTAATATTAGTATTTAATATCTATCTATTATAAAAATATTAATATTAATATTTATTTTACTGACGTCAGAGTCGTGAAATCATTCAATGGACGTGCGGATTTTTTTACAGCGATTTGGTTAAATACTCATTTTTCATGTTCTGGCTTGGAGAAAAAAACTACCTGAGCTCTACTTGTTGCTTAATCTTAATCGTTTTCCTCCACACTGCACCATTTGTAGCCATGTCCTCCCAATGTGAGGGATTTATATTGCACATATAGCTAATAGCTATAATATAATATTTAGCTCATATAGATATTCTTACTGTATGAAAGCCTGCGCGAAACATTCAGGTTCTTTATAGTCATTAAGTTAATAATTTAAAAAACTATTTAACTACAAATTTTCAGACTTTGGATGATCTAACATGCATTTGTGATAAAATATGCATTTTTGATTGTATCTAGGTCCAAAAGGTAGCTATACTTTTTGTCTACTTGAAAAAATCTGCGTCTATAAGTACTTGTTTATTACGTAGTTAGTATTACACGTGTAATATCTGTTTACCAATTATTAGTACGTTTACCCTATCGATTGCAACTTTGTGAGCTCAACTTTGACTGGGTCACTTGTTGCAGACATTTTCCGGACGTCATAGAAAAGCATGACGTGAAAATATTGAACTTACTTTGGCAGCATAATTATAGCAGACTGGTATTATAAGCATTTTTAATCTTTCTAGCTCGTAAATCTTTACTGAAATAAGTACGGAAATTAGTTGTTTCAAAGTAATATGGTTGAATATTCAGATGATATCACTGACAGTGAAGGCCGTAAGTTATGAATGATAATGACCGCTGACTAGCTTCCCGTTTTCTTCAAGGCACACGAACTTATAAGGAAGTAAAACCTAATATTTCATAATCTGTAATCCAGGAATTGAATCCAAGAATTTTTGACGGCTTCTGTGGCGCAGTGGTATGTTCAGTGGACCGCGGAGCGATTTAACGGTCCGGTACGATGTCGTATATAAACCAAAAGGTACAGGTACGATTGCAGACAAGGACTAACTTATAATGAGTAAAAAAACCTGCAGTCAAATGGATTAACCACCAGACAGTTTTGTTAAGAGAATCGTGTTCGGAATCTCTCAAAGTGGGTAAACACCGAAGCATCCTATATCGACTACTAAACCCAGTTAGCCATACTTCTAAAAACAGGGAGTCAGTAAAACCATCAATAATATAATTAACTTTAAGTATTCTGTTAGAAACATTAAAAGAAAATAAAATCCAATATAAAAACCAATGTTAAACTGACATTAGGATGAAGACGTAACGACGTCAGCAGAAAAATAAAAAAAAACCATAAGAAAAAATTTAATAGGAGCGAGTTTTTTTCTGTACCACGTGTTTACGTTAAGTCACAACTGGTAATGATTTTAAAGGACCTCTCGTAAAAGTTATTGCTAGGAAAAAACATAAAAAAGTTATTTTATTGTCGTCGTTTTTGACGCTAAGACAATAATAATCCATTAGCTAATCCGTATGTCTGTAATCAACAGATACTTCTGTATGTGTTTTTCTTTTTCCTACAAGAAATACGAGTAGGTAATTAACTCGTAGGCCGCAGACTAAGATGCGTTTAAAAAAGTCACAAATAATATCTTAATCAATGAAATTGATTTAATTAAAATTAATTAATTTTATATTTTTCTACTTTTCTTTTCTTTGGCCTACTAGGTATAGTAACTTTCATTACTTCACGTAAAGTTTACAAATATAATAAACTACAAAGCCGCAATGTAATTATTATGCTTTTATTGTCTTATAAAATGTTAATTATTATTTATCCAAAAAATAATTGTTCTATAAAAAAATTTATCGTATTCACGGGCTAAGTCATGTCACTTACTCACTCATAAATATGTAGTTGTACGTAACTATTATAAATGCCTACTTAATATTACATAGAAATGACCATAATCTATGATGTGTTAAATTCATTTATATCACGAAAAAAAAAATACTTAGAAAAATATTTTTCTTCACCTATTTTGAATGGGTACGTTGTCGATATCTTGACGCATATGTTACTCAATCAAGGGTCAACGGCTGCACTGATTTGGTTTAAAAGACATTGCCAAAATTTGCCCCAGGCTGTCCAAACGTATGCTCATATTTAACTGTTTTATTTAAATAGACAATGCATTTTAAACAACTACCCATGTTTCATAGCAATCACTTGAAAATCTATCAAAAAAATAAAAATTTCAATCGATTTTTTGTGTTCTGAATCACGTGATCGTCATCGTAGTATGAAAAGTCAACTTTTTCAACCTTCATAACTTTTTCCTGCGACTGCATAGCTACATACAACATTGTTTTTCTGTAAATAGAAAATCTGCACTATTTAATGACATATATATATATCATTACTGGGCAGTCTAGGGTACACTTCCATACAATTTTTGGCAATGTTCTTTGGCACAGATATGAATTACAGTCTGGTAAAGTACATAGAATACTTTTATCGCTATCTTCTCACAGTAACGGGATCTATGCAGGTAAAACAACGGGGATTCACTAGTTGATTGATAAATATGTATGACTAGCTGTTGCCCGCGACTTCGTCCGCGTGGACTTCGATTCAGTAACCAGTATATACAGTTGGTATTGACATAAATAAATAAAATTAGTATTGCTATAAACTATTTACAAAGCTTCTATATATACTTAACACCGTTTGATGTAGTGCTTACGGAGGCCAGAATGTAAAGTGAATCTGGACTGGTGACGCGAGAGCACGCAACGTAAAGCTGTCCATGTGAGAAGCTGCTTGTCCTAAGGTCGACTCCAGCCTATCAAAAATTGCGGGAGTATTGTAACATGTTCAGTTCATACTGTAGATGGCATTACACGTTGTATACCTGGATATCAAAAGCACAATTTCGGAACCAACGTCATCGGGACCGCGGCCTAGCGGTAAGGCGCTCTAAGTGCCCGGATTGCCAGAAAAACGCGAGTTCAAATCCCATCGGTTCCGCAATTTTTGATATCATGTTTATTCTTAAATATAAATAATCCCTTAAGTGTGAGTAACTTTTCAATAAAAACTAAAAAAGAATAAAATAGAAATATATCATTATTAGTATTGAAGAGCTTCGTTCGTAATATGAGCCTTCAATAGAATTGTAACATGTTCAGTTCATACTATAGATGGCATTACAGGCCGTATACCTGGATATCAAAAACATAATATCAAAAGTACAATTTCGGCACCGACGTCATCGGGACCGTGGCCTAGCGGTAAGGCGCTCTAAGTGCCCGGATTGCCAGAGAGACTCAGGCTCGATTCCCGTCAGTTCCGCAATTTTTGATATTATGTTTATCTATACTAATATTATAAAGAGGTAAAGTTTGTAAGTTTTTAAATAAAAATCTGTCGGAGCTAATCTTCTGAACTACTGATCCGATTTGAAAAATTATTTCACCAGTAAAATGCTACGTTATCGTTGAGTGTCATAAGCTATATTTAATATTTGTATTGTATATATTACCCGAGTTAACACAGTTTTTGTAGCGTGAGTCGGACCGTGAAATTTATTAAATAGGCTTTATGCGCGTGCGCTGTTTTAGCTATTGCATATAATTGAAAATATTGTATGAAAACTTTGTGCATCTTAAAAATTTCTACAAAAAAGTTTGCGATAGCAAATATCTATCTTTTATATTTTGGCAGATATATAACTTTTTGTGTTTTAAAAATTATTTAATTCATATGCTTACGTTTACGTCATTATTTATACAACTATAAATATATATACTATCCTGTCGGATGGCAGCGACATCTTTTCGACGCAGGTACAAAGATTGGAATCAAATTCAAATTGAGAAACACTGAGAGAATAACTCCGAACAGAGCCCGAGACTTGTGACACGGGTGTAGGTTTGGTTTAACACTCACCTACTCTGTTCAAGTTATTCTCCCTGACCAGCCAAATTTAGGGATGTTTGTTTGTTACATCCGATCAATAATCCGATAAATTAACTAAGGAATAATCACAATGATGACCAATAATAACCAATTAAATAAAATATTAACTAATTGAGCTATCAAAATTAATGATTAATAAATCTGGCGTGGTCTGAGTTACGACTGAGAGATGTGGTCGCAGTGAACGCCACGAAGAGAATCAGCATCGACTCTGCAGACAGCTGCTTTGTATCGGCATTGATCGGTCATCCCCGCCACTACCGAACTCCGCTGAGTGGCTGTCATGATACTACTCCGCCAATAAGTCCATTAAGAAATTAAAATTTTCTACTTACCCCGCATTTTCTCCCCATAGGGGGAGAATTTTGAAAAATCCTCTCTTAGTGCTTACTTGCTTCACTGGTGAAACCTACCTACAAATTTTTAAGTGAATCCATTAAGAAATTAAATTTTTCAATTTAACCCCTTTTCTCCTCCTAGAGGGGGGATTCTCGAAAATTCTCTTTCAGTGATCACTTGCTTTACTGGTGGAACCTAGATACAAAGTTTCAAATGAATCTATTAAGATATAAAAACTTTCGAATTACCCCCCTTTTCTGTCCCTAGGGGGGAAATTTCCGAAATTCCTCTGTCAATGCTCACTTGCTTCACTGGTGGAACCTATATGCAAAGTTTCAAGTAAATCCATTAAGAAATTAAAATTTAAAATTTTGCCCCCTTTTCTCCCCCTAGGTGGAAAATTTTCAAAAATCCTCTCTCAGTGGTCGCTTGCTCTACTGGTGGAACCTATATACAAAGTTTCAAGTAAATCTAATAAGAAAATAAAATTTTCATTTTCCCCCACTTTTCTCCCCCTAGGGAGAAAATTTCCAAAAATCCTCTCTCAATGCTCACTTGAGTCACTGGTGGAACCTACATACAAAGTTTCAAGTAAATCCATAAAGAAATTAAAATTTTCACCCCCTTTTCTCCCCTTAGGGGGGAAAAATTTCCAAAAATCCTCCCTCAGTGGTCACTTGCGTCACTGGTAGAACATACATACAAAGTTTCAAGTGAATCCATTAAGAAATTAAAATTTTCAGTTTTCCCCCTTTTTCTCCCCCTAGGGGGGGAATTTCGAAAAATCCTCTCTTAATGGTTGCCTACTCCTCCTAACAAACATACGTGCCAAATTTCAGCTCTCTACGGCCAGTAGTTTCGGCTGTGCGTTGTCTGTCAGTCAGTACATCACTCAGTAACGGAAGAGTTTTATATATTAAGATTTGAGTTTGCATGTACATATGCAAATTGACTATTAATACATACATTTATTTTAATATTTTTTGACAGCATCAATATGTAACTATAGGCTTAAGTATAAGTTTTTTCATAAACACAATTAAGTCAACTTATATTATAACTACCTAAGTTATAAAAAAATTTTAACAAAAAATAAAAACGCCTTCAAAACGCACTAAAAAGTAAAAAATAACTACGTCATTTACTTACTTTAATTTACTTAATCACATATATGAAGTCGGTGCCACCCGAGCTTTCTACTTTAAAGTCTTTACCTAAACTTGGATGGCACCGACTTCATAGATGTGATTAAGTAAATTAAAGTAAGTAAATGACGTAGTTATTTTTTACTTTTTAGTGCGTTTTGAAGGCGTTTTTATTTTTTGTTAAAATTTTTTTATTTCATACTTTTTAGTGCTTTATCAACAACGAACATACTCAAGAACCTACTCGAACTAAACCATAAGTACCAATATTCACTAGTTACTTATAACATTCCGACGTCCCCGCAAAAGTGCATATAAAGTTTGAAGAGTTTCCTCGAGTTTTCGTAGATCTCATCATTGGATCATGACATAGTAAACATTAAACTAACTGGAAACTATAACCTTTCAAACTCTCATTGAGACATAAATTAATCGAGCCCAATCACAAAGTAGCTACTGTAAACCGTTAAAGAGCACCCTCAACTGTCCTTCTTCTTCATTGCCAGACCCTCAATGACAGTCACAGCCCATCTAAATATAAAGTTCTCATTGAGACAAATTAATCGAGCCCAAACACAAGGTAGCTACTGTAAACCGTTAAAGAACTCCCTCAGCTGTCCCTCGTCTTCATCGCCAGACCCTTAATGTCAGTCACAGCCCATCTAAATGTAAAGTTCTCATTGAGACAAATTAGTCGAGCCGAAACACAAGATATCTACTGTAAAACCTTACGGAGCTCCCTTAACTGTACTTCGTCTTCATCACCAGACCCTCAATGACAGTCACAGCCCATCTAAATGTAAAGTTCTCATTGAGACAAGTTATTCGAGCCCAAACACAAGGTATCTACTGTAAAACGTTACGGAGCTCCCTTAATTGTATTTCGTCTTCATCACCAGACCCTCAATGACAGTCACAGCCCATCTAAATGTAAAGTTCTCATTGAGACAAGTTAATCGAGCCCAAACACAAGGTATCTACTGTAAAACGTTACGGAGCTCCCTTAATTGTATTTCGTCTTCATCACCAGACCCTCAATGACAGTCACAGCCCATCTAAATGTAAAGTTCTCATTGAGACAAATTAATCGAGCCCAAACACAAGGTAGCTACTGTAAAACGTTACGGAGTTCTCTTATATAAAGATCGGCTCCATCATCAAATCGACTCCAGACCTTCATGAAATTGTAGTGCTTTTAAATACTTACCGGAAAAATTAACAAACGTACTTGTTGTCCCTACAATTTTTGAAAGTTCCCCTCGTTTTCTCCAGGATCCCATCATCAGATCCTGGTTTCCTTGTCATGGTACCACCACCGGACAATCTACTTTCTAACAAAAAAAGAATTATCAAAATCGGTTCATAAACGACGAAGTTATGCGCGAACACACATAAAAAAAAAAAAAAAAAAAAAAAAAAAAAAAATATATACGGTCGAATTGAGAAACGCCTTTTTTTTTGAAGTCGTTTAAAAAGGAAAGAAATTTCGATAAAAAATAAATGACCGGTCCTAGATACGACGTTATCTTCCATACATTTCAACACTTTCTATTAGAGACAATTTCCAAAACACGTTCCAAAAAATTTAGCTACCCACTCAAAAGTAATAGACAAACACAAAAAATAATAAAAGCCAATTAAAAGACAAATGAATGAACCAAAACAGTATAATATTATGGCGCCAAAAGGCAGTAATCTTGTTGGACTATTCTATTTTCAGTTTAAAAATTTGGTGTCATTCAATTTTATTCTTTATACCATCGTGATAAGGAGCTACAAGTTATTGTCTATGGTATGAGGGGTTACAAAGATGGTGGTTAAAGACACATGTGTTAAGATGTCTTTAGTAGGGCTTTTTTTCGCTATCCCAAACGCTCCCGTGTTATTCCCGGTTGATATCCCAATCAGTACGGTCGTCGAACACTTACCGTTAGTTAACCCTTACCGTTGATTAACCCTTAACCGTGTGTGACTAACAGTCAAGTGTCAATTTGACAGCGCGCGGTTTTGTGAAATAGTGTTGTCTGTTTTCACGAGATTCCTATTTAGAGGTGAGTTTTTTTATTATTATGACAAGTGCAAAAGGGTTATTTATTATAATTTTAAAACAATTTTGAAAATAAAGACTTATTTAATTTTTTGGTGTCTATTTGAGGTAGAGTTTTTATAAACCTATAAGTTTAGTTTAGAAGCAATTTTAAAAATGAAATAGGTATGTCTGTTAGAGCTACTTCTACCGGTTTGAAAGATTGATTAGTTATACAGAAAAAAGCCGGTAAGAAACTTAGGACTTGGTTTTTTTCTATTCCATTACAGTAAAAAAGGGGTTTTCATAAACCTAAATACCTATAGGCTCAGTTTAGAAGCACTTTGAGAAATTAGATAGGTATGTCTGTTAGAGCTAACCCTACCGCTTTGAATGGCTGATTAGTTAAACTCAGAAAAGTCGGTTAGACACTAAGGAGTTGTTCTTTTTCGGCCTTTCCAAAAAAATAAATTTTATTTAAAACAAAATTTTTGTTTTAAATAAACAAAAAAAGTTGAAAGTAAATTTTTGTTGTGGTCCAAATAACGTGTGAGCAACATTTTGCATGAATAGAAAATGTTTCGCAGTCGGTAAATTATTGTAATAAATTTATTTATTATTTATTTACTTGTTATTAAAATAGGTTAATCCGTGCTGATTATGGATTTTTTTGATTTGACATTTTGATAATTTAATTTCCTATTAACATTGGAAGAAATTTGAAAAGGTGATTTTATTACTAAAGTAATAAAATCGCGTTTTCATAATTCTCTATACTTAGTTTGGTGCTACGTGATAAAGTATTTATTGTATTAATAATACCACCTAAGCTTAACTTCACTAGCAAAGCTTTACCTTGAATATTTTCAACATATCAAAATATCTGAATATAATGTAGGTATATATCTAGTAGGTTTGTAGCGTATTAGTAACTATGACGATTATATATATACTATACGATATTTTTGTGTATCTAAGACGACCCATTTAAATCACTGAAGAACTAAGAACTGTCGTTAAAATTTTTATATTAACTTCATACTCTAAGGACATTGTCATATTTATTTGCATATAAAAACGATGGCAACGAATAGGGATTATCCCTAAACATATATTTCTCTTTTTTAAATGATTTTTTGGACATGTTTTTATAGCTTTTCCTTTTATATAAAACTCCTTTAATACAAACTGTCCAATTAATATTAAATGAACAACTGGGTAGGTACTTAGGAATCACGTCTAATATTAACAATTTAGTAAAAAGTTTTGTATATATTGTAGAAAGTAAATTTTCCTACAAGTATATAGAAAAAGCAAAAGGCATCGTTTACACAAGCGAACGAAGATAGCTTTATTAGTCCTGTCATAAGTTGTAATAATGCACGTCCAATCCAAAAAAGCTTAAAATAAAAAAAAAACATAGCCTTAAGCTAACAGAAAGAAAAATAACTGTAACATTACAAAAGTCGTTTAAAAAAGAACACTTCCTGGCAATATAAGGTGGCCATAACAGAACACGTGTTTCGAAATGTGTTTAATAAGAATAACAATAGTAATTAAGTTTATATTATTCGCAGATGCTCAAGCCACGCGAGATCCCGCTCGGAGAAAGTTTATTTTTATAATAATAGCAAAACCCATACCATATGCGGCGATCTCGGTACACCACATGTCAATTACATGTTACAGCCACCTCACTATTGGGATTACTGAACTTTATTAGGATAACGAACTTAATATTATAGCCATGGCTGATTATGACCTCATACCTTACGAAGACGATGAACTATTTCAAGAAAAAACCGACAGCGTCACCGATCTACACGCATACTACATGTCACAGTTTAATTTAGAACTAGAAAATGGCAAACCTAAGCAAAAAAACGATTTTAAAAGCAGCGCTGAATCAAAAAATGATAGCTTCAGGTTCGGCGTTGAGGAAAGCTTCGATTTCGATGTACTCGATGGTTGGAATAACACAGATAGTAATCGAACTGACTTCGAAATTATTGACGAAGTTATAGACAACAATAATATTAATGATCAAAACATCAAAGAAGTTCTATTAGATTTAGACAATATAGAGTTTGATGATAGTAGTTTTAAATCTGATTCATGCGACAGTAATAAAAAGGTGGATTCTAATTATAATAACGATTATATAGATGATGAATCATTGATTGATGAACTTTGTAGAGAAGATGGAGAGTCACGATTGACGCCTGAAACTTTCAATGATGATTATTTAAAGACTATGTCCAACGAAAATCTATTGCCGTCGATAGAGACTGCATTTTCCAAGCGATATTGTAATTACAACAATACGGAAGAATGTAATACGCAGCAGAACATATATAACGTTAACACAAGTGAACCTATTAATAATCCACAACCTATCTGTCCTCAAACTACTAATTTAGATCACTACAGTTACCCAAATAATATACTTTATAATATAGATAGCGAAAATAATTATATACTACCAGATACGCCTACCAGTTGTACAGAGTTTAACTTCGAAAGACAATCTAGAACAGTCTCTATTTCTGATTCGGTGGAAAGCGATGTACATAGTGGAGGGTATTATGATGAAAATTCGGAAAATTTTGACGAGGACGAACTTTTTATTAATTTGGATGAATTTGGACTGGTGTTTGAAAAAGAAACTGAAGGGTTTAGTGATAATGTTGGTCAAAACAACGGAAGAATGGACAAGGATAAATCACAAGGTATGACTTATGTTTGCATTTTGAAATCTGTCATTAATATCAAAACTTACTTGGACCGACGGGGACTTTTTTTTTTTTTTTGATTTTTTTTTCTGGTATTTTTCATTTTATGTTTGCAGCGTAAATGTTTAGTTTAGATAAACGACAAAACCTAAACATAATAATAACGTTACCTAAACAAGATCAAAACCTTTATCGAAGACTGAAGAATAATCTTTGTGACAAGCAAAACATATTTTATTAATGTATTTAGTAATTTAATGGAAACATATTAGGCGCAATGCAATACAAAACAGATTTTTTTGTTATCCATGTTATCTTTGAAAGTAGCCGCATTGTTTGGAATAAGGCTATTAGTCAATTGAAGTTATTTATTAATGTTTACGTTTCAGGCGAAAGGGTATGCCAATGGGAGCAGTGCCACGAAAGATATCCTAATCAGAACACGCTGGTGGAACACATTGAAAGGGCTCATGTTAACACTTATAAAGGTAAGGGTTATTTATTTGTTGACAACCTCCGAGGTGCAGCAGTATAAATTTATAAGAAGGAGGAGGAGGAGGAGGAGGAGGAAAAAATGTAATGTCCAAGTCAAAACCAAAGTCCGTATGAGATTATTTTGACGTCAAATATACTATTCTAAGGTTTTAATTGCAACATGTTTTAAGAAATACAAAATACTTTCTATTACAAATATGTACCCAGAATGTCAGGTTAGGTACCTATTCCTACATATGGTTGTCAGCAGGACGAATCATATTTTAAAAACATAATCATGACTAGAGTTTCTTCCAGAAAAGTATGTGTTGGTTACTAAATATAGCAGTTGATTTCCAGTAGGCACTACTCGTATATGAATCATATAACTTGGAATGCATTTTTTGAAATGATGAACAAATGGTTAAAAATATTTATGATCACGCCTATATTTTAAAACGTGTTAGTACTGACATACTTTTCAATTATTTTTAGTCCGTGTGCTTGAAAGTTTTCATTTTCGCTTTCACGACTGTGAACTTCTTTGAATTCCCCTGACGTTGAAAGTGAGCCAAAACCACGAAAGACGACGGTTGTAAAATTTCTGTTATTGTACCTATGTTTCAGGGGACGAGTTCAGCTGTTTATGGCGCGACTGCCTGCGCGCGCGGCGTCCATTCAACGCGCGATACAAACTGCTCATCCATATGCGCGTTCATTCTGGACATAAGCCAAATAGATGCCATGTAAGTTAAATCCAAGTGTCGCATTGATTCCGTGATTACATTATATGGAGACAGATTGATTTCGCGAAGCCAATTAATTTCAAGAATAACAAGAAGCGGTGGACCAACTCACACCCATAAATGTGTTACTGTAATCAATGTCATGGTCAGTACAGGTTGCTTGTTCGTTAGGGAACATTAAACATCATGTTGTTGATAGCGCGTTCTGTATTCTTGCTTGACAGGAGTATTGCCAAGCATAGAAGAGTAAGCTCTAAACCAGTGGTTCTAGACCGATTGTTCTGCGGTCAAATGGTTGAAAAAATTCAAAGTAGGCTGTTTTACAAGCACTTTCGAAACGTTAAATCTGCCAGTACGTATTGACTTTATCTATGGTGTTCCTTGGCGGTCAAATGGTGGTGTTTAAAATTACCTTTTTTGTTTGCCAGCATCCAGGGTGTGGCAAGGCGTTCTCCCGTCTGGAGAACCTGAAGATCCACGTGCGGTCCCACACTGGCGAGCGACCCTACGCGTGCCCCGCGCCGCATTGCAGGAAGGCCTTCTCCAATTCCTCGGATAGAGCCAAACATCAGAGGACGCATTTCAATGCTGTGAGTATATTTGTAACGGCCTCATTGATCGCATTTGATCAACAATACGATCCAAAGCTACATAGGCTTAAATACTCAAATATATAAAAGTAAAACTGTAAACGCATCAGGTATGTAGACAAAAGGAACTAAACAATTAAGCTGGTTCTTTTACGTTAGACTATTAAAACTGCCTTGATGGCATGAGAGTATTTATTCTACGTTGCTTAGGAATTTAAAGGTCAGGGTTGAGCAGTGAAATACAGAGCTTTATTTTCCTTCCGAGAAATTTTTAGTAGCAGCTCAGAGTTGCAAAGTTGGTAGTTGAAGCACGTTGAGCTGTTGGACCCAATTATTATTATCAATTTATTTTCTAACGAGTACGTTAGGGTTACAAACAGTATCCTTCTAAAACTTTATTTTGCAGTTGGTTCTAGGCTCTACGATGCCCTGCCCCTTGCTTAAGTAATTTAAAGCAACTAATGACACAGTTATTTTTTACTGTAGGGGGTTTTTTAATATAAGAGTGATAATCATGAATAAATGACACCTTTTCTGTAAACGCGTTTTACAATAGGGTGCACCCTCGCCTACCATCAGACGGTATTGCTAATGCATTTAATGAAAATGTCTATAAAGTATTCAAAACCATGATACTAGTTAGTAACATCTTGTATTTTTTTCAGAGGCCATACGCCTGCGGTGCGATAGGATGCGGCAAGCGGTACACGGATCCCTCGTCTCTTCGGAAGCACGTCAAATCTCACCCCCACGTGACGCAAGCTCCACGCCCGTGTTTCCCACCCACCAAGCCCATCAGGCGAGCAGAGGAACAACTGGTACCAAGTTCGCCAGCAAAGCTAACAACCCTTAGGTGTATTAGAGATAAACTGACAGTGCCTAAATTGCATAAGATGTAACTGCTTTTTACTGTTTCTTTATTTGCTGTAAGCTCGTAAACGTGTTGCCTACGAAATTGATTTGATTTGAAGCGACAACCGGGGACTTTTTTACAGGAACCGTAAAGGTCGTGAGAACACAATTATTAGCGTTAGGAATATTTTATTTAATAAATAAATAAATAAATAAGAAGAGCTCAATAAAAGACTGTACAAGTAACAGGCTCAAGTAGTATTATTCTATTAAATTAAGATTAAGTTCTGTTGTACATATTTATTAGGAGATCATGTTGGAAACATAATCTCTGGTAATCTTAGGTTTTGGGACCAATTCCATACTTCAAAGTACTGGAGCTGGGGATATTTTTATTCATCTACTAGTTTGCGGTTGAGGATGTTTTTATCCTTTTACTATATATGTATTTTTAGTATCTAAGTTTGATTTGGAGAATCATCAATGTGACATTGATCAAATGAAAAGAAAAAAAATGAAATCAATATAACAATGTACAAATTAATTTATATTACTCCTTGTTACGTGAAAATTTAAATAATATGAACATGGTGATGATAATAATTTAATTAGTGTAATTTTTAATTAAAAATGTTCTTTCTCCTTAAGGAGTGAAATGTATGTTTTTCGTTTTGTTGGGCTTGGATATCTTTACACTTGGAAACATCGCTTTTTCTAAAGTTTCCTTTAACTATTCTATTAAATACCTATCTATGTCTTTTATATATTTAAGCTCATTATTTTTAACACTGATGTACGAATGACACCTATAATTGCTCAATTAAGTTAATTTTTATTGAAAAAGATTCAATTAAACGGTAATTTTATTGATAGACCATTTTTTTATTGTTTTTCTCTAGACAGTAGAGAACAAAGAATTAGTATGTTTAATTAATTTAGTTAATTTATTAGGTTCGTTTTTGTAGACTTGTATTAAATTATTGTACAGGATTCTGTTATTTGTGTATTTGTTTTATATTAGATTTTGTTTTATCTATATCATACTAATTTACTTCATTAATAAATAATATTATATTATAGGACAATTACACACATCGTTATATAGTACCAAAGTAAGCGTATTCGTAAGTAGCTTGTGTTATGGGTGCTATGATTTACATAAATACCTAATAAATAGATAAACACCCAGATACTGAAAACATCCATGCTCATCACACAAACATTTTCCAAATGTGGGAATCGAACCCACAGCCTAGGACGCAGAAGCAGGGTCACTACCCACAGCGCCGCTCGGCCGTCTATAAAAAATATTGGATTCTGAACAAAGTCACGGAAATAAGTATTGTAAATTATATTTGTAATTTATAATTTTTTAAATTAATTTGTAATTTCCAAAGAGAATTTGCCAAGAATATTTTTTATGTATAGTCGTTCCGTAGTTTTTAAGTGTTAGAAAATATTTTTTATAATGAACTTAATAAATAGTTAGATTGACACGCATGACGCAGTATTAAATTTCTTCTCGGTGTGTTATGTAGAAGAGGCTGAATATAAACAAACACGTAGAAAGGTAGAGGGTTGAATAAGCTACCTTGTATCAAAGCTTTCAATCGAGTGGTGACTGCGAGTTTAAATGTTAACAATTTATATGGAACTAGAGGACGCCCCTGGGTTTCGCTCGTGTCGTTATCGTTTCTGTGGGAATTTTGGGATAAAAAGTGGTCTATGTGCTATTCTGATATGTAAGCTATATTATTGTCCATCCATCCATACAGTAATGATTGAAGTGAAACCATCCAATTTCAACGCGATAATACGTTTTACATAAGTTTACGTTAACTTTTCATGTGTAAAAATCTCATTCGGTCCGACAATGTTTCGATTTTCATATTATTGACATTAAAGTTTTTTACAGATCGGACAAAAAATTTACACTGGGCACTTAAGTTAGAATCATACCGCAAATCGCGATAGGTATCGTCTTTCTTTCCGTAAACATTTCAAAGTTTTAGAAACATAAATCAATGTTATTTAACTTATATAATTAATTAGTTATGATTTTAAAGTTCGAGAGGTTCTAACAAGAGGTGCATAGTATAAATAGATGATTTACGTTAAATCTACGGCTATACGCCACAACAAAGCCATGATATAGATGAGGACAATAAATGTTTTTTGTTCTCTAGAAAAAACATACGCAGTATGTCAGCTAAGTTAGTATTGTTAGATATTTGTAAGAAAATTATAAAATGTACAAAAATGGATGCTTTCCAAAGAATCTCCTTTGTTTAGTAGTTCATAAGATTTTCCATTTAAGATCTCCTTTTTTTCCTCATTTGAGGCTTTATTTGTATTCTTAGTTTAGGTTTAGGACAGCTACTGTCAAAGATATTGCTCATTTTTTTTTAAATAAATATTTTTATGATGAATTTTATTTACCGATGCGTTTTATTTCTTCGTAAAACCAGCAGTATCTAGTTATGGACCTTGAAACCTGGGTCTTAGTCTCTGCAGTTGGATCTAAGCCTTTTTAGGCTGATGGGAATCCTTTGCTCTATGGTAAACTGTAAGACAAGTCATGAAAGTCTAGAGTTCACTTAATCAATTAAAGGCAGGGTTTTACCATCGAAACGATGCTGTAGACCCGCCTGGCTGCCAGGAGGCGGCTTCCTCGCCAGACATCTCGTTGATGGCTTCAGACACCAACACTGGGCACCGATCTCGATAGAAGGCGTTATTGTTTTGTGCACACCAATTTAAATTCAATGAACACGAACCACGAGTACCACGAGTTTCTAATTTTAGGGAATCAAAGATGTGCTGAAATACTGCTATCAAGTTAGTTCGCTTCCATCTTAGATTTCATCATCATTTACCATCAGGTGTGATTGCTGTCAAGGGCTACTTGTTAGGAGTAGGATGAAATCCACACCTCTTTAGCTCTCTACACGACATCGTACCAGAACGCTAAATCGCTTGGAGGTAAGTATCTCTTTGCCGGAAGGATTGCAAACGGCCGAGACCAGCCAGATGGAAAATTTTATATAATGTTAATCGGTCAAAAGCAAGTACCTAAGTACATAATTGATAAAAAAAAGCAACGAAAATCAACGCATCTGCTGCGCATAAATTTAAAAAATACTTTTTTCTTGTGCTATTAAATATTTGGTTGTTTTGTGAGCTTTTAATTACTTCATCTTTACCGGCGTCTGTAGGTGCCTAATAGTATTTAAATTTGACCCACTACCCGGATTTGGATAGAGTTGAAAATGCATATGTAATGTATGTGGTAACTACGGTCTAAAATTGGAAGGTGGTCATAGGAATTCCATAGAAACAACCCAAGGCTCGTTTGATTCTACATGATTTATACGTTCATATAAGTAAAAAAATTGAACCGACTCAAAACGCATTAAAAAGTAAAAATTAAATGCGTCATTTAGTTGTTTTAATTTACTTAAGCAGACATATGAAGTCGGTGCCAGCCAAGTTTAAAGAACGTTTATTTAACTTAGTAAGTACCTAAATCAGTTTGTGGGTTCTAAGTATCGTCTTTGAGTAGAAACCTTGGCTGGCACGTCTTTAAAGTAGAAACCTTGGCACATCGAATTGAGAACCTCCTCCGTTTTTTTTCGTCGCTTAAAAAGGAATTATTTGTTTTAATTTATACTTGTTAATTAGTTTATTTGTTAGGTGGTATGTATTCGCTTTTATTGCAGTTTTCAGTAATAGATAACATAGCACGAGTCTTACTCTAGCAATTTTATTTTAATCTAAGCTAATGTCCAACCCTGTGACACTAAACACATACAATGTTGTTATCAATGCAGACCGAATCTAAGGGTCAACCGTTACACGTGTAGACTATAGCGCAGTATATATAGGGCGAGGGATGAGGCTGGAAGGTAGAAGTCATCTTCTCAGAGAGCTGACAACATCTTGAGAACTGGTATAGTGTCGCGTGAACATGAAGTTTTTTGTGCTTGCGGCCTTTTTATGTAAGTTTCTTTTTTTATTTTTTAAGTGTTACATCTATTACTTACTTGCCTTGTTGGTCTAAAGGTTAGCCTATGTGTCTTTGATTACGAGGTCCCGGGTTCGAATCCTAGGTCGGGTTGTAGAATAATTCCTGAGTTTTTCTGTCTTCTAAGTCAGTAAAATTCTAAGCAAGTAATCATCAACATCTGAATTACTAATAAATTAAACGTTATCACCAGTGGCGTAGCGTGCCTTGTCGGGGCCCCGTATAAAAAATTTGTTCGGAGGCCCTTTTATGGGGGTAAAGAACGAAAAAAAATATTGGGAAAGAAATATTTATTTTATAAAGATCAAATTTTAAATCCTTCACCGGCGTACCTTTTTTTCGGCAAACTGATTTATTAAATTTTTATGGCTGATGATGATTTTAGTTTTTCAACAGTTTGTCTATGAAACCGAAATTTTGGTTGCACAAGTTAAGCATATAAATTAGAAAGTGATTATTATTTATCTTACACACTATCACCCTAAATCCGCCAACCTGCGTTAGACAAGGCAACGTAGTGAGTCTAAGCCTCATATCCTCTTTCCTACATGGAAGGAGCCTGGCCCAGAAGGGGGCCGTTAATAATGATGACATCTCTCAGTCCAGTTGAGGACTCACTCCAGGTCTCAGGACTCATTTATCCTATAAGATTAGGAAATTACTTTGACCACTGTGTAGGAGGCGGAAGTAAATATGATATTGATAATAAAGTACTTATTAGATAAATTTGTAACATGATCTCTCGAACCCAGGACCATGATCATGATCTAGTATCTATACTCCTATTGTAGGTGCGTGATATGAAACATAGTTTGCTTTGATTTATTTTTTGTCTAAATTAAATTTCTCTTTTGCATATTGAACTCAGCCATAAAAGGCTTTCTAAAACAACTTTATCAATAAAAAAATGATATCCCTAAAAATAAAATAAATAAAACATCGGTACAGTTGTTCTAAAATCCCTAACAAAAAATTATTTATTGACACTCGTAATTAGTTATTATTATTTAGGTTTGAAGTCCTTTTACTGGCATATGCAGAAACTTACTTACGTATTTATGATTAATTAGGGATAACTTTAATGTGATTACTTACTTGTTTATCTGCTTACACACAATATACCTATTATTGATTTTTTTCAGTGGCCGTGGCACTAGCTCGCTCCGGCAACGATCAGGATGACAATGAACAATCCCAGTGGCCCTGGAAAGTAGGCACTTTATACCGATACAATGTAGAGACTCATACCCTCGCCAACCATCAGGAGGGAGCCAGCACGGGAACTTCATACAGAGCCAGAGTGATCGTACGAGTCAAGGCTCCAGGTCGTCTCGAAGCTAGACTGGAAAATCCAGAGTATGCTCAAGTTCACCAGGAGTTACAGCGCGATCAACACGTACCCAAAGATCTGGAGTACAAACCCGCCCCGAAACTCGACAAGCCATTCGAGATCTACATGGCCGGCGGCAGAGTTAAAACTCTACGTTTGTCCTCATCTGTCCCTCTCGCTCAAGAGAATTTCATCAAGGGTCTCATCGGTGCTCTTCAGGTAGACTTATCCACCTACCGAAATGTTCACAGTTCACACGATACCTACGACAAGAACATCAGACAAGGTCTGTTCAGAAAGATGGAAACTGACGTCACCGGTGACTGTGAAACATTATACTCAGTGACCCCAGTTGCAGCTGAGTGGAAGCGAGAACTCCCGGAATTTGCCTCCGAAGAAGAGCCTTTTGAAATCACAAAGAGCAAGAACTATGGTCACTGCCACCATAGAGTCGATTACCATTTCGGTGTTCCCGAAGGTGCCGAATGGACTGGTACAGCGCACAATATTAAAAAGGAACAGTTCATCAACCGGGCGACAGTTTCCAGGATTCTTGCGGGCAAACAGGGTCCCATCTACAAAGCTGAGACGACAAGCACCATTAACGTAAACCCGCATTTGTTTGGCAATCAACGATCTGAAGTACACAGCAAAGTCAGTCTTCGTTTAGTCTCTTATGGACAGGACACGGAACCCGAATGGCCGAAGCTTGTAGGACCCCGCGAAATTCTTAATCTGTTGTACTCTTTGACCCCGAAACAAATTAACATCGACGACAGTTCATCATCCTCATCTTCTGAAGCTTTTGAAAAGAATATTCACGTTGAAAAGTATCAGCGTGACCGTCGCTCAGCCAAACCTAAAACTGTAGTCTCTATTGATAAAGTTATTGTCAAAAACCGTGTAAGCAATGAAGATAGTTCATCGAGTTCCAGTGAATCGGCGTCTGCTTACGTTAACGATGAAATTCCTTTGGACAACGAACCAGCCTACGCTGGCTTGTACATGAATCCTCAACCCCATGGCGATAAGAAACAAAACCCAATGAACGCCCAAAAACTTGTCCAAGAAATTTCGCACCAATTGCAGAATCCGAATAACATGCCGAAATCTGATTTTCTGTCTAAATTCAACATTCTTGTTCGTGTCATTGCTTCCATGAGCTACGGTCAGCTGAGTCAAACCAGTCGTAGCTTAGAAGTCGCAAAGTCAAGCAACGATATCGTTAAGAATGATATGTGGAGTATCTACAGAGATGCGGTGGCTGAAGCCGGTACGTTACCAGCATTCCAACAAATCAGAACATGGATCGAGAAGAAGAAGATTGAAGGAGAAGAGGCAGCGGAAGTTGTTGCTGTGTTATCTAGATCTCTACGTTATCCTACCACCAGTGTTATGAAGCAGTTCTTCGAACTGGCCATGAGCCCCGTTGTCAGTGATCAGTTGTATCTTAACAGCTCTGCGTTGATTGCCGCCACTAAATTCATTAATATGGGTCAAGTAAATAATGCAACCGCGCATCGTTACTACCCTTCTCACATGTATGGCCGTCTATCGGCTAAAGATGATCGCTTCGTTGTAGATGAGGTACTTCCCCGATTGAGCCAAGAGCTGAAACAATCCATCGAACAAGAAGATAGCCACAAGGCACAAGTATATATAAGAGCTATTGGAAACCTCGGTCATCACGCTATCCTGGACGTTTTTGCACCCTACCTCGAAGGCAAAATCACTGTATCAACGTACCTAAGAACGAGGATGGTAGAAAACCTCCGCGTCTTGGCTTACCAAGGAGATCACCACGTGCGTGCTGTATTATTCAGCATTCTTAGAAATACAGCTGAACCCTACGAAGTAAGAGTGGCCGCTGTTCACAATATTATAATGACGCGTCCTACAACCGCCATGATGCAGACGATGGCTGAAATGACTAAAGTAGACCCCAGCATACACGTGCGGGCTGTCATTAAATCGGTGATTGAATCAGTTGCCGAACTAAAGAGCCCCCGTTACTTCCACTTGTAAGTAACTGATTTTATTTTGTTTGTTCTTTGGTTTTAACAAACGTTAATTTAATTAATAACTTTTTTTATTTTAGTGCCAAGACCGCAGCAGCTGCTAAAGATATGCTTACGAAGGAAACCTTTGGTGTACAATACTCCAGCAAGAATGCCATACAATTCTTCGAAGATGATGATGATTTAGGGATTACCAATTTTGTTTCAAATATTGGCAGTAAGGATAGTTTGATTCCTAAATCTTCAAGATATACATGGAAAGACAGAATCGGTGGTTGGGATGATGACACTTCAGTAAGTCAAACTTTGCTTATATTTCAATCCTCAAGAATTACATCGATTTTAATACGAACTTTAATATTCTTGGATAATTCTTCCTTTTAACTTCGCCTCAATTTAAAAATGAGAACAGTGAATAACAATATGATTAAAATTTCAGTTGTCATGGGCTGCCTCCAGTGGACGCAAAGTTGTTGACTACTTTATCAGAAAAATGTTTGGTGATGATGAAGATAGAAGCGCTGAAATTAATCACAAATATTCTGCTAACAAGATATCTGACATGCTTAAAATTAAATTCGACGACAAAGAATCTTTAGAAGCATCTCTTTATCTTGACTTTATGAATGAGCAAAGATTATTTGCCTTCGGCGAAAATGACATGAAGGAATTGACTGGTAGATGGGTAGAATACTTGGGCAAACTAGCTAATGGTATTGACGTGCATTATACGAAGGTTATAAACAAGAATGAAGTGTCAGTTATGTTCCCTCTCGCCTCGGGTATGCCCTTCATTTATAAATACAAAGAGCCTGCGGTTCTCCACGTTCAAGGTAAAGTTAAGGGCAATGTTAACTTCTTGGACAGACAGGATTATAAGACTGCAATTACTTTAGAGAAGGATATTCGTCTTACTTATGCTGAAAATCATGATGGCAGTGTCGGTTTCCTGGACACACTGGGTAACCAATACGCGGTCGCAGGTCTTGTGAGGAAGTTCCAACTGTATATTCCTTTGAGAATGAGCTTAGAAATGAAGCCAGGTGAAATCAAAGCTAACATCAAGCCCGTTGAACCTGAACAAGACATCACATTAGTGCACTACAGCGTTTGGCCTTATACTGCAAACCAGAAGAAGGACTCATTGGTAACGTACTCACAAGATCCCACCACTAAGGTTGTCACAAGGCCAAATAAAGTAGTTTCGATTGACTACAAGTTCGGGCAGCAAGTGTCCTCACCATTCCAGATTCAAGGATATTCTTATTCTCAAGATTTCAGAAATATTGGTAAAATGCTATGGTCTGATGACTTAGCATCCAGTTTAATCAGCGCTTTCAAACAAAGAGACGTCGCTCAAACTCACTTCAACTTGAGATATCTTGGAAAACAGGCTAAAAATAAGGGTGTTTCGCTAACAGCGGTCTATGGTGAGTATTTTCATAATATAATATACTTTACTTAACGAATCCATTAAGTACAACCATTTTATTAATAGTATTGTTATATATTTACAGACGCTCTTTATAACCAAAAGAATGGAGGTCAAATGCCAGAAGCGGCGTCAGAAATAACTGACGTGACGCCTAACAGCCCGACACGTAGAGAAGAATTTATAAAACGTGTCACGGCAGGAATAAACACAGCAAGAGCCACAGTCGTAGACTTGAGCGCCAAATTCGACACCCCTCAACAACAAGAATACGTTCTCACAGCTGCCGTCGGTGACAGTCATGTTGATCCTAAAATTCAATTCGCGTTATTTGCTGGCAGAAATTCAGATCAACCAAATCAATTTAACGCCGTTGCCACTCTTAAGAAACCAGCGTCAATTTCGCTCATGAATTTCCAAGAAGCACTTCAGAAAGAACTTAAAATGGAATTTGAGGCTGACATACGTTACAACAAAAAAGAAAATATTCACATCCATGGAACAACAGAGCGTACCAAGAAATATGTAGAAGAGCTCCAAAAGCAACACTGGGCTCAAGAGTGTATTAAGGAAATTGCTAGAGGCAATTACTACCAACGTGCTTGTCACAAAGCGATCGTAAAGGCACACGCACCAGACAACTTCAAGTTTGGAGTTTTCTTCAAAGATGTTAGCCCCTCAGTTAACAACGCTGCCTACGAAGTATTCAAAATTGCTGAGAGTCTTGGTCTTTGGAAATTGGAAGATGTTCCACAGAAAATGCCACGTGAAGGCAAACTCGACATCAATGTGGATCTATCATACTGGACAAACACCCTAAACTTGGAATTGAACCATTCATTCTATGGGCGTATGCATATTAAGAACGTGCCCATTCCAAAAGTCACACCTGTCGCCCTTAGCACGTACTGGCCAATCCAGCCCTATGAACGCGTGTTCAATTATTATAGCAAACACCAGTTCCAACGTAAGTATCCTATTCAAAATATAAATTAATCAATCATTAATCGTAAATCTACTTCGTCATCAGCTTTTTTCAGTTTAATAGAAGTTAATGTTAAGAATAATTAACAAATAAATATATAATACGCTAATCTGATGAGGTTTATTTAAATAGCGTAGACCAGTTCGATATTATCGCCCTATTTATACGCCCCGCTTCCAGGCTAGTCCTTAAAGGAGAAAGCACTTTTAACTATTTACCTTCGAGTACGAATTGTGCGGCAACGCTAGACATAAACCTAGCAATATAGCGTTTCCTTGACTTTACCAGCAACTTCTGATCAGATACTTTGCCATGATTTATTTTATAAACAATTTAGTTTAATAATGAAATGATTTTTACAGCTCTATGCAGCGTTGATAACAACAAAGTGAGGACTTTCAGCGACAGAGACTACGACTACAAACTGTCTCGCTCATGGCATGTAGTTATGCTTGATGACAGACCTGGCAGCAGTGAGGACTTGGTCGTTTTGGCAAGAAGACCTAACGAAAATAGGCAGGACATATACATTTCTTACAGGTAATAAAACATACTTGTACTAACCTGATATTTTGATTCAGATTAATGAAAACATCATACCTACATTAATTTTGTTGATTTATGAGCAGGAAATAGAAATCATGACCAATTCATATATAATCGATACGGTATAAAAAATAATTTCTTCCTTCCTTGTTCTTTCTCTATTATTTTGTAGCTCCTTTTGCGAATACTTTGATACTTTATGAAGCGCTTGTTTTGTTCAGTGCCTGGAATTATATTAAAACAATATATTTTCTTTCACAGCTCTCACACTGGCAAACACTTGGAAATCGAAGTGCAACCGCCAGCAGAAGGCCAAAAGGAATACATCGTGCAAGTGAAAACGAACGCCAAGAAGGTATCCGAAGGTGCTCTCACTACTTACTGGGATGACGTTGACAACATTCCAATCCTAGAATACTACAAGGAAGGCGATAACGAGCTTATCCTGGAAATCCGTGAGGGACGTCTTCGTGTTATGTATGATGGCTCCAGATTCACACTTCTGGCTGATGAGAGGCGTAACAGCAACAGAGGAATCTGCGGTTACATGAGTGGAGAAACTCGCGACGACTACCTTACGCCAAACGGTGTGATCGACAAGCCCGAGTACTACGGCGCGTCTTATGCTCTTATCGACGGTGATTACGACCCAAAAGACAAGGAACTGCAAGGTAAAGCCAGAGAAGTCGCATACCAACAGAGAAAAAAATTCACAGCTATCCTGAAATCGGATGAGGAATGGAACAACCAAATGCGACAAGCTACTGAAGAACAATGGGGCCCAGAAATCATTTATAGGGCAAGAAACTACTTGAAGTCGAAGGGACGTTGTGACCTGAAACCACAAGTTCAGTTCTATGAGAACCAAAGAGAGATTTGTATCTCCACGTCACCACTGCCAGCTTGTCAGAGCCACTGCAGTGGTGAGGACTACAGGATACAGGATGCTCAAGTTGTCTGCAAATCGAAGTTTGATGAGGAATTCCGTTCCTACAGGAACCTTATCCGTCAAGGGGAGAGCCCCAAAGTGACTGGAGTTCCAAGAACCACACAATACAGAGTTCCTAACTCATGCAAAGCGTAATTTTGACCTTGTTTGTGTTAATTTTAGTCTTAAGTACTTACTAAGTTTTATGAACTGGCTTACTCAACGGTTATGAATACGTATCTTTTATTATATTTGTATAGTTTCCAAGAACATATTGGGCCGTATCGTATATATGTATGAAAATTTTATATTTTGAATTTATCAATATGTATTTATTTATGTAACTATTTATTGCTGATAATTACTTAGTATTATTATTATTATAAAATTATATATTAGTCATATTTATAAAATTATATAATTAGTCATATTTAGACAGCAAATTATAAAAATAAAAAAAAATGGAAATAAATTGCAATGTGCTTATAACATATTTATTATTTCTTATTTTATAAACCCGCCCGCGGTTTCACCTGCGAGATATCCGTTCCCGTGGGAGGATCAGATACAAATATCTAAACTTATTTGACTCCTCATGAGTCCGGCTATCCAGAGATGTACAAAATACAAAATGCAAAATACTTTTCAGAATTACTATTTCAAATGCAAAATACCAAATACTTTTGCGTTTTGTATTTCAAATGCAAAATGCAAAATAGGTATTTTCAAAATGCTTTTTCAAAATAAAATACCTTTTACTTACGTCACTTATAACATTACTAAAATAAGATTACCCTAAGTTACTTATAACACTAGTAAATAGGTGTCGAAAGACTCGTCTAAATAGGTCCAGCTATTTCAGAGATTAGCCGGAACAAACAGATTGACAAAAAATTGATATATACCCCTACTATATAATCCTACTAGCGGACGCCCGCGACTTCGTCCGCGTGAAACTTGGTGTAGACTTGAACTCCCGTTTGACCCCTTGAGGAGGTGAGCATTAGAAAAAACGTTTCTTAGCGCTCGCCTACGTCATTATAGCTATATAGCAGTCGCCCGCGACTTCGTCCGCGTGAAAACCCCCTAGGTACCCTTTTAATTTTAAAGACAGACTTTCATATACTACCGCTACCCCTCTCAAATTAATTTTTTTATAGTTTCTCGTCAAGCAATATCCTCCATCCTGTCCCATGTACTAAAGATCTACATTTTTGTTAAACATTGTACGATATTACAGTTCATTAACATTAAAAATACATATTTGTGGTAAGCTGATGTAGACCATATTTATACAATATGTCATGCCAAATAAATTGAAAGAAAAGATCAAAGATCGAATTCTCGAAGAATATCAAAATGTTGACCCCTATTGAGTACGTATAACATAACACGGAGGAGGTCAACTTAATTTGGAAGATATAGCGGCAGAGTTGTATTTTAGAAATTTTGTAATATCTCCGAAACTATATAACTAATTAACATACTGTAAAAGGCAAATCTTATCTCTATAATATCCTTGTGATTATTAAATACTTTATTTTGATAAGGATTTAATTATAAATAATGACGTAAACGTAAGCATATGAAATAAATGATTTTTTAAAACACAAAAAGTTATATATCTGCCAAAATATAAAAGATAGATATATGCTAGTGCGGATTTTTTTGTAGAACTTTTTAAGCAGCGTATGCGTAAAAAGAAGATTTAACAGATTTTTGCGATCCGACTTGCGCTACAAAAACTGTTCTAACTCGTTTAATATATACAATACAAATATAAAATAAAGCCTATAACACTACCGATAACGTAGCATTCTACTGGTGAAAGAATTTTTAAAATCGGGTCAGTAGTTCCGAAGATTAGCCCCGACAGAACTTTGTTTACAAACTTACAAACTTTATCTCTTTATAATATTAGTATAGATAGGGACGAAATTTTGAAAAATCCTTGAATAACATATTTATTCAGTAGTTCGTATACAAATTTTCATTAACATTACTTTAAAAATTAAAGACTTTCCATAGAAACTTTCAACCCCTTCTACTTTAATTTTCGCGACAATAACTATCCAATGCAATACCTCAAAATATGAACTACAAACATACCAAGTTTAATTTTAATACATTCAGTGTTTTAGCGTGAATCGCGGTCGACAAAAATCCACTATCGGCCAAATTCGGCAATACGTCATTAAGCGTCATTTGTTCATTTCATTTCGTTTGACTGGTAATGTTGGCTAAACTTAATCACAAAGTATTTTGCATTTTGAAATGACTTTTAAAAATGCAAAATACATCTCAAAAGGTATTTCAAATAAAATACAAAATGTTTTTGTTAAAAAGTATTTAAATGCAAAATACAAAATAGGTATTTTGCATTTTGTATTTGCATTTTAAATAGAAGTATTTCAAATAAATCACATCTCTGCGGCTATCATAATAAAAAAAGAATAAAAGCTTATTGGTAATTTCAGAGAAATAAACAGTTGACTTAGGTAGGTAAATGTTTCAGTAAAATCGTTTTATTTCTCCAAAAACTTTTTAGACAGTGGACGCACAAATTACATGAGAAAATGTTGATAACACTTACAAACTCCTATGTTATTATGGGATTTAGAAAGGGGTAAATACTGTTATTTTTTAATGTTCTTTTACAGGAAAGAAAAAAGAAAAATATTATTTTATGAAAATCAAAACGTTTTCTATGAATTTCTACATGAATATAAAATGTTTGACATTCAGTTAATTCTTTTCAATTTAATTCTCTTTTAAAAGCATCATTATATAAAAAATATTTACAAGTCATTCATATAGTTGCACTGATTTCATAATAAGTTCTATTGCGCTAAATTACACACTCCTACATTATACCTTTACAATTATAAATAATACGTTTTTCAAACTTACATAATGTAGTATGGTAACCCACACGCCATCAGCTGTTTATCAAAATGTCAAATGTCAATAAATTGTCAATGTCATTAATGTTTTCAATCGGCTTTTCGGTTTTTCGGCAAATTATAAAGGTGTCATGCTGGCTTGGAATTTTTAAATTTTCACTATTTGTCTCATAAAAAATTGTTAAAGTATATTTCAAGTGAAGATAGCATTTTTAAATTTATTTTAATACAGATGTTAAGTGTTCGTCGTCGGCGAGAATGAAAAAAGCAAAGTCGGATAATTCGATTTTCGAATCCCGGCGTGTTCGTAAGTATTACAATTTTTTTTATTTTTAAATTAAGAATACTCAGTACAATACTCCTGTCGAGATAAAGTTTTATTAATTGAAGAAATTTTGGTTTCTAAATATAATAATTAATTGCCTCTAAAATTGTGGGAGATGAGATTTAACTTCTATAGGTTGACAGGCATATATGGCAAAAGAATTTCTTTTGACTGAAGAGGTTCATGGCTCATGATATCAAGATAAAAACAACCTATACTTAATTAACCATGTCAGAAACATATTCTATTACTAGCAGTCGCCCGCGTGAAAACCTCTTAGGTACCCTTTTAATTTTAAAGACAGACTTTCATAAAAGTGTGCTCTTTCCCCGCTACCCCTCTCAATTTAATTTTTTTATAGTTTCCCGTGAAGCAATATCCTCTGTTCCGCCCCGTGTACTAAAGATCTACATTTTTGTTAAACATTGTACAATATTACAGTACATTAACATTAACAATATATATTTATGGCAAGCTGATGTGTATAGCTTGTATTAAATAGACTATTTCACTTTTGAGTCTAGCTTTCATAATAAACAAACTAATTTACAATCCGACATGCAGATCTAGAGATTAGCCTGTTTAAACAAACGAACAAACTTTTTCGTATTATATAAATATGGTCTGCCATGCCATCAAAAAAATTGAAAAGATCAAAGATCGAATTCTCAAATAATATCAACTTTGACCCCTATTAAGTATGTATAAAATAACATAGAGGAGGTCAACTTAATTTGGATGATATAGCAGCAGTGTTATATTTTTTAGAAATTTTGTAAAATTGAAACTATTTAGCTAAATAACATACTGTAAAAGGCAAATCTTATGTCTATAATATCCTTGTAATTATTGAATAATTTATTTTGATAAGGATTTATGTTTAGTTGTATAAATAATGACGTAAACTTAAGCATATGAATTAAATGATTTTTTAAAACACAAAAAGTTATATATCAGCCAAAATATAAAAGATAGATATATGCTATTGCGGACTTTTTTGTAGAACTTTTTAAGATGCATAAAGTTTTCATACAATATTTTCAATTATATCCAATAGCTAAAGCAGCGCACGCGATTTAAGCCGATTTAATAAATTTCACGGTCCGACACGCGCGACAAATACTGTGATAACTCGGGTAATGTATACAATACAGATATAAAATATAGCCTATGACACTCAGCGATAACGTAGCATTCTACTGGTGAAAGAATTTTTGAAATTGGATCAGTAGTTCCGAAGATTAGCCCCGACAGAACTTTATTTACAAACTTACAAACTTTACCTCTTTAAAATATTAGTATAGATGTGCTGCCATGTCCTATTTGGCTTGAAGTATTAGTGTTAAGCCTTATGTTATATTTGCAGAATTATTGCTTGGTGGCAGTAATAATTCCCTGGGATCACTTTGGTCTACTGTCTGTGACAAGCTATGTCCAAAAAAGCTTTTCAATTTAAAGTTGTAGTGCTCATTTTTAGTGCTTGCTCTTTGAGGTGGTTTACGGTTATGATTCAAATTTAAAATCATTTATTACAAGTAGGCTAGTTTAGAACTTATGAAATGTCCTGTATTTGTAGGGACTACCATTAGCTTGGGCAGCAAGTTTCCATTTCAGCCATCCACTTTTCCAATTAAATATAGTTTCCACTTAGTAAAGTTGGTCTATAACTTGACATATTTAAGTATTTCCTTTGTAACTTTGTTTTTAATATACATGATATATTATTCATTCATTATCTGTGTGCAAGCTATATGCACTAAACAATATCTATATTTCAGCAGTGTTATGTTAGTATACATAAATTCAGTTATTCAGAATTATTTGTCTTATTGTCCTTACGGACAAAGGTCTGTTCTTCACTTGCAGCTCTTGCAGAGCTTACCTTTGTTCATTCCTCTATAGCCTGCCCAACTCTACCTGTATCATCCTCTTTTTCTTTTCCATATAACCCTTAAAGTTTTACTATTATCAGAGCACAACTGGACCAGGCCTCTCTCCATATACGAGTGGGAAATAAAGCCCAGACAGACCACACCACTCCAATGTAGATTGACAGATTTAGGGTGAAAATTCAAAACTTTTTTAACAATTACTATCAGTTGTTATCGATAGTGATGGGTAATAATGGCTCTCTGAGGCATGGGCTTAGAAATTTTACTGAAAAAGAAAAGCTAAGTGACCCCAAGTCCTGAACCCAGGACCTTGTGAACCATATAATGTATTAACATAAATAAGAGGCCTACTGCATTATTGATTCTAATTTACAAAGGAAGCTCAATTGCAATTAACTTTTCCATAGGAGCTAAGTAAGTTAAATATGACTATGTTTGACTCAATTTACTGATTAGCCTATACAGCTAGCTAGGGGTCACAAGATCCTAGGTTCAAGTCATGTTTTAGGATATGAAATATTGAAGTGTTCTTACAAGAAAGTCTTAGTCCACAATTTAGGTCACCACCAACTTCCAAACTTCAGGCTGAGAATTTCTTTTACTCTTGTGTGTGTGTGTCATTTTCATTTAATATATTAGTGATCTGTAAATGTTCTCTCAAAAATGAAATAAATACATATGATGAAGGTGAACTACCTAGCTCAAAAATTATTTTCAGCAAAGAAATCCAATTAAACACCTAATTTGTTTCATAAGTTCTTTACAATTTGATTTGTTATTGATAGTAATCATTCTGTAATAGGAAAAATGCCAAACTTTTATTGACACTATTTAACATAGTAAATATGTATTGGTAGGTTTTGTGCGCTACTTATTTGTTAGTGACATTAGAATGTGTCGGAATGTAAGGTCAGGAAAAAAAAATTTAATATGTTGAAATATTTTTATCAATTATGTAACATATAAAATAAATAATGATTATTATACTATAGATTAATTGCAATACCTTTGTTGAATAAATGACTGAAAACATGGTTGTGGTGTTACACCCTAATGTTTCAAGGACAAGTAAAGCCAATGATTCCGGTCATTATCATCACCATCTGATAATGATAGTTAAATAATCAACAATTTTCACCCTAAGCCTGCTATTTAACTCACTTTGAGCAATACGGTAGATCTAAGCTCTAGATACCCTCTAGGAGGGAGGCTTTGCATTGTAATGGACCATTAATAAGCTGAAAATGTTGATGATCATTAATAATTTTGCTAACACATTGATGTACAGAAGCTAATACCTCAATATTATGTTAAAATACTAAATAAAATCTTCAATATTGTTAAACAAGTACTAGTACAGTATATTATTTTTATTTTACTGTATTGTATTTGGCAGCCAGTGTGCTATGCCTTTGTTTTAATAATAGGATGCAGGCCATAATATGCTTAATTTAAATAGTAATAATTTATTAATTGATTTAAGAAATTTTCAGTTTATCAATTTACTTAATCAAGATCTTGTGATAAAGAATTAACAATCATTCTCCATCACAAGATAAAAAAGACATAAAAAGACTTTGATATTTTTTAATGGCCTTTATATTTTTTTGTAGACAGTACAATAAAAAATATTCAACATTTTATTAGCCATTGACGTCAAGCATTTTGGAGGTGTTCCTGTCATCGTTACTTGTTACTTATTGTAACAATTGGTTTGGTAATGTGACACACACGTGTAAAGACCGAAATATATTACTGTATTGTGTCGTCGCGTGATACCTCAGAAGCGTAACCGGATTCAAACATTTTATTTCGGTAGAAACACATTATTGTGTGTTAGTGTATGTACCCAGCTATAGAAAAAATAAAATTGAAGCGTCTATTTGTAATTTTAAACTAACAGGTTTTTAATAAATGTACTTACGTACTAATATTAGTTACAAAAAACAAATCGTTTGTCTCTGTCTGTGTTCCGGCTAATCTCTGAAACCGTGAGGCCGATTTTAACTTTTACTTGAAGATAGTTAATATATTAGGAATAACTTTGGTAAATGTCAATTTCTAATGAGTTCAAAAAGTTTCAAATCGCTAAAATTTTCTGTTTTGAACAAAAAACATATCTTCTGAGTAAATTGTCACATAAAAAATCTGGCGGAAGGATATAAGTTTTGGCCAAAAACCCAATCAGCACCATTATTATACCAAAATTGCAAAATTCGCGTATCAATATCAGGTAACCGCATACCGTCAAAACAATAAAATAACACCTACTCATACTTTGGTACAGATTGCGTCATCCATTCGTCAAAGACACGCCCTTGCCTTAATCCCCATTATTGGTGTAATAATTAGCAGGTCCTGTTTTTTAGGGGCTACTCAGAGAGGGGTCAACTCAACTCAACGCTTGGGGGTTCTCAGTTCTGCGCAAGGTTTGTAACTTTGTAGCATCGCGCAGTTAGCTAACGCTGTGATGCCAACTTTGTAAATTTACCACTAAAACCTCATACCTACCTCTCTCACTAAACTCTCTAACTTTAATTTAGTAGCGAAGTTTGAGTTTTAGTGGGTAGAGGATTTTCTACTCGAAAAGAAGTTTTTAGTGAGCACTAAAAATGCGAAAAGTCAATCATTATATCTTCAGTCATACGGTTCATAATTGTATAGAATGAAAAATATTTTGTCATCTATTCATTATTTAATAAATGTTGTGTATTTTCACGAAATATATAAATATATGAATTCAATTACTTGAATGGCGATATGGTCATTAAAGTAAAATATAAACTAAATTTTAGTTAAAACGCTCCACTAAAGTTTAGTTTTTAAGTGAGAGCCAGTAGAGCCTTTTTATTAGACGTTATCTGGTGGTTAGAAGCTCAATCAACTATTGGCAACACTGAACTGGCGGCTAGTCCGTGATTTCTGCTATTTGCGCGGTGGTATAAAGTCGCAGAAGCAAATTCGTATGTAATCACTGGATAGATTAGTCACAGTAAAATAGAATCAAAAAAGAAGGCCACAACGAATGTTAAAAATAATTTGCTTTTTCTTTTCTCATAATCTTAAATTAATAGGTACGTGTTAAAGAACAAAATATATCCACGCAATATTGTATTACGTAGGTACGTACGGCCTAGTGGCCGAATTATTTAAAAGGTAGCTAAATTTTTATGCATTTTACAAACATTTACTTGAATTTGATTAAAAGTCAAAATAGAATAACCTTAGAGCAACCTTAGAATGACCTACAATAATTACGTGTAACGAAACATACATGCAATAAACGGTAAAGTTGCGTCAGGGGTGCGTCAGCGACGAGCCTCTACGTTGACCCGTTCCCATTGGTTACGCATATTTGATCACGTCCGCGATGGGACTGTTTTTGGAATGTTCTGCGTTGTTTTTTTATGCACCTAATTTCCTCAATTGTATTTAATTCGCTGAACCGAATCGGTTTCCCCAAAAAATTATAAATACTGTATTCCTTATAACTTAAACTCCTCCTTCAGAATTGAGTGTGTTTTTGTGACAAAGTTTGTCCGGGGAGGACCTACCACTATGCTTACTTTTGCCGCTAAGTAGCATAACTGTGTTCCCTTTTGAAGAGCATGGTTGCCACTTTATATGCTTCTTAAAATAGTTCACTTTAGATTGTCGGATACAGGGTAAAACTTTGTGAGAAAAAGATGTTGGTTAACTGCGAAGTGATGATTTTTTTAAAGGCGAAGGTTTTCCACTTACTACCAGTTAAGCTATCTGCTAGGGTCGTCAAGTATAAAAAAGAAGATAAAAAATGAGTGCGTTTGAAATCCAATTGTGTATTGTGCAATTTCAGTAAAGACGTGTTCGCTTGCTTCAATGTGTACAGAGTACACAGTAACTCATTTGTCAAGCTGTTTACTGACTGAGAAGCGGAAAGTGCCTTTGTATACACTATCGATTGTTACTGTTACTAGAACAGATGTTCTAGTAACAATTAATAACATTGATTTATAAACGTTGTCCTATTTAAAAACGTGGGACGTTTAGGTTGCCTAGATGACGTTCTACCATACGCTGGAAAGGCAGGTTCTGCTAGGAATAGCTCGCAAAAAATCGACTAATGTTATTGACCATGACCTTAAAAAGATCTGACAGAAATGGCAACAAAAAAAAATTACCAGTTTTAAGTTATCCACTGGTCGGATATGTAAATTATTCTCAAACTAGCGGAGGACCTCGGTTTAAACCGCGTAGTTTCCGATTCTGTCAGAGAGACATGAGTCTGGCTATCATAATACATACAAAGAACTTTTACAATCAGATAGTAGTTTCAGAAACAGACAAAAATGTTAAAAATTGATTTTTTGTTTAAGTACACATTTTCATATTATGTATTTGTTGAAAATATTACCCTCCTTCTCACGCATTAACTACAAACAGACACATTTTTAATCTGTATAGATATCCGTGTTACATACGAAGGTCAAAATAAATTTTCAATCACACTTTTTTGTTAGCATTCATCTTACGATTTTTTGTGCAGGAATAAGGAAAATCTTACGTGCAGTGGCCCTGAAATATTGCAATAAAAATTAATTTACGTTCTGAATTAATTATTTAAGTAGGTAACTTTTGGAGTGCTTAATATAGCTTGGTGTATCATAAAGCTTTATAGAGACAAAGTTAGAGTTAGGTAGAGTTACAGTAAAGTAGAAGTAAATTAAGGTCAACTTTTTTATTTTACTATTTTATGTATATCATCATCATCATTATATCAGCCTATTAACGGCCCACTACAGGGCCAAGCCTCCCTCCTTACAGGAGAGGGAATATGGAGCGTACACCCACCACGCTGCTCCAATGCGGGTTGGCGGGCTTAGGGTGATAATGTTTCATTTATCGTCTTAGATTCACTACAGTTAACGATCTCTATTAGATGTTGATGATAGTAACCGGGTCCGGGTTAACGTACTCTCCGAGGCACAGGGGTGTAACACCACCAACTTCCAGACTCCGAGCTTGGAATGTACTGAACATTTCATAGAAGAATGAAAAAGCTCAGAATTATTCCATGACCCGACGCAGGGATCGAACCCAAGACCTCGTGATCTAAGACACATAGGCTAACCATCATAGACCAACGAGGCAGTTCTTAAATAGTACAACGTTTATAAATCAATGTTATTAATTTTTAATTACCATTTTTGTGTACGGTAAGTGTATAAGAAAAACTTACTCTCATAACAGTAATGGCTGAAATTAGATAATGGCTGAAATTAGATGAGTCAATTTACCCAACTTATTTTTATTTAAGCAATTTCGCAAATACGCCACCCTCGAAATATTTTTGCATTTAACCTTTCTAACAAGTCTCATAGCTGTGTAACGAAACCGTATCAAGGTCTGCGACTTTCTATAGCTTTCAGGACATGCTGTATAAGCGGCAGCGGGAAAAATTTATTACATTAAAAAGGTGATTTTAACTAAAAAAATTGCATTAGGTATATATATATGTCGTAGCCACATCCTAGATTTGCACATTTCATGAAATTTTTGAGTAGATCATGAAATGGTCGCGTTGCACGAAATGTTTGCCTGTCTATTGGCCACATCATGATATGGTTTGGGCAGATCAATGATACAAAATCGTTAATCGATGTGGCCAACATAACGCGCGACTACTTCATTACTTCATGAAGTGGCCAAAAGTGGCCATGATCATATCGTAAACTAGTTACACCCTGACTCGGATAGGTTAGGTTAGAAGCTCGGAGCTCCCGCCTTAGCCTTCGTGATTATTTTTTTTGTAAACCACCCATAAATAGGAGCCCCGCGAACCGGCGGCGTTAAAATATTATGTTTAATTATTATTATGGCATTTATAAATTGCATATAATCTTTGGGCAAATATTACCTAGGCCCTATTTATATGATTGGGCCAAACGTGGATGACAATATCGTGAAACGTAGACGATTTAACGATCTGATAATGTTGAATTAGCCACATAATGAAACGCGGCCATTTCATGAAATTTTCGAGCATTTCATTAAATGAGCACATCTACGATGTGGCTACGACATATATAAACCCCGACGCAAAAGAGTTAGTTACTGTGTTTCTGTTTGTGGCATTAATAACTCCTAAACGGGTGAACCAATTTTATAGAATGCGGTTTTCTAGGATGATTCAAAGATATCCCTTTATGATCCGTCATTCTTGTTAACGCTTACTGACTTTTTCGACATTTTGACGATCTTTGCCGTAATTTTTACTTACATTTAATAGGTGATAGTGATGTCAAAGGGTTTCTACTCGTATTAAATGTACGAACCTATAAATTTTGGGGCGTCACGACACAGTAATATTTTTTTATATTCATTACAACTTAGCTCTCGACTACAACCACACCAGCTGATGCTGTGACGATAAAACAAGTTAGCCCGCTTGAAATCCACCCGTTTAGTTTTCTACACTACAGTGGACCGAAATGGGTCTTTGTCAACAGGGTGGTAACTAGCCACAACCGAAGCCTCCCAACAGCCAAAGTATATTTCTGTCTTAACTCTTATCATAGCGAGCGTCAGTTATAAAAAAATAAAAATAAATTAAAAAATAACAAAAGCCAGGTAAAATTCTAACTGGATAATCATTGTGATACTTTTATCCTGACAACTACAAGCATTGAAATTAAATAAGTATGTTAATTATAAATTATATAAAAATTAGTGCAATAATGATATGGAGTTTATTTATGCACATGAGAAATAACTGGTTTTCATACAAGGTAATCATTTTATACGATAGGTATAGGAACGCGGAAACGTTCGACCTTTGTTAATAACTTTGTTTGCAAGACATTTATCTTCCATTAAAAACTTCAAAAAAACATTTTTAATAAAGAATAAAAGTTCAAGATTGAGATAAAAGATATAGGATAAATTTACGATCCGTGGAGGTCGTAAGTTTTAAATGTACGTTCTGAGTTACTGCATGCGTTTGCGGAATTTGTGGGCTAAGCAAATATTTGATTTTTTTTAGAAGGAGGGAAGAAGAAAGGGTTACGGGTTACTCTCTAAGGATGGCTCCTGTGAGACTCGGACCTCGGTCATTTGTTTGGGATTAGTTACCTGAGCGTACTGTCAGTTTTTTGTCTGGATGTTTAAGTTAATCGAAGATAAAAATCTTCGATTAACTTAAATTCCAGACTTCAACTTTAAGTTGAGTGCGAGGAGGTGCGTTGGCATGTCTTTCAACGTTTGTTTTATTATTCTCAGATTATGAACAAGTTGTGCGCCCTCCCTCAATATATACATTAAGAAATGAAAAGATCTGAAGTATAAAGTTAACAATACAACGCTTATGCTTAGTGGCAAAGCTATGGTGCATTTGGTGGGAGCACCAAAGAAAAAGCCATGGACGTATGGGTCTAATTAACGTTAATAACGATAGATATCAAGGGCGTAGCCAGAGGTCAGAAGAGAGGGATTTGTTACTTTTAGAGGTTCAAAGCCTTTCACCCTTTCAAAGGTTATAAAAGTCCACTTAGTATTAATGACCAAATTATAATGAGTGACTTTATATGATTTTCCAGAATCGATGAAAACAATGCACTAATGGTACTTAAAACGGGTTACGATAAATGTACTAAAACAGTAAAACCGCTGTTTTCCTTATACTGTCGAGCTGTCATGCCATTTTAATCGTGTGCGCCTGAGTGGATGACGTCATGGAGGCGCGTTGCCTCCAGCCAATCACAGCCCGACGTTCAAGAGGCTCGCCACAAGCCAATATGGCCGCCTCGTGTCCCTGTGTGCGTCGTTTCTAACTAAACACTGGTAAATTCCTTTTGAACGTGATAGCTGTTAGTCTCTTGCCGATAACATTGCATTGATTTTAAACCGTTATGATAGTAGTACTGATAAGAAATCCTCTTTCAAAATTTGATGATCAAATCTCATCAATCATCATCATAATTTCAGACTGCAGGGATCATGTACTATTTATTTATTTACCTTTAGAGGGTTTGGAAGTGGATTCACCGTGCTGCTCAAATTCGAGATTTGATTTATAATGTTTGACTTTTAAACACATCATTATCAGATCTTGAGGAATGTGTTTAAAAATACCACTATTTGGGCTCAAGACTCAAACATAGCGTAAAAAATGCGTTTTAACTCATGTTTTAGTCACGACAATAATTTGGAACAACAAATAACAGATTTTAATCTGAAAACCTTATATTTTAGACAGACACTAACACAGATTCACACATTAGGTAATTGTCTATTAAACTATAAATTAGGTGCTCAGGCAAATTGGTTTTAATATAAATTAATATTTAAAAATATAAAAAAAGAACAACCTTAGATAAAAATGTTTACAATGCATTAGTGATTACCAAGACATATGACATACTTAGGTATTTTCATTTGCGATATTTTATATGAAATTTTGATGTTCACTGGTAGAGATAGCCTTGCTTACATGGCTGCAATTTTAAAGTTGTTGTACGTGATTGCACGCACGTAGAATTCATTTAGAAGGGTTACTCATTCCTATATTTGAAGCAGTGTTGCGAATTGAAATGACCTGACATCCCCGTTCCATCTAAAAATAATTAATCACGTGTTACCAGTATATCTATTTATTTTATTATTAATTTTAGTTGTGGCAGAGCTGTGTGTTCTAGTTTGAAGGGTATATTGTTTTAAATATATTTTTTAGGAAACCGTTATTTCTAAATTTGATGCCTAGCTTCAAAATAAACTTAATATGTTTTCAAAGTTATATGAAAGTTAAATAGTACATGTAAATAAGCATCAGAATAAGCTTTGTCTGCTCTCCTTTGAAATTTTCTACTAAATACAAATAAAAGTGAATTAGTATGAAGATTCTCGTGAAAGGACGAACAAAAAATTAACAGTACGTAGACTATGCTTTGCGATGTCCAAACTATTTTTTGATAAAAATTCCTCAGTTTAGTCCAGATAATGTAACAGACAAATATTATAATACCTAGTGAGTAACAGAGTTACAATTTTATAATATTAGGTATTATAAAATTGTAACTTTATAATACCTAATAAAGTAATAAAAAGTAACTGATTAGCGTTTTCATTATTTTATTATAAATATTAATGTTACCTATGTATGCAAGTGAATATAATAATTGCAAGATAAGTGAATTTTCTGATACCTGCACACTCAAAGGTACACATTACGTAACTAACTTGTCGACGCAGTAAAAGTTGATGAGCAAAAACTCTGAAATTAACCATCGTAATTAGCTTTCAGAACATCGTGCATCGTACGATTCGTAAATTACCATTCAACCAATCAGAAGCAAGATCACAGGCGCACCTACAAAATGTATTCTGATACATCGAGCGCTGAATACATTCACCAAGCGCTTGATGATATATTATCATTAGACGATGAAAATTTTAAAGCGCTTGAAGACTATAGAGACGATTGAATCTCAGTTCTTATAATATGCAACGTCGTGGAATCTGCAATTCATGGTCTAATTGTTTGAAGTGAGATTGATGGAGACGGCGACGAGTTTACAGTTCAAATCAGTGTTATAATGATGATAAATTGTAATATATTGCGTAGTATTGTAATATTTTGGAGTGTTATGATTTATGTTATTAATGACTATGATACAACCTGTTAACATTGGGACAAACTTGTGGCGACCTTTATAATAAAGTAGGGTAATAAAAGAGCAAAAGCGAACATGAAAAACTAGAATGGAGTTTGTGTTTATGCATACAAAACATAAAAGTATTGTAGAACTCTTTAAGATTTTTCACTTATTTCTTGCTAACTGTCCCGAAGAACATCTTACTGACATTAGAAGTTGTCTGAACATATAACTTCTTTATATTTTCTCATCATCCTTGGACTTCCTAAATTAGAGAAATCAGTTTAGCAGTTCGTTCACTAGTTTTTGTGAGACTAAATTTATAGAATCACATTTTTTTTCATTACTTGTTCTAATAATTGCATACCTTAACTACCATAAATCAGCTGGTGTAGAACCTAACTTCCTAAGAAATGTTTTATAATGGTAATTCATGACCATCGAGTTAATGTAGTAAGTAATGTAGTCAGACAGTTCATTTAAATGCTTACCATCAACTGATAGGTTGGTAAAAATTGTTGTCTGCTTCTACTTCTCTAGAGTAGAGAAATACACCAAAATCAGGAAGGTTCACCTTGTGGCCTAATCTTTCTTTCATTTTGTAATAATTGAATTGATTGCAACTCTTCGCAAGGTATGCAAGGAACTGCTGGGGTGGTTAGCTTTTGCAATCTGGTGTGTACTTGAAGAAGAGGCTCCTTCGCTTAACTTAGAGATAGTTATGACATCGCTTTCGATAATAAATAAAATAGACAATTATATAAATCAAGCGCATAAAATCTTCAAAATCCTGATTCTGCAGCTGACTTTTAGTTCAGTGCTGCGTATTATATACTAACTAATATTATCACAACCAAGAAATACTAGAAAATACGCATTAATTTAAGAGAAACGTGCGTGCGATTCATCGTAATTATTTTGTAGAGTTTAAAACGTGCGAATAAAGAATTTTAGTATCTGTATGTAATGGATCTTTTCCATGATCAAAGATAAAGAAAAATATTATCATCTCGTACAAAGATTAGGGGTGTTTGGGAAGATTGTGCAATTAAAACTTTTCCTATCATTCACAAAAAGCGACATTTCGGAAGCAAAGTTTAAAAATTTTAGAAGGAAAACTCTGGTGAACTCCCTATTTTCCAATAAATATGCAATTATAGAACCCTTTGAATTTTAGCGATATTTTGGAAACAAAACCTGAATTTTTTAGCGATTTCATTGAGTTTAAGAAACCCTGTATCATGATTCTACAATACGAGTAAATCAGTTACATAACTTTGAATGTAAAACAAGTTTACCTGTTTACCTTTAGTCCTTGTATTAACTTACGCGTCTGTCTTCAAACCACTTCTTTTGACAACGGATGCGATCCTCAATGCGTCGTTGTCCATCACACACGTGAGATTGTTTCCCTGTGTGCTTGATGCATGCTTACGTCACATCCATCCAACGAATTCTTCACGTGTGTGCAGGCAGTTATTACACCTATACACTGCGAAACAATCATTTTTCAGTCAGTCTCAGTTGATACCGGACTATCGATATAGACGGACGTGTCGTTGTTTGTAACTAACGTTTGTCGTAATTTTGTTACTGTGCGCCTAGTGTCGTGTTGGGATTAACTCTAAAGTATTGTAGGTGAGTGGTATAATTGCGTTTAGTCTGTACAGGTTGCTCACTTTGATCTTGATACGCTCTGTATATTTGTGTTTACAGAAATAAACTTTTTGGCACAGCTCCTCGCTCTTACCCTTGAAGTAGAGACGGTCAAGTCAATTTTTGCATTAGATAACGTTATTTTCGGTAATGCAAATGTCACAATAATGAACCTATTTTGAAGGATGTTTTGTTACTTAGCTTGTATTATTATAATTACTTGTTTTGAAAGACGTTAATTAGAATTCGGGCCACGTGTTTACTTTTAAACTATAAGTACGTTAATCCTTGAATATATTGCATAATTTATTAGAATTAACTTTGGTATTTTAATCATGTCACACCTACCTATTTGTCTGACTTTGATTCTATATAAATTTAGTCTTATTCCATGTAATGTAGAGATCACTTTTGTTATATGATCGGTGTTCTCACAGTTCAATCTATGTCTATAATATTTTTATGATCATTGATATCAATTCTTTCCGTATCCATTACAAATTCATTTATAAGTGCAGAAAGAATTGCAATTTACTATATTTATCTAATTGTAGTTTATGTGATACAAGGCACTTGAGTACTCATTGCACCGAGTGTCTACTTGATTCCATCGTAATTATCTACACATTACTGAGTATACGATCTGACAGTTAACTATTGCGTAACATTCATTGCTTCTTTTTTGAAGACTTCAGTATTGAGTTTTGGTATATTCATGGTAATGTAGTGTTGTTTATAAAACTGGTCATATATTCTTGTTATATGACGTGCATTTGTAATAATGCTTATTTTCTGCATGACTTCACTAATTCGTTAAGCTGAAATCAATTATCACTATCACAATACCATTAAAAATACTCTTATATATTTTTTTCATTTTTCAAAATTTGTATGTATCCATAGATTTGCTAAAGCGTAAGGTCAATCAAGTGTCCTTTGAAATGCCATTCACTCAGTCATGTCAAGCCGGTCTCATAAATTAACATAATAGTATAAACAGGTAGGAACAAATACTTAACAGTACGTGATTGATTTTATTTCAATTGATTTCGGTTCGGGGTTTGTTTTTTTTGAGAGTAATCTAGGTTAATCTATTGTTCCTTAAATCATTCAGATTTAATTCTACTCAAATTAAAAGCAGCAGTTCAGATCTAATAAATATATATCCTCTCTTTCATTATATTATGTCTTTACTCTTTTTCTTATCTTCACTTGACTACCTATTTCCTAATATGCTTAATTCCCAGAACGTAGGTTTTAAAATTACGGCTACTTTTTATGAAACTAGTTTTGTTTTTGTCTATAGTTTAGGTTTTGAATGTCAAGGCCTTATCACTCTTCATGTAAAAAGTCTAATACCAACTTGTTTTTCATAGTTGTTTATTTATATTGTTTTAATTATTTCATGTACTTCAAACATTTGCATGCCTGTTATCGGCGAGATATTGTATTTTTTTAACATAACAGGACTTATGTATATCGTACTGTAATATTTCAAGCAAATAAATAATTCTGATTCTGATTCTGATCTTATTCAGTGTACTAAATCAACAAGTAAATCTCATTTGAAAACTGATTAGGGATTTCCAATCTTGATTAAAGTTAATCCTTATGTATTAAGACTATTATGCTGAAATGTTGTGCGTTTCAAAAAATTAAAACCTTTTTACTGAATAAATTTTCATGAATTAAATAAGAATTACACGAATAGAAGGTGAGATTATGACGCGTTACAAAGGAGCTCATTATTATCTTACGTGTCAGAAGTCTCGGGGTCAGTTATGGAATTTTCTTTACCTTACGACTTACCCGACATCCGCATGGTGAATCTATGGAATTCTAATATATTAGTCTATAAACGTAGTTGATAAGCATGCACACAATCAGACAGACATCGTCGTTAATTTAATAACACCCCCCTTTTTGCGTATTGTTAAAATTAGGTAAGATTATAAATCGCTTTAAATTTCTGTTATTATGTTTTTCTTCTTCACTTCAACTATAATACTGCAATTCAAGCATTCAGATATAGCTCTATTGAATAACGTTTTAGTTGTACAAGGTATTTTATTTGCACGTGGCAATGTTTTTTTTTGTTGATAAGCTATTTCATTCATTATGTTCCTGTTGTCTAGTTAGTTATCTCGAACGATTACGTGAATAACTTTTCTTACAATTTCAAAAGTATTTCTACAACTCTCTTGAACTGCAATTTTTAGCCTTGATACTAGAAATATTTGTTGAGATCTTAAATTCTTGCTTATCTAACAAATATAAGACACGCTATGATACATTTTATGGATTGCACTGACCCTGAGCAATAAAACTACAGTTTGGATTTTCTTTTTATTTTTATACTCTATTTTTTTTTATGTATGATACGCACTTTAGGTTATTTTGATAATTCTTTTTTATTAGAAAGGCATACTGATGGTCCCTGCACCATGTTAGATGCAGATATCCTGGAAAATTGGTGGAACGCGTCTTGCCTAGATGGTGCCTAAATGTTCCTTAAACTTCTGGCAGTTGGACCACTTGAATGCTTAACAAATTAAAGCAACTAAATGACACAGTTATTTTTTAGTAGGGAAAAAGTAAGTTGGAAGGGCATTCCACTAAGGGTACATATTTTCGCATTTCGAATCGGGAACGGGGAACCGAAAAGCTTTGTGCGCATCCCATTCTTATTCGTGTTTTTGTTTCATTTGCAATTGTGTACAAATAAAAGTTAAAATATGGTTATTGTTTTCGCAATTCCACCTGAGTATATTATGTGGAATGATTTCTTGCTGCCAATTGCTCTAATTCAAGCTAATTTTCCTCTTATTGTCGCCCACGTAGACGTCAATTCGTTTATGTAACTATTTATAGAACCTGGTAGAATGTACGAGTATCATTTGGGGTACGAAGACTTTTCTGTTACCTACATTTTTTTACAGGTAAAAGTTTGCCATAAAAACTTAACTTTTAGATATCCACAAATCTACTCCTTTTTAAAGTAGATTTAATTGTTAAATCTCTTCCGCATTAAGTACCTAGTTATTTATTCTGAAAAATGTCAGGATTTTTCTTGCACTACCCAGCGTTCGGTTTATTTTATTTCCAATTAATGTTGTTTCTTAGAAATCTTGCTTTTGCCAATTCGATAGAATGCTGTCCTTTGCACACTTGTATGCTATTAAATTTCAAATTATGTTTTGTGCTTTTAAAAAATCTATGTATTCAATATATTATGTTTGTTTTCTAATTTATAATTTGGCATTAAACTTATTTCTTCATTTTTAATTTGTTTGTACCTAGTTTGGCTTTGGTATAGCAATTTTTAATTAGATGCGTAATCATTAAAACTCACAAGTCAAAGAATATTTCCTCCTCATGATAATATTTAAAACTGGGATACTTATATTATCTTCTTTAACAGTTTTCTTCACGTCTTCATATTTGAATTCAAATAATACACAATTAATTCAAATACGAATGTCACATTTCGCTCAAACAAATTCACAAGCCAAGAAATATTTGGGAACCTCCTTATCATATTGAATACTTGTATACTCTATGGTTCTTAATACGTTAGCTTGTCTGAATGATGCTCTTGACAATTGCATGTATAGTATCACTGTTGTAATCATTAGCATAGTTATGTAATCAGTACTGCGTAATTTGTACTCGTGTGGCTCGGTGTAGCGACGTGTAAAAGATGCACTTTGCACACGTGGTGATCACCTGTCTAACTAATAGGTATTTGCTAGGCTTATGTCTGTCTGTGTTACGGCTTAGAGAAATTAGATTTTTCTACAGTTTTCTGTCTAGTCTCTACGAAAGACAGTAATTGCTTTGCTTGTCTAGAATGGTTCGAAAAAATTTCGATGTTTTTGATTTCGTCGCCGATGGGCATATTTTCATTTACAGGCTGTTTGTTATTTACTACTTAATTACTTACATTTGTTATTTACATTTATTAGTTGTGGCTTAGAATAAATTACCTTATAACAATTACCTTTTTAGTTCTATGAACGTAAGTTTTAAAATTCCAGGCAATTTTGACGGAACTATACCAAAGCCAAACTCGATTGAGAATGCTTGTCAACAAACAAATTAAAAATGAAGGTAGAAATCACTAGTAATTTTACACCTATTTTTTTTAATTAACTGGTTAATGACGAATTCATGTCAATAAATTAGATTAGTAAGCTTAAAACAAATTAATATATTCAATATCTTTAAAATAAGATTTTGTTAAATAACAAAACATAATTTTAAATTTATTATACATAAAATTAGATGCATTTTCTACCTTCATTTTAAATTTGTTTGTTGACAAGCATTCTTAGTCGAGTTTGGCTTTAGTATTGTTTAGTTTTTTTTTATTTATTTAAAAGAGCGCTAATAATATAAGTATATAACAGTGTACTTAAATAATAGGTAGATTACAACTTCTGATATTTATATCAATCATAAGCGCTCATAACAATCACACAATACAAATGTCAAGTAGGAACAAGTAGAGTTAGTTAATAAAATTATAAAAAGAACTAACATATCTTGAATTACACTAAAAAACTTACTGCAAGGTCCTAAAAAAAGCACAAAAAGCAAATATAAATTAAGTACCAAATTTCAAAATTCCAATTAAGGTTAGATTAAATTAAATTGAATTGAATAAAATTGAAGTTTAGCCTATAGAGTATCTATAAAACCACAAGGCCTTACTATTCTTCAGCTAAAAAACTCCATTATAATGCAATGTTTTTCATTTCGTAGCTGATAGGCATAACTTCATATACAGATACACCATAGTTATGGTTTTGAATAAATTACTTTGATAACAATGAATTTCCTACTTCTTATGTTATTTTTTGAAATCTATAAAGTCATAAACCGGAATCTTTAATTCACTGGCACGAATTTTAACTTCTGATGTATTATGATTTGGTAGTAAGTTCCTTTGGTTAATTTCAATGTCAAAGTGTCGTGCACTCTGTTGTAACATGCTCTATGATTCATTTAGATTGCCGAGTCATTGAACCTTGTCGAGCCGAATGTGTGGTAGGTAGGGGCTATTGTATTGGTACGGCAATAGTTCTGTTTAGTTTTTGATAAGTGTTAATTTACGATACTGTTTCTCGCTGAGGGCGCTTAGTAATTAGACTTTAATATAATATACCAGGTTAGTCCAGTGGTTAGCTTATGTGCTTTCGAATCACGAGGTCTTGGATTTGGCTTTGAAATAATTAGTTTTTTTCTAGACTGGTGTAGAAATAGTGTCAAAAGTTACAAGTTGGCTCTTGACTGCTTTCACACCTTATGTTAAGTGATGATGCGATGATGATAGAAGTGGGCTAACTTGTTAAGAGTAGATGAAATCCACACCCCTTTCGTTTTCTACACGACATCGTACCAGAACGCTAAATCGCTTGGCGATACGACTTTGCCGGTAGGGTGGTAACTAGGTACAGCGAAAGCCTCTCACCAGCCAAGTTGTCATTACATCACCTGCTATCCTGTATTGGATCATCGTTGTGGGTGTAAGACCTCCTCTCTCTCGTAGATGCTCCTCAACATCCTATAATGATGGACAGGTACTACTTACTTAAAAAGACAGATTCAGAATAAAACCAGTCTCCAGTTAATAATATTTTTTACACACAAAGTAGATATTACTGGCAAATGGCATAAGATTAAAGTTTACCAAAGTAAAAAAAAAAACAATTAATTAGATGAAATAATGTAAGGCCAAAATAAAAACCTAGAGCAACTGAATTCCTATCACACACAGCAGATCATAACAAGGAACTTGCAGTTTGGATAATGAAAGTACGCCGTTAGCAGTGAACATTTGGTTTTAAGACGTTAATATGGATACACGGAAAAAAGTCTCAAGGCAAACGAGTACCTAAGTAGAGATATATTGTATCGAATTTCACAGTAGGTTATAAAAGAAACCTGCCCTGTACTGGAAGCATTATTAATAAAGGCAGTTCCAATTAATTTTGATAATTATGTCATAGTATTGTGGGAATAAATAATAGTATTATGAACTTTATCACGTACAACATACAATAAAAGTAATTTTTAATAATATTAATACATTTTAATAAGTTTTGGGAATCTGAACAACAATTAGTGAAATAGTTAAAAAAAGACTGTTTATTCCATTACTAAAATAAGAAAACGTTAAAAGATAATGTATTGAGCATAAAATGTGTGTATATTCAAATTGGTTAAATAGTTGTGTTGTGGTCAAAGATATTTGTTTAGATACACTCAGGTAACTCAAAAAGAAACCTTTTTAACTTTAATCCCAATTAGTAAATACAGTTATCCTTAGAAAAAAAAATACTCTTATCTTCTTATTTTTTTTATTATTTTTAGAATTTTAACAATTATTGTTTGCCTATATAACAATCTAAAGAACCAAATCTAAATTTTTTAAAATAACAATGAATAACTGTGTTGTTATTCAAGCATTGGACAAATTATTTAAAAATATACCTATACTAAAGCCAAACTCGATTGAGAATGCTTGTCAACAAACAAATTTAAAATGAAGGTAGAAAATGCAACACATTTTATGCCTAATAAATTTAAAATTGTGTTTTGTTTTTTTATAAAATCTTATTTAAAAGACATTGAATATATTTATTAGTTTTAAGCTTACTAATATAATTTATTGTCATGAATTCGTAATTAACAAGTTAACTAAAAAAATTAGGTGTAAAATTACTTTGTTTGTGGACAAGCATTCTCAATCTAGTTTAGTATTAGTATATGTGCTTATATTTATTTGTCTCGAAGTATTGAGTTTATTTCCACATGTTCTTGGCTGTAAGTCAAAAGATGTAATTGTAGTACTTGAACAGCATTCCAAACATCATCCGATTTGCCTCTATTATATACACGAACGTCATTACCTTTTGGGGGTGTGCCCAGGTATATTATATTTAATCTATCAAAGTAGGTGGGTCTCACGTGCTTGTGCTTGCTTCATATATTATTTGTTTTAAATAGTGTTATCCGGCTAAAATATTTTTTTTTTGTAAAAAAGGACACAACATACTTTGTTATTTTGAAATTGACCAATGCTCTGCCTATGTTGCGACAATATATTAGACAATGTCGTCTTGAGAATGAGAGATAATAGCAGACAGTCTATGGCGATAAACTACTACGATCTCAATAAAAACCTACAGTAATAAACGTGAAAAAAGTTATAACTTTTTATTATACGTATTGAGGTTATTATTAATAGGATTTAAAAACCATTGTTCTTTTATATCAAACGTAGCTATTTAATTTTTTTTGTTACATTCTGTTTTAACAGAAAAAACGGAGAAAAATATTTTCTTGCTTTTTCTATATTTTATGTATGTCCGGACTTACGAGATGATTTTAAATGTAATATTATATATCATTTTTACATGATTCTTAATCAAGCTTCTTTTGCAATAATTGAATGGGTTCTAAACAATTTACTGACCAAACCAGTTTTTGACCAAATCATATTGTGCTATTACAGTCAACGCAATTTAAACTGAATCGTCGGACAATCTCTGCAGTGTCAGTGCTTTATGCAGTTAAGTGCAATACCACTGGCAGTGACTATTGGATACGATTAACTGTAAATCATCTATAAGTTGTTAAGCAATATTATTTTCATCTCACTTGCTCGGAAAAGTAGTTTTTGCTTGGCCAAATTAGGACACAAAAATCGTTTTTGCTGCCTAGACAGGCAAAGTAACTTTTTAAAAAATGAAAGCTTAGGCTCAGGGTTCCTGTTAAAAGTGAGTATTGATTGTTTATTTAGTTCTTTGATATTATCTATAAAAAATCTTAATTTCTGATTTAATGATAAATATTATTCAGATAGAAATTTATTTCCATTTCGAATTATAAAAAAAATCATAAATAAATAAAATTAGAAATAAAAAAATCAATACGCACCAACAAAGATTAAATTACTCAAAGAGTTCATTAACCTTTGCATGTTCCATTATTTTTAAAAATTGAACGTTTAGAAATGAGGTATTTATATATTATTATCTGTTTATTTAAATTTTTTAACATTATTATTAAACTCCAAATGATTAAATATTAATTATCAATTTTTTATTTTGTTATAAATTTAAATTACATCATTATTAAATACAATTACAATAATGAATAATGGTATAAAGTCTAAAAAAAAATTAATAACACATTGCAATAATTTTACCCTTAAATTTTAATTTACTGTGTTTAGTTTCGTAGATATTATTATTGATAATAATAAACGAATGCTGTATTCTAGTATTTCTTTTTGCATGTATCATTTTCCTCGCTATAGTGAGATGAAAAGTTGTGTGTTGCGCAAGGCAGCATTTTTTTTTCTTCTCGTGCATTGAATACCTTGTGACGCTCAGGATTATTTTTTTGAACTCCTCACTTCTCTCGGAGTTCAATCTTAGAATCCTTCGCTTGCTTGGTATTCACTTGCAGTAAAAATAAATTTTGCTGCCTAGCATAACAAATAACTATTATCTCTACGACCGAGCGACCTGTCGACCCATTTGAAAATGCGTCAACTATTGATTTCTCTTTTAATTACTTAGAGCTTTTTTACACCTGCGTCTCCTAAAATAACTAGTACATATTTGTCAGTCACTCGTACAGTCAACAAATTGCACAGTAGTGTTATATGACGGATTTCCGTCATGAATGTTGGCTGTACTTCAAAACTTGACTCGACTCATCAGTTTGTGGTATGTGGCAAACATACTCTTACATGATCATGTGGCTTTGCATTTAAAATAACGTGCGATAACTTCATTGTATTGCAATTGTTGCAATGTTTAATTACGATTAGTTAATAATAATTTATTTATTTTGCTATTTTCCGCGAAAAACCGACGACTCCAAGCAACAAAGTCAAGTTTAGATTCGTCAGAAAACCCAAGAATATAAGTGTGACAGAAGTGATATCGCTATTGGACAATTTAGAGTCAATATCTGCTGAAAATGCATGGCTTTCAGAGTCAAACGTACCTATAGGGTGTTCTGTCTGCTCTGGGTGACTTTGTCGCTTGCATTTGTCTGGTTTTCGCCAAAAATGGCTGAGTATATAAGTTATTAACTATTTAAGATCCGCAATCCGATGCCAGCTTTCATATAATATTTAATTACAGCTAATTTAAGTTGTCTGAACTTATTGTGATCTGTTTTCATATCAATCATATCTACGGAGACCCATGTCTCAAGAAAATTCACAAGTTATTACTTTTTTTCAATTTTACTTTATTGCCAAAATCCCTTTTGTTCTCTGCATTATTTGCGGATTTATTGCCATTTTGTCGCTATCGCAATTAAAGTGTCATATAATATTATCGATTGTCGCGTTAATTCTATCTGTATACGACGTCATTTGTTTTGAGGGTGTGCCTCTTTTGGATAATTGCCGAGTCATTTCATCATACAATCTGCGCAAATTAGTAGGTGGGGTCTCACGTGATTCTATTCTATTCTATTTAGATCTATATGTTGTTTGTACTCTCTTGACGTAAATGCGTCTTGGCTTTGTTTCTATAATCGGAAGTAATTGAGATACAGCAACAAAACCAGGAATATCGCCAGATTTTACATCCATTTAATTAGGCTATTTGATAGTTAAAGGATGAAATACTAAATCGTTACGTTAAATAAGGACTATGATGAATTGCACTTAAGGTAGTTTTGTAATCTGTAGTAATCTGTCAAAGACTGCAATAATGGCATCGACTCTACTTAGAATTTGTTTTTCTTTGATTTACTATCGATTAGGATAATAAATAGTATTGTTACCATTATAATGATTGCCTACAAAGTAGAACAATGTTTGTGATGAAATGTAAACAAAATTCTAATCTGTTAGATTTATAGTATGTACTTCATTAATTTTTCAAAGCATATTTTATAAAAATAATTATTTCCTGTTCTAGTTTTATTTAATTAAGCTGTTTCGCTTGTGACATGTGATTCTATTCTTAGAGCATAAATGAACTTGAAATATCGAGTTCAAGGTTGGCCAAAACCTAACTGCAATCTTCCACTTGATAAACTGCGGCAAATTGACTTAAGAAGGCGATATACCTATTTCAGATATTTCGATGATAATAGAAATACACACTTCTTTAAAAGTATGGAAAATACCTGATAATTGATCTGTTTTGAGTAACGGTAAAGATTCAAAATGTAATCTTCCAATTGATGGATCAGAAAAAAATAAACATGGAATCGTTAAAGATGATCCATTTCTGTGCTTTTGGCAAAAAAATAAATGTGTAGCAGGAGATATCTTCAATACTGACTTAAACATAGATGTGTGGCAGATGTTCACAATGCAGATAGATGTAAACTCTAAAATTGAATTTTAAAATAGTTTCACAATAGTTTCACAATTGACAAAAATATGATATACGGTGAACGTACATACAGAAAAAAGCTCGGAGTGTCATAGCGGACCATCGCTATGGGCTGAGAGGATGTAGAATATCTGTCGATATACGGATCCCTGATGTATATGTCGAACGAGATAAATTGCAAAAGGGGGAACTAGGGGGAGTGACGAATATAATAACCTCACAGGATGATATAGACATCGACTAAATAACCTGAGTACCGTTTATAACTAATAGAGCTGCTCTTTTAGCTAACTGCGCAAACAGACAATACCTAACAAGATATGATTGCTAAAATTAAACCTTTCCTCATTATATTTAATATCTTCTTTTTTTATTTGTTTTTTTTGCGTATATTTAAATAATGCAGCAGATTGGATACTAATGATACACAGTGAATTTAAAATACATTTACTGCAAAAACATCGCTAATCCAAAAAATATCTTAAACTTTGCTCTATTGTGCAACAAGTCATCTACAAAAACATTTTTCTTAAATATTAAATTGTACAAAAATTTCATTTGAATACAGTCTATACCAATAGATGCGCGTACTTTTTACAAAGCAATTCTTGTTTTAGCTATACCCACATACATTTTAAAATCAGTATAGAACAACCTCGCGACTATTCTAGAAAAAATGTCAGTATCTAACCTCAAAATGGTAACTTCATGTTTGTTTGCAAAACTGCTTTTTAGCGGTAATCAGGATAAACAAGGCACGGCAAAGTGTGTGCTTCCGTTCGACTTGCGTCCAGTCAATTGACGACATGCATCAATTGGAAGATTACACGTTACCTTTGGCCACCGATGGGGTCAGGCCTTGTGGTTTCTTCCAAACATTGGCATATCACATGATAGGCGCTATAAATAAAGCAGTTGCAGTTCTAATGACGAGTCACTTCAAAAGTAATAAACAGTTTTAAAATTTGCGTGAAAAGCAAGCCTTGAATTTATTTTGGTACATTCAAGTATTAAACTTGGGTGTTGAAATAATATTCCGATGTCCTCAAAATTGTTTATTCTTTTGTAAACTACCGCCGCGTCGGAAATGCAGTCCGTGACGAGAATAGACCCGGCCAGAAAAACTCGACACATGCTCTTTTTATTAAATTAATTACAAAATCACTCAATCACAATAATTAATATTACACTAAAAATATACATACTGCGCAACAGATAAAAGAACAGTAAAATACACTATCAATTCTTATATTTCACTTTACGGCCTGGAATCAAGTCTTTTCAAATCATCTGACAGTCGACAATTACCTTACGTTACCATAGACAATACCGTATAGTATTTTCTATGGTAACAAAGTCTAATATTTTAAAATGCTAACACAAGCTCTTTTACTGCCTGATAGCAAGTACTAAGGTCTAAATTAGCTCGCTTGCCTAGAATACGCCTATTGTATCACGTATTATAGGCGCCGGAAGGGCATTGCACACTTTAGTTGTACGGATTAGATGTTGTTTAATGTTGAATCAACGTTGCAGGTCGCTATGCTACATTCATGTCGTTTGCAGTTCTGTGGTAGTAGGTACATGCATGTACAAAATCGAGGAGTTCCTAAGCATATTCTCCAAAGAACCTCCAACATCCTCCTCCTCCAAGATAGACAAATATTCTATTAAGATTTTGCTAGCATATTTCTGCTACGTTCTGTTTCGGTTTGCAGGGAATTCTGGTGAAATTACGAACTCATGAGGTTTCATAACTCCAGTAGACGGACGTAGGTACTCGTAGTTGATATAATATATGTACAAGTTGTTCTATTATAAACGATGATTAACATTCTAGATAAAGCAGATTCCCTCATTGATAAATTAACTAGTAGATAACACTCGAACGAACATAAAGTGTGCTCCCCCTTCAATTTAATTTTTTTTATAGTTTCCCGTCAAGCTAGGTAATTCGACGAAATCTACGTAAATGTTCCGTCATGTTTTTTATATTTTAGTCCCTTGCATAATTATTTTCTTACGGTCTATGACATAAAAATATATTTTAAACTGTTTTTACGTGCTATTCTTGCTGACTCTGCAAATTGTTGTGAAATTATTTTAACACAAATTATTCTCTTTAAAACAATTGGGTTTGTGTGACACGATGACATCATCGTCATTCGACACTGATGTCTATAGGTACGTTAAGGTGCATCCAGACTGGCGAAACTCGACAAGTTCCGAATGAACTTCGAACCACTAGCAATCCTCCCTTCACCATCGTCGTCATTATTGAACTATTAACGGTTTACTACAGTACCGGGCCACCTCCTTATAAGGACTCCTATCATCAACTTGGAAGGCAAGGGTTTGTCATAACTTTAAGCGGGATACAGGATACTAACTCGGCGAATAATGTGCGTGTTAGAATGTTTCTGCGTGTGTGCATTTCTACGTTTCGGCATTCGCTAAACATGACTGTTTGCTGACACTATCCGCTTATTTATTGTGCATTAGTTGCGCAGCAAATTACAAGCATCCAATACACAAAGTAATTACTGGAATTTGATGAATCGGTACTTGGCGAATCCCGCATGTCTGGATGCACCTTAACGCAAAAGTGCAAGGCTTTTACTTTACTAGCTAGCGCGATCTAAAAATAATGTAGATTTTGCTTCCGTTTCGTTTTTAGTATATGATGACTGGGCTAGAAATTATTATTTCACAAGCTGTTGCACGTGACTTAGTCCGTGTGGTATAATTATTTTTAACCTTATTTAATTACCATAGTTGCATCATTTGTAATTCCAGAACGGCAGAACGGTTTCTTGATGTTTCTACGTGACAAACGCATAAAAAAAACAAAATGTTTCCGCGTCGAATTTGGAACCTTCTCCGTTTTTTCGTTTGTTAAAAATATTAAAAGTAAAGAATTACTTAAAGCCCTGAAGAACCCCAATTTAAATAGGAGTTTCATGTTAGATCGTCAGAAAATTCCTTTTGTTTTTCTTTAACTTGCTATTACCAAAATAAAAGCGTGTTATACTTACTCTCTATATATAGGTATGAGTTATATACTCTAGCTGCTTTGCTCTGCCACTCTTGGCAAAATCTTTTAAATGCGTACTAATGATATTACATATTACAAAAGATTTTTTTTTGTTTTTTTTTAGCCTCACTCTCTGTTTTTTATACTTAGGCCTTATGGTAAGTGATGATACAATCTAAGATGGAAACGGGCTGACTTGTTAGGCCTAGGATTAAATCCACACTCCTTTCGGTTTCTACACAACAGCGCACCAGAACGCAAAATCGCTTGGCGATACGTCGTTGTCGGTAGGGTAGTAAGCAGCCACCAGCCTGACCTGGATCAAATAAGAAATCTAAATCGGCCTTTCGGCTCGGCGGAAAAAGAACTAAAGGCCGTTCCCCAACACAATGGACTGATCAGCTGAGCGAGTCCAAGCAGTCATTCTACTCGCTAGCAAAGATGGCCACCAACAGGAGCAGGTGGAAGGCGTGGACAGAAGGCGAGACTTAGATCGTACCAGGACTACGATCTTCAGTCATGAAGGAACGACTGCAGAGAGGGAAATCGGCCTAGTGTCGGGGATCGAACCCAGGACCGCCTGATAAATCCACTACGGATATCACTGCGACTCGGAGGCCGTCAATATAATCGTCAATAATGTGTTTATTTTTTTAATATGGGCCAAATATCTACTTACAAACTTCTTTCTTTGTTACAGAGTTGGGCACACAAGAGTGCCCGTAACCCAGAGTGCCACAACCCAAAATACCACCCACGATGACCGGCCAGCCATTCAGGAGCAAGCCTATCAAAATCCTCAGCACTTTTCTGAACACATAAGCACACCAAAGCTATAGCTAAAATAAAACAGTGATAGCATAAGTTCCTGTATTTAAAGAATCAATTCAGAGTGATATTAGTGTTAATCTAGTGTTAGTTTAGTGTAAGTTTAGAGCAAGTTTAGTGCAAGTTTAGTGCCATAAGTGAACAATGATTGTGATAAGTGTTTTGTTGCTCGCTTTGGGTGTGGTCGCCGATCGGTCGAAGCTGCCGGCGCCGTGTGAAAGGTGAGGCTTTTAAGTTATAATATTAGTATATTAACTGATTTGTTAGGTCCAGTGGTTAACTTCTAGGCCTTAGAAATCCTGGGTTCGATTCCTGGGCCGGATGATAAAATATAGAGCAATTTGCTACATTGTTCATGATCTCAATCGTTACAGTGTCAAACAAAAAATCGTCCTAAGCATCTAAGCAAGGTCGATATGTCCAAGTTCCAAATCCCCTCTTCTATAGGTAACTAGGCTTAGCCTCCAGAAGTAAGATGATGACCGTGACTCCACTTCGACCTACTGCTATGATTTTCTTGGAACGAAAAATACTTATATTTGACAGACCGACCCGCATTCATCCCGGTCAGGACCACATGACCCGCTTAAATTAGTTAACGGCTTTTTACTACATTTCAAAACGACATGTTAGATTATTAATAACTCTACCACGGGTCGGAAAGCAAGCTAGTTTATGCAAGCTATCATCATAATAAAATTAAATAAAAAGTTTGATACGAAAATACGATATGTAATCTACACAAAAGTTTATAATCCAATCCGATAAAATCAACAGAGTAAACAAAGCCAGTGTGCCATGCAATAAATCCGGAAGTGGCGCGGCCTTGTGTGTCTGTTTGTTTGTTTTCACCTATAAATGACAGCTGTATGCCTGCCCTGCCTACATACTCGTATAGTACCTACTCGCGAAGACCTATATAGATTAAACAAGCTATAATTACATGTCTAGCTTACCTATTTATGCGTCACATACTCGGAGGACTAACATTGACTTTAGAAAATGAAACAGGGTTTTGAAAGCTTCTGTGGCGCAGTGGTATGCCCGGTTGATTTAAAACGAAGATCCTGCGATCGATTTCTCAATCGATTAATTTAGTCCAGGTCTAGCTATTAGATGAGCTGGCTGGGTTGCGGTAGTTTCCGTCATGTTCCCGTGGCCTGGTACCGTGGGTTTCCACATTGTAGAAGACCGGCAAAAATTTCTTGCCTCCCTGTAGCAAGAAGGTGTCCATAAGTATCTTTTCTTTCTTCTTTCCTCCTGGGTTCTTCCGCAATTGGTCAGCCGAAAATTACCCCACGTAAAATAGTTATAAAAATATTTTTTATTAAAAAAATATTAGTTAATATATCGATGAAATTATTTATTAAATGTAGAAAATAGTTTCCAATGAATATTACGATACCGCGAATCAGGAAACCAAGGAAAACTATTCTCTCGAGCATCGTTGTCATAACAATAGCGAGATGTACATTCAATCACAAAACTTTAACAAATATAATGAACAATTCAAGGCCGTGGTGTCGTATTACGTACTAACGGTCGCCCGCGATTCCGTCCGCGTTTTTGTTTTTTTTTTGTCGTATAACTCATTCTCTACTACATTACTTTTTAGTATTCATAATATCGTATGCAAGTTTGATAAGTAATTTCGGAGATTAACGCGAAAAGTTTAACAGTTTAGTTTAGTTTAACAGGAATAAATTGTTATTTTGTGTTTTCTTTAAATAAACAATATACGTGGATGATAGACTATAACGATTAAGTGTAATAAAAATCGTCTAACAAAACGCGAATAAAGCGAGCAAGTGTGATTATTCCCTTGAGTAACGTTTGAAACTATAACTATTTACTCGGATATTACCTCATTTATGTCTTTAACAAGTGGTACAATATCAATATTTATGAGTTTCAGTTAAATATTTACATATGCTATTCTGTTGCCAACTGTACTATCCGCAAACATTGTTACCTATAGAGCATAATCTGGTTTTAACTGGGTGTTTCTCAATACTAGTCTTCATTAAGTTAATAATATTTAAATACGGAGGATTCTTGTTTATATTTGCGAACTCGGACGACACATGGCTGGCCTATAGTATACTCATCACTTTTCATCAAGTGAGATTATGTTTAAGCGTTAATATACTCTGGTCAGCAAGTTCAAAAACGTGAAAAATAGAGACGAAGGTCCTAAAAATATGAGCGATTCATTCGATTTGGAATCACCTCTAGAAAAATGTTTTTGAAGGATTTTGGTGCAGGTTAAAAATTGCAATCGTTATTAACAAAATAAGATGAAAAAAAATCATATTTCGTTTTTTGTTAATAACTTAATAAAAAAATATGAACATTTCAGCAATTTTGAAGCTCGTGAAAGAGGAGGAAATTTCCAATAAAAAAGTCCTTACTCTCGGAACTCTATCTCCATTATTTATAATTTTAATTAGACGTTGAAAATGGCGCTCAAATATAAACTTTACATAAAAACTCTGTTGATTTTAAAGAGAGAAAAAAGTCTAGAGGCTTTTCTTGTGTAAAATTTTAATCTATACAACTGTTATTTAAAACTTTTTTTGCACTTTTATTGTTTGGTTGATTTCGAAATAAACACTTTTATACATTTTTTATAAATTTTTAAAGACTGAAATTTTAAGTCCGGAGTAAGGTAATTGTGCCCGGAGTAAGGTGATAATGGTGTTAAACCCCCGTGCTTTAAAGATCACGTAAAGCAGCCTGTCCTGTTATCAACGTCTGATTGCAATCGCTAAATAATCAAACATAACTACGGTTTTGGCTTAGGATCGCCAACCCATATTGAAGCAGTGCCATGGGTATAAGCTATACATCTCCTGTACTTTAAGCAGGTAGGCCACGTTGTAGTGAGCCGTTAATAGGCTGATAATATTGATAAAAAAAATTAAAAAAAATATTAATAAAAATATCATTGAACCGAAACCGAAAAAATAAAAACATATTTATTCAGCCAAATACAGAATAAGACTGATCATCATCATTATCAGCCTATTTAGGCCCACTACAGGGCCAGGCCTCCCTTCTTACAGGAGAGGGGATATGGAGCGTACCCACCACGCTGCTCCAATGCGGGTTGGCGGGATTAGGGTGATAATGTTTCATTTATTAACGATCATTATCAGATGTTGATGACAGTGACCGGGACCGACAGCTTAACGTGCTCTCCGAGGCACGGGGGTGTAACACCGCCAACTTCCAGACTCCGGGCTTGAAATGTACTGAACATTTCATAGAAGAATGAAAAAGATCAGAATTATTCCGTGACCCGACCCAGGGATCGAAGCCACATAGGCTAACCACTAGACCAACGAGGCAGTCAATCAAGTCAATAAGACTAATATAAAAGGTTAATAACTTAATAAGGCATAATAAACTAACTGAAATTTAAATAGGTGGTACCAAGGCTGCCCAAAAACCTAGAAACCAGTACCTAAATACGATAACTAGGCTTTGCAAAAGCTAAGGCACAAATCGCCAACTTCTGAACAAAAACAATGCCTACGAGTACACTTATAAAATATCTAGAATGGGTCGCTGCCTCAGCCCAAAGCTACAGTCAATAATCGTGTTGTGTTTTAAAACCTGGATAATCAAATCTTCATTATTCTTTCTATTCCAGCTTGATATACTGTCATGGCCCGTTACTCCACACGGTGCAGATGGCCGGCCTGTACAACGACTCCAAAACATTCGTGGATAAGAAGATGAGGTCACCAGCCAACGTGATCTTGGACAACTTTCAGAGTATGATGAACAGGTGATGATTGTTTATACTATTGATATGAATAGAAGCTTTTATTTAGATATGGCCATAACAAAGGCGTGTTTTTGTCTGGAAGTCTTTTTAGATGGACTACCCGATACTTCCTCCGCGTAGAGGTATGCGCAACAGTACGACGGAGGTAGACACCCGGCTGGGCTAAGATTTTCTCAATTGGTCCAGGTATAGTTAGTGGGAGGATTCGGCCGTGGCTTAAAAAAAGATAGAGACATACATTTTCACACTAAGCCTGCTAAACTGTGCTGAATAGCGTGGCTTAGTCAGTCAAGCCTGGCCCTGGGCAATCAAAAATTGGTTCATGATCTAAAAATTTGCTGCTATATTTTTAAGAATTTGGCTTGAAATGTATTTAAAACTGAAAACCAATAGAAGTGTTTTATTTATGACAAAGTTCATAGCTATTGGCTTAAAGCGCTTAAGACGTTTTTTTAATGTTCCAGGACAGATTACAGGCCAACGAAGGAACAGATCAGGACTTTCGTGGATGACAATTTCGACGTGGAAGGATCAGAGTTTGAGGAATGGCAGCCGCTTGACTGGAAACACAATCCTGGTAAGGCATATCTCTTTTATAACTCCGCCAAGCCGCGTTAGACATCCTGGGTTCGATTAATAGCTAGGCAGATTTTCTAAATTGGACCATGTCTGGCTAGTGGTAGCAACTAGCCACGGCCGAGGCCTCCCACCAGCCAGACCTGAAACAATTTACAAAATATAGCCCTGTCGGAAATCGAACCCGAAAACTACGCCTTAAGAATCCACCGCGCATACCATAAGGAAGGACTGACTTGGTAGTGTGCCGTTAATAGGCTGATGATATTAGTGATGATTTTTATCGTAATGATCAAGATAAACGTAATTATCTTTACACATACATACCTTTGCCAAGTCAACGCTTAATTATAAGCTTTGACCTTAAAAAGGCTTAATTTATTTTAATTAATAAATATTTGGCACAAGTTTCGTTAGCTGACATTGGAAGAAAGTATAATATTGTTTATGTGTCCTAATTAGGTTAAATACATAACAGTTATCAGTGACATAATGTGTAATTAACAGACAACTAAAGGAAAAATTACTTGACTTTTGACCTTTGTTGTCTTTAAGTTTGTTGATATGTGACTTGGTTGCTTTATTAAGTGTATTGGTTTAGGTCTTATTGTCAATATACTAGTCAAAGCGGAATTATATAGGGGAAATGTACATACTTTAAGGATTTTTGATTAATTCTTGCAAGTATTTCTTTATCCCTCGTAAACAGTACTTTTTTCTAGATTAATTTTGTACGCTTAAAAAGAGTATTTATTATTATTTATAATTTTTTGAATAATTGGTGAGTAATTAAGGTGTGTAAGCGTTTAATTATTTAGTTAGCATCACCACCAGCAGTTACCATTGCATTTTTTTTTCTGTTTACGTTTTTGAGTCCAGTAACTGTCTGTATGTCTGTCTCACTTTCACGCCAAAACTACTGAGCCGATTTAAATGAAATTTAGTATACAAATAGTCTAAGAGCATGAAAAAGGACATAGGATACTATTAATTGCGAAAAGTGGGTTGTAAGGGGTTAAAATAGGGAATAAAATGTTGTATGAAAGTATCGTCATTTTTAAAGCTATAAGCTTAAAACGTATTTTTAGGCACTTGATCAGGTAATAATAAATATGACATTCGAAGTTTAGAAAAATTAGGCTGCTGCAATCACTAATTCTACGCGGACGGAGTCGCGGGCAAACGTTCAACATAAATTTATGAAAATCAAACAAAATATACTGCTTATTCTTATATGAAGTTTTTTCCTTTTGCAGCATTTTTACAAAGAATAAAGGACCCGTTATTACTGGAATGGGCTAGGAGTCTGAACGAGTTGTGGCTGAACCTCGGCAGGAAGATGAAGGACGAAGTGAAGGAAAACCAAGATCTGTACTCTATAATATACGTTGACCATCCTGTTATTGTGCCCGGTAATATTGTGGTTTCGATATTATGCACCTACAAGTATTACACATATACCTACTAGAGATACAGGGCCTTTTTAACCGACGAAAAAAAACGGAGGAGGTTCTCAATTCGACACGTATATATTAAGCTATTGTATAGCTTTTATCACGGGCCTTGAGCGTAGAGACCGAATACAGAAATTCCGTAACGAAAAAACCTAACACCCCCTGAGTATCAAAAACATAATTTCGGCAACGACGTCATCGGGGAACGTGGATTAGCGGTAAGGCGCTCTAAGTGCCCGGATTGCCTGAGAGACGCGGGTTCGAATCCCGTCAGTTCGGATTTTTTTTTTCAAGCGTGATATTTCAAAAAGCCATTTTTTTTATTAATGACTTTTTGTAATATCACGCTTAAAAAAAAAAAATTTTTCTCTGGCAATCCGGGCACTTAGAGCGCCTTACCGCTAGGCCACGGTCCCGATGACGTCGGTAGGTAAACATAAGTTGATAAAAAATGCTATGCAATAGCTTTACCGCGGCAGTCTCCGAGTGCCACACGTCTTTAACGTTTTACTGGGTTTTGAAGTCAGTTTAATTTTTATAATATGTATTGCCCTTCCGAGATCAGTTTTTCCATATTTGTTTTACCACGCATAACTTTTCACGGTCGGTTAGTCGGTGCCAGCCAAGGTTTCTACTTTAAGGACGTTACCTAAAACCCACAAACTGCTTTACTACGTTAAATAAATGTTCCTTAAACTTGCTGGCACCGACTTCATAGATATGCTTAAGTAAATTAAAGCAACTAAATGACACAGTTATTTTTAACTTTTTGTTGCGTTTTGAGTCGGTTCTATTTTTTTGTTAATTACTACCAATAATTTTTACAAGAATTATTATATTATAAAGATGAAAAATTAGAACTTAAGTATCTGGAATCAACAGTTTTCAAAGGTGGTTAGAGTGTTTTAAAATGTAATATCACCAAATTGAGAATAGAGGGGATTATATCAATGATTACTCTTAACTGGATCCAGGATTCATATTCCGAGTAAGGCTAACTAAAAAAAACTATTGGGTTTTACTTTAGGAAAAATTCAATGGCAGCCTGGAAAAGTCGGCGATATTAATTTTCCTTGATATTAATTAATTAATTAGGAAGGAGTCCTTATATCTTGGGGAGCGCAATTATTATTAATAGCGCGATTAATATTATGATGATCACGAAACTGCTGCTAAAAAAAAGATGATTACTTAAAAAGAAACAAGGGTTATTTTATAGATTATGATAAAAGTCACTCAGATCTTAAACGTTCAATTAACAATGTTTAATTGGCTAAGTGACTTTGAAGCTTGAAATAGTCAATTTATAGCGGAAAATAGCAAAACAAATGAATTTCATTTAGTATTTTTAACCAGCTGCCTTCCCACTTCAAAACAATGTCATTAAGTTAATTTAAGTCCAACTTACACAAATGGATTACTCAAATGGATTATTTGAACTACTGAACCTAATCAAAAACTTTGACAGAACGAATTCGCTGAATTTTTGACATTAATTTGATGTTGATTCAAAGATGTTTGTTATAAAGACTTGTAATTATTTCCAGGTGGTCGTTTTAGGGAGTTCTACTACTGGGATTCCTACTGGATCATAAAGGGTCTGCTACTATCTGAGATGCATGCTACTGCGACGGGGATGGTGACCAACTTCCTGGATATCGTAGACAGATATGGGTTCATTCCTAACGGGGGCAGGATTTATTATTTGATGAGGTAAGAACAAGCATTCATACAAACATACAATAACTTCTTATTGGTGTTTCTGTATTGGTGTATTCTGGGTTCCTACTTTGAGGCAAAATATAAGAAGTCATTTTTAAAATTGGTCTTCACGCAAAAATTGTTGAATCAATTTTGATGAAACTTTACAATAATACAACATAATTATACATTAGAACAACATTGGCTGCTTTTTATCCCGATTTTTTTTCTAGAATACTAACTACGTGGGTGAAATCGCAGGCGACCTCTAGTGTCCTATAAAAATAAATATTTTTTTGTACTATTTTGCACCATACCATTTTACATCATTTTCGATTGTATTATTTTAATGTGAAATGACAATTTTTACATTATCATTATGACTAAAAATAAGTAATCCGTCACTGAGATATGCGCGGACAAACATACAATCACTAATTTAGGAAATGATAAACAAAAAACTGCAATTCTGACAATATAACATGCAATAGTCGTACAGTTCGAACGGATTATTTCTTTTTTAAGTCGGTTAATAAAAAACTCCTATTTTTTCCATAGGTCTCAGCCACCGCTTCTAATCCCCATGGTGAAGCTATTAATGGAGGACATCGGAGACATCGACTTCCTGAAGCGACACATAGGGACTATGGACAAGGAGTTCGACTTTTGGGTCAAAAACCACACTGTAGAAGTAGATTATAATGGAAGGAAGTAAGTAATTATTATTATCAGCCTGTTTAACGGTCGACTACAGGGTCACATGCCTTTCTTTTTTTTTTAATCGACTACAAGTTGGCTTGACTGCTATCACATCTAAAGTTAAGTGATGATGCAATCTAAGATGGAAGCAGGCTAACTTGTTCGGAATAGGGTGAAATCCACACACCTTTCCTTTTCTGCACGATATCGCACTGAAACGTTAAATCGCTTGGCGGTACGACTTTGTCGGTAGGGTGGTAACTAGCCACGGCGAAAGCCAGATCAGGACACATTAAGAAAAATCTCATCATATGCGCCGCTGGGAATCAAACACAGGACCTCCGTCTTATAATCCACCGGGCATACCACTGCGCCACGGTGGTCGTTCCTTCTTATAAAAGAGAGAATTAAAGCCTCATTATTATCATCATCATTATCAGCCTATTAACGGCCCACTACAGGGCTATCCTCCTTCCTTATAGGAGAGGGTATATGGGGCGTACACTCACCACGCTGCTCTAATGCGGGTTGGCGGGCTTAGGGTGATAATGTTTCATTTATTAACGATCACTATCAGATGTTGATGATAGTGACGAGGACCGACGGCTCGACTACGACTAATCACTGAACCATATAAGCATGTTTAATTCGTATCGTATAATAATAATGTCGTTGCAGATATCAAATGACGAGGTACTGGGAACAATCGCAAGGTCCCAGACCGGAGAGTTACAAAGAAGACATCGATGTTGCCAGGTAAACGATTATATTCTTTTTTTTGACACCTCACGCAAAAACGACTGTTATACCGACACTGACTATATGTCTATGTGTGGCATCGTAGCTCCTGAACAGACCCTCCTGAAATTTATCAGTAGAAGCTCAGACTTAGAGCTTCTACTGATAAATTACTCGAAAAAGAAGGCTCAATATTTCAGTGTGAACCAGAGTTCGAGTTCAGTAAACCTAATGCGTCAATTAATAAATCTCGTATAGAGAAAATATATTAGCGATCAATAGCGACGAAATCGACAATATCATCCCTCCATCCCAGTGTAAAGTAAGATAGAGTGAGACTGTTGATCAACTACGTATTCCAAATTTCAGCTAAATTCTTCGGTACTTTCAGTAAATGCAGAGTTAATAAATAACAAACATAATATACACACGTAGGAACTTTCAGGGTATCTTGGCTTCAAGAATTAACCCTAGGAATTCAAATAGGGAACTTCTTTGAAAATGATGCAACTTCTCTTCTCATTATTGCTGTCATCAGCCCGCGTTTGCGATTAGCTCGTTCGAAAACTTTTGCGAACAAGGTTCTTCCAAGCAAGTTTGAGCATGTTTGAAGGCAAGAAATCCGAAAAACGCATCTGAAGGAAAGCTAAGAAAATATATTGATGATATTAAGGAGTTGATGATATTAAAGCTACACGAAACTTAAAATTGTTTCACAGGACCGGAATAATTTTCTTCACCTGACAGGCAAATTTCATTTTGAAGAAAGCACCTGATGATGATGATGACGACATACCTTCGTTTAAATAGCTAAAAGTTATTTTTAGTGTGATTTTATTACAGACACTTCGACACGGTAGACAAAAAAGAAGAACTATTCGCTGAGTTGAAATCTGCTGCGGAATCTGGCTGGGACTTCTCGTCTAGATGGTTTATACTCAATGGCACTAACAAAGGTTAGACTCTACCTCTTGCTAAATAAATAAAATACAAAAATACACACATAAGATCACGCCTCATTCCCATAGAGATAGGCAGAGACTACATCCTTCCATTTGCCACGGTCCTTGCATACTTCATCACCACCCAAAAACTCAGTATTTAAGCGTCCTACCTAGGAGTCGAACCCAGCACATTTTAATTAGTAGCCACGTGCTAATCACAGGATCAATGAGGCAGTTGACTTAAATTTATTTAAAGTTAATTTTTTATTCCATTCTCCACAGGTAACCTCACAAACCTAAAAACGCGCTCAATAGTCCCAGTAGACTTGAATGCGTTTATGTGTTGGAACGCGCAACTGATGGCCGAGTGCATTCACCACCCACTCAATAACTTGCCCCTGCCTAGAAGGCGAACCACCACAGGGTAATGCATGCCAAGATTAATGGATAAATGGCCATTGACTACATTTATTTAAAGTTATTGTTTTATTCACATATTAAGGTAACTCACAAAGCTAAAATCGCGCTCAAAAGTCCCAGTAGACCCCATGCGTCTTAGGTTGAAAATATCATTCGAGTTCCGCATCTGCTTGCTAACTTTAACGTAAACCTACTTGTTCTGATAAAAACAGTCCATAGATATGTCTTCGAAATTAATAGAGAATATGCAGGATTATTTTTTTTTTATTTTCAATATATTTCTAACATTGCAAAACGTATTATAAAAGTTAATTGTAAGATTGTATCTTAAGGGAGTAAAATAATATTTTTACGGCAAAGGCGGTTTTTTAAATCCAGAACGAAGTTAGGGATTCTTTAGTAGAATCCTAAACGTAGCGAGAGATTCAAAGTACGTCACCTAAACCAAAAATATATTTTGCAGCTGAGTTATTCACTGTTCTTTTCATAACCCTGTATGAGGAAATAAATGGCGCCTTAAATTTTATTGTAATAAGTATAAACTTTGAGTAACAACTTGATTAGGTGGAATGAAAACAATATTTTGGTGCAAAATGAGACGCTTAGTACCTATGACATATTTTGGTCACTCAAAGATCAGCGAGGATGAAATGTATGAGCAACGGCTAGCGTATCCTAGGCCTATTTATCCCTGATATTATGTTTTCCTAATTGACTCAGAATTGCCTGTGACTTAATCCAAAAAAATTGGTTGTCTGTAAATCGGTTTACTGACGGTAGTTGAACGTGACTACGTCTTAAGAAAATACTGATGGAATGGTAGCATTTTTCAAAAGATAATTTTAAATTCATTTGTTTAATAGATTTGTACCTTTATCGCTGTTATTATCGTTGCTATAAACAATTGACACCACATTCACTTTTCACCGACTTGATACTCGATCAAAACATGTAAATGTACTATTGTATAGCAGCTGTCCACGCAGACGCATCGCCCACTCAAGTACTCTCGCTTGCACTTCAAGCCTTACATAGAACGCCTCAAAGCGAGGTAACGCCGCATGAGTCATGTCTTTTCGTGCGTGCAGCCGGCTCTATCGAATTATAAGTCGTTGTCACGTCACGTCACTGCTCTCATCTAGGGTAATAACTGTATCACCAAACGATTTATGCCTTTAATTATAAAGATTAAAATTTTTTTGTAGGTCCTATGGCACGAAGACGTTGGCGCTTGGTTGGATTACAACCTGGAGTCTGGCAGGCGAAGGGACTACTTCTACCCGACGAATATAGTGCCCCTGTGGACTGGCTGCTACGATATAGAGCGGAGCGATTACTACGTCAATCGAGTCATTAACTATTTGGAAAAAGTTAAGGTTAGGTCATGTTTTTGTATTCTTACTGTCATTTATTTATATACACGTTTTTTCAAATTGTCAACAATGTTTATTTTTAACATAAAAATGTATAAAAACACTATTAAAACTGTATACAAAAAAATCTGCTCCTCCGCTTGTGGAGAACACAAGCAACCGATATTCAGGAGTCCTGAGACCTCCTCACAATACGCACCGTTTCAAGGACTACTGCCTTCTGTATCCAACTCTTTATCCAACAGCCACAGTGAAAACTTCTTAAGATGTTAAACAAAACTTTTCGCAATAAGACCATTGACTTTAACGACTATCGGTAAGATGACGGTGGCTCGAAACTCCACATGACGGTAATCTCGTGAGCAAGGTCCAAGTATTTTGATACCTTTAGTAGTAATTTATTAAAATCGTTAAATAATTTAACAGCGCATTTCTGTTGTGCTGGCGTAATAGTTTAGACACACAAGCGCATCGTCTGTCATATCACTACCATACCTTCAATCGAAATTCTAATAAGCCTAGAACGTGCTGTTAGACATATCTTGTGAAGATAATGCAGTAGGCCTAGGATGAATCTAATGCTTTAGATTCACTATTATAATTTATTAAATCCTTGTCTTAAAGAGTAGTTTGTTTTACCACAGCACGAATAAGCATATTGTTTTTTATCATTAGGTGGACATCTTCGAAGGTGGTATCCCCACCACATTCGAGCACTCAGGCGAGCAGTGGGACTACCCCAACGCGTGGCCCCCCCTCCAGTACATGGTGGTGATGGGGCTGGACAACACCAGGAACGAAGTCGCCATGAGGTTGGCTAGTGAGATGGCCACCAAGTGGGTGCGATCCAACTTTGAGGTCTGGAAGCAGAAGAAAGCTATGTTAGAAAAGGTATTTATAGGACTATTACTATATTTTTTTATTTATTACAAGTTTGCCCTTGACTGCAATTATTCCTGATGGTAAGTGATACAATCTAAGATGGAAGCGCGCTAACTTGTTAGGAGTAGGATAAAATCAACATCCCTTCGGTTTCCGCACGACATCGTACTGGAACGCGAACTTGTCGGCACATCTCTGTTGGTGGTAACTAGCTACAGTTGATATAACATTTTGAAATTATGACATATGTATCGTTTAAGGATGTCTACCTCACCATTTCCCATTTTATCTTGAAAAAAAATATGATTACGTCCCTAAAATTTTTGTATTAATTTTGTTGTAAAGCAATGTATCTCTTCATCTGTTAGCATGAATTGATTCCAATGTAGTGTTCCCCTGCGACAGTAACTAAGATAAAAGTTGTGTATTCTATGCAGATCGCATAGGATTCTTTGAATTTTGAAACCTTTACAATCAATATTGATCACTGAACGCGCAGGAGTGACTGAAATGCAAGCAGCACCTGGCTACGCTGCGATCCTTAACGAGTTAAATTCAACATTAGATCGTACAAACAAACAGTTATTCTTATATTCTTTGCAGTATGACGCAACAATCTTCGGCGGTTTCGGTGGCGGTGGCGAATACGTTGTGCAGAAAGGATTTGGATGGACCAATGGAGTTGTTATGGCTCTGCTTAACTTGTATGGAGGTGAGCGAATGTGGATTTTATTCTTTTGGACGTATGGTTGAGGGTTGTTTGCGGTTTTTTACCAAAAACTTCATAACTAAAATAATGCTAAAATACTGAAAGGTCATTGAGATCTATAAGTTCTCCCTATAGTACCATTCAAGTGTAATGACTGAGTCATGATTGAGTATACGAATTTTGAGTTTATGCGATGTTCAGTTTTATTCAGTATTTGATTGGCTTTTTACTATTGGGAGAATTTAGTTCATATTATCATGCCATTTTATTAATTATCGAGTTCATAGAATTAGGTTAATGCACAGTATAGTACGAGCGCCATTAAACAACATTTTGAGATTACTTTAAATGTAAGTTTTATTAGGCTTTGGTACAATGTTGTGATTGGCTTTGGCCATTTTTGGTCACCTTTTGCATAAACATACGCTAAGCGATGTAGCGTTTTACAATCCATATATATTATATAACCACGGAGTTAGCTATTGTCGTTATAAAATATTTTTAAACATCATAAAATGATATTTTGTGCCTTAATAGAGGGAAAAAGGGATTAATGCAAGTCATTTCTTTGTTTGATTCATACGACTCTTGAGATACAGACAAACATCTATTTTCTCATAACATACGTTTGCTAGTCTTTTAGGAGTTTATCTGACTTATAACAAAGTATCATATTCCCATTATTACCGATTTGCTTGTAATAATTTATTGCTTGTCATTACAACTTTTTTTTCTGTTCATCCATTCATTCGCCGGTGAAGTCGATCCGATAGGTATGTAAACATTCATTCTGTTGTATGTACGCAATTTATATGTAAATATTTACCTGCCAATTAGACTAAGTATGTACTAGAGTTGCCACTGGGAGTCTCTCCGTAAAGGACTCATTAAGGATTTCTTCTATCTACATCTCAGTATTATTCACAACTCTACTACATACTTACTCTAAGTTCTGATATGTCAACCCATTCACACAGTTCTTCTATAGTGTCTATGAATGACGTCACTCTTACTGAAAAATTCTTTGATTGGTATCTTGGTTTCATTAATGTATAATACATAATATGTGTATGTGTTCAGGTGCCTAGTAAAAATAATTTATATATTATGCACATAAATTGTTTTGGTTATTAATATATTAGTTTTTGTATTATATTTAGTTAATTCATATTACTTCGCTTCCATTTATTAACTGCAACACTGTAATATGTGAAAATAAATTAACACTTATGTTCTTCCTGTTATTTTACATTTTTACTATTTTCTTCATTTTATTTTCAGTTACTTATATAAATGACTTAGTGTACAGATATTAATAAAAATATATTTTTTTGTTACTTTTATAGCACTGCATGAAACGGTGGGCACTCTAATAAGGGCTAAAATATGTAGTTTGTCTATGGTTTATTGGTTACAATTATAGATTATGTAATGCACTTAGATGTTTCTTATAATATATTTTAATTTTCATTTTAGCTTTGAACACTATTGAATTTTATTTAATTATTAGTAAAATAGAATAGTAGAATTTAATTATTAGTAATATAATAGATTAAGACGATTAATAAGATCTATTAATTAATAAGCTTCAAAAACTAGATATTACAAAACAAAACCAATATGCAATACATATATTTTTTAAATTATTTTATACTTTTAGAGTATTTTTCTTCAGCTTTAGCTTTACTTTCTTGGATAAAAATTATCCTATAATATACAATATTTTTGAGGCAAGTTTCGTCAAACTCAGCTCATCGGTTAAGTCGAAAATACAAACAAAATTTCACTTTTGTATTTTTCACGATTAGTATCTTCTTATTTATTCAAAATACATAAAGCTATGCCCATATAGAAGTGCCCACCGTGTCACATTTGACCGGTGTGTATTTCGACAGATACGTTATACGCAGCGGACGAGTTCGGCGATACGCCCGGCCAATCGGGAGCGGTGGTCGGCGCGCACGTGGGTGCCGGCGGCGTGTTTACGGCGCTTCTAGTTGTTATTGCGTCTGTGGCGGCTGGGACTTTGGGGTGAGGTGAGTAACGTGATTTTTCAAACATTTTATTAATTCTGACTTCTGAACCAGAGTAGATTCACTAGAAAGAGACAAATTTGATGTATCAAAATCCTCGTAGTCTAAGCATACTCGAAATAAACTTTGATAGAAGTTTAGTAAATAGGATCATAAGTAAAATTACTGGCAACATTTTTGTTCACGAGAGATAAGGAAAGAGATAACTGTTATGTTTATTTTTTTGATGCATGGGCCACATTCCATTTTTTGTTTGAAAAATAAGGTCTGAGTAATTATTACTATTGTCAGGTCGATTTAATGATGTCGCGGCTGGATTGAGGGCGCCACTAGTAGTGTTTAGCAGTCTGTGCATAGTATGCTATTTGAAAAATGTAGTTCTATATTATTTCGCAACATGGCGATGTTTTTTATTTTTTCTGTGCAAGGAATAACAACTATAGTGCTGCCAACTTATCTGGGCCGTTGGGTCAGATAAGTTTGTAGCACTATAACATAAAATAAAAAAATCATATTTTTTTTCTTTGTTGCAGATTCTTTTTTATGTATAACACTGTTAAGAAGGACCGTCAAGAGTAAGATCTTTCCATTTGTTTCTTAGACATAAATATTAGTGTAATACAACTATTTTTTGACTTTTTGAATAGTTTTAAGATATTAGTTATTTAGTTATCAAGTCCAGTGTGCACATTCCTATATAGAATTAGGTATTATAAGGTAAAATAAAAATAATATTTAAGTACAATTATAATTTTTTTTGTATATAATTTGACAAAATTTTTTACATAATTATTAATTTTACCTAACCAATTCTCACATACAAGTTTTTTGTAGTTTTATGTTCATTAAAAATATTTTTGTTAATTATAAACATTGTATATATTCTTTTTGAGGCAAATAGTAAGCAAGTAGCACGTAAAAATCAGTTTTTTTCATTCTGTCAAAATAGTTTACTTTTTTGTGCAATAATTTAATTGAACAAAATATCTTTATATGGCATTTAAATGTATTTTAGTGTTTGATATAACTTTAGCTATATGGTTGTGATCAATTGCGAATTTTGCTTGAAAATTACCAGTTAGGCTATTCTGTAACCCAGTGGTACAAAAAAAACTACAGTCTAGTGGACAGCTTATAATTTTAATAGAATTACGATTTTTTGGGTCAATAAATACAAAATAATTATTCATTTAAAAAAAATCCATCACATTTTCCAATTGCCTTATTTGATCGTTATCTTAATGGAATTAGAGGCGTTGTTTTGCTGTAGTTTATTATAAATAATTAATAATTTATTTTGCTATTGTCTGGTATTGAACAATGTAGAGTTCATATCTATATCGAAAAATCCTCATCCTTACGTGAGGTTTTTTTTGTCAAAAAATAGCAAAATAAATAAATTGTTAAGTATTTAAAAATTATTTCCTAAACGTAATAATTATGTTACTTAATCTATTGCTATGTATAAAAGGTATTATTATATAAGTACTTCTTTAATTCTTATTTCTTTTTTTAGGTTAAATTAAACGAGCATTGCAATTTAATTTATTAAAAAAATATGTAAAAGTTAATTAAATTAATTAAAAGAAAGTATGTAATTAATTAGTCAATTATAAAGATGCAATGCGCGTTTCTTCTTTCACTATTTCTTTATGTATTTATTTAATGCATTGATAAATAAATTGAAAGGTTGTGAGCAAAAAATAATTACATCCATATTTATTTTAATATTCTATACTAACTAGATTTAATTGATGTTTAGTGTCGGAGTTCATATTTATTACTAACTTTGTTTCCAGCATACCAGTTTATTTTCTTTTTAATTAGGTACCAAATTTACATCTACGATCACTATATTAAAATGTAAATCATCTTAAAGGTAAGCACCGCATGGAAGTATACAGATATACATTATTAACAGGTAGAGAGAAAAGACAGAAAAATCGGTTAAGAAATGGCGGAATTTCTAGATAACAAACTCGAGACAAATACGCATCGAGTTAAGAAACTCAACTATTTTTTAAGTCGGTTTAAATAAATCAAAGTAATATAAAATAAAGTGAGAAATCAAAGTACTGTAAAATGCAGTGAGAAATCAAATACAGCAAGAAATCAAACTATTGTATTTTACAGTACATCAAAGTACTGTAAAATGTAGTGACAAATCAAAGTACTGTAAAATGCAGTGAGAAATCAAATACTCAAATATATAATCAAATACTCAAAATACAGCATATATATATATATATATATATATATTCATACTCATACTCATATATATACTCCTACTCATACTCACTCGTCTTTACGAGTAATGGGAGTGCGAGGGGAATATTAGTCTTATCAAGTGAGGTACCCATAATATGGCAAACATTATTTAAAGCTCACAAACAAACAGAAAAAAATTTTACTCCTATTTCGTAATATACATAATATAAAACCTCAACCTATAACACAAAGCCATTCATTACTACAATGTTCATCACCGATCGGGTTACCGTGCATAATTTTTTTTTAAATTTTAAATAGTGTTATGGCATTGGCTACATACATTCAAGCTTCTGTATTTATAAATTCGCACAGACCTACGCTATGTTGGTTGCGCGACGTGTTTTGCGTATGCGCCGTAACATGACAGTGTCTATTAAAACATTGGCGCGCCACTTAAAAGTCTTATTACGCATCGTATTTTAGTCTAAATAAATATATTTTTATTGAAGTTTTTACGGTCGTAGAAAAAATATTAAATGCCACGGCAAATAAATAGCCATTAAAGCACTCGTACTGTCTATTGTACCATTCGACTTGATGACAATGATCGCCACTATAACACTCGTAATTTAATGGCAATCATTACTTGACTGTGGCATAAATAACCATTGCACGAAAATATATTTATGAAAACATTGTTACTTGTTTGTTGTTAGTAACTTTTTCTTTATCGACTACAAGTTGGCCCTGCTATCACACCTGAGGTTAAGTGATGATGCAGTCTGAGATGGAAGCAGGCTAACTTGTTCAGGAAGCTCGTAACAAGGAGTGGGACGAAAATCCACACCTCTTTTGGTTTCTACACGACATCATACCGGAACGCTAAATTGCTTGGCGATACGTCTTTGTCGGTAACTAGCCACGGCGAAAGCCTCCCACCAGCCTGACCAAGACAAATTAAGAAAAATCTCAATCTGCCCCGCCGGGAATCGAACCCAGGACCTCCGTCTTATAAATCCACCGCGCATACCACTGCGCCATGGAGATCGTCAAACGTACGTAAAGCAACTTATAGAAACATACATCATAACCTACGTAATAGGAATCAAGTACGTCAATTATCTTAGGGTTAAATCAGATATAAGGAACCAACAATCTCCGGAACGTCTGTTGCACGTCCGGGTTATATTTAACCTGCAACCTTGCCTTTGAGTCGGTAATGACAGTGCACTTTGTCCATAATCTTATAACTGCACGTGTTTCTAGATTATACCACGCAGCAGGCGTTTAATCTTGTGCTACCATTTTATTAACGAGATAGCTGAAGGTGAATGACGTAAATAGCAACTTTAAAACATATTGTTGACTATTTCTCTGAACCATTTAATTTTTTGACAGCCTCCGTCTCGCAGTGGTAGGCGCGCTTGATTTATAAGACGGTGGTCCTGAATTCGATTCAATCGAGTGCGAATTTCTTTACAAGGCACGTTCTGGCTGGTGGGAGGTTTCGGCCGGTGGGTAGTTACCGCCCTACCGATTTGGCGTTCCGGTTCGATTCATGTAGAAACCAAAAGAAGATATCATCCTGCTTCTAATAACTTAGTACGCTTTAATCTTAGATTGCATCGTCACTTACCATCGAGTGTGACCACAGCATAGACAATGACTATCTTGTTGTAAAAATATTAAAAAAGCAGTTTAATTTTTAATATAAAAATCAGACTTGATGTAGGTATGTCTAAATATAATTTTATTAATGTATCTATATGTCATATCTGTAAATTTAATTAGCATAACCTCTTACTTGGCCTTGTACTGAGTTTGTGTTATAATAACGAACTAATGTACTACTGATAATTGAAAATGCCAAAGGCGATACCAATTTAGGCTCGCTTTTAATATTTGTTTGGTTCAATAAAAAGCGGATAGAATTCAAGGCTAACCCAGCCTTTTTTGTTCACTTATTAAATAGCAATATGATTTGATATAACGTCTATAATAGGAAAGGAGAATATTACTCGTTTAATACATACTAGAGGCCGCTTCTAACTGTGTACTTACCTACATACAGATCTTAAGTACCACGATTATGTTGTTAAAGACATTTATTTTTGCAAAGGAAACAAGTGCATTTAATAAGAATGAGTGTAAAGTTTATGTTATGAAGTTTCATTTTTGATTATGTTGTTTGTTTCCTTGTAGTTATTTTGTTTTGAGTTTAAATTTTAAACTTATGAATAAAATCAAAACTTCGACAGCGGTGTAGCCGTAGTAGCCGTGTGTAAAACATCTTCTTGAATCTCATCATGAGCCTATTAACGGCCCCCTACAGACCAGGCCTCCCTCCTTATAGGAGAGGGGATATAGAGCGTAGACCTACCACACTGCTCCAATTCCGGCGCGAGATTAAAGAAATAATGTCACTGTTTAGGTACCTAATGTACGTAATAAGTTTCTATTAATTATCATTGAGTTACTTTCAATATTTTAGCTTTTTCGGGTGACAATTTGTCTTTGAAGAATGACTTAGATAGATAAATACCTGTTTGCATCTTTTCAAGTGTGTTGTTTCGTTTGTCACCTAAGTGGTTTCTAATGCGTACATATAAGAAGAAGTGAGTAAACTTTAACAGTAAATAAATAAATGTGGGTCTATGAAATTGTCATGTAACCTATATTATACGTGATAATTCTCTTGCTGCAATATAACTCATTTTGGTCCAAGTTTTGGGTCAGTAATACTTAAGAGAGGTTAACCACCTACGAAACTTTTCTGTTGTTCTGTCTTAAATTAATCTTACTTCTACCTTTATCGCTTTAGGGCATCGTCACTTAACACCAGGTGAGATAGCAGTCACTCGTGTATCTATAAAATTGTTTATAATCCTTTTTTGTAGTTATCTTTTATAGTTAGCGGGCGTGCAGTTTACAAGGTCGTTGTATCGCACATCTGCATTGTCTGTTTAATCACCGACACACAGATTCAAAGATACCGCTCGTTGTTGAATTATATTGTTTGTTGGTGTGGTACAAAGTGTGAGCGTATTTCTATACAAATTGTAACATTGTTTTTTAAAAAGCTTAGTTTGCTCCGGAAAATTAGCCACTTTGACAAGACAAGCCTTGTGAAAAAAGTACATCTAAACAATCTTAACGATCATTACGTTGTCTAGAGAAAATGTTCAAGTGACACGGAAAGCGCTTTTTTCATGGAGATGTTATCATAAAATAATCAACTATCTACAAGTTTTGGTGATTTTTTTGGAAGAAAGAAAAGCCTAAAACATACATACAGCCAAACATTGATCCTCCTTCTTTTTGGGTTAAATCAAGTCAATAGCGTCCTTACCAATTTCATGGTCTCTTTTTCATATGACGTATAAAAAACATATTCAATCTTTTTTGTGTCAGTATTAAAAACACGTTTTCGCTTCCAGGTATATCTTGTACTGAACAAAAAATAGCGTCATAATAATTATATCGCTAATTTCAAATCAACTTTGCGATAACATGATGTATAATTACATTTCTATACAAACCTGTAATGAGTGCTCGGTGAAACGCCTGGGATCTTTGTATACAGGTTGAGTTTTATTCTGACGGATTATTAAACTTTTATAACAACGAGAAGTAATTTAAATTTGAAGCCTATATACTAGTTGCTTCACGGATAAAGGACCTTTGACCGTTACTCGTGGAGCAACCCCTGGGGTCATGAATTCGATCCCCGTCCGAGAACTAGGATCATCATATCATGCTACTAATATACCAAATTTTATTCAAGAATTTCCCTGATTTATTTTGATAAAGAACAAAAAATTTTTTAATCTGACCCCAAATTCTTATCTTTTAAATTATCTGCCCTATTTCCTTAATATAGCTTTAAATCCTTTGTTAATTAAAAATTTAATTATCTGCCCCCAAATCCTTATCTTCTAAGTTATCTTAAATCAAAACTTTTCCTTATCTTTAATTTAAAAATTTCAAATCGCTACGATTCGCTAGATATGCAGCGGCCCTAACAGTAGATGTAGATATGCATTTATCTAGGCAAGCAATTTTTCACTTCACCGTCAATCAGGTTGTATTCTCCCATTATTACCGCCTCGTTCCATCGTCAGCTATTGTGTGGCGTAATTGCGCAGTGTTGCATTTCCTGGCGTACTCTACGGCACAGCAGTATTACGTTCTCTGTATAGTAATTCCCAGGTTCAGAGGCTAGAAGTTCTAGAGATAATATTTATACATGTATCTTAATGTTATAAATGCTAATCTAGGTTTGTTTGTAATGCCATCTTATTTACTTAACTAGATAGATAGGTAAGCTCGGAGCTTGCTTATTTATATTAGACTTAGGGAAAATTTTCGACCTCGTGCTTCGGAGAGCATATGCCATCGGTTTCGGTCATTATCATTAACAGGTGACAGTGATAGTTGAAAATCAAAAAATTGTCACCCTAACCCTCCAAGTCGCATTGGAACAGCGTGAGCCTCTCGATGGTTTTAGCAAGCTCAGGTAGTCGATGCATCGAATTCTACAATAATGTGTGGCACCATTTTCTTAAAGAAACGTTTTTCTTTACTTCTTCTCTACATAGGTACTGTACAATTTTTAATTGCGAAACATTGTATAGTAGAGTTGAGACCTGAGAATACTCTGGATTTCAGAATGAAATTTAGATATTTAACGAATCTGGGTAACGTTATCTACTTTGGCGGAAAATAGTAACTATTCACTGTTCTTTACGCCCGCAAAGTCTGCCTGCTTATTTATAATAAGCATATTATGTTAGGGGTAAATAAAACTCGAAACTGTGCAAATATTTATTGTACAATAGCATTAAATACTAGTACTTTCTGTAGAATTCAAGGTCGTATACGACAACCTTGTTTGGTTGTCTTATTACAATATCTTATCTATTTAATGTTACTACATACTAATCATGGTTAGTTTCCTTTCATGTTGTCTTACCTTTCATATTTATTACTAAGCCTCTGTTTATTATGTCAGTAGCCTTAATCAAACTTGTGACCTCTCGGATTATTCCCAGTTTTAATCTCTGAGTTATTGAGAATTATGTTTTATTTAATTATGAGCCATAACTACTTTTATCACTTGTTACTATATCCTGAAAAATACAAATGTTTTTGTAATTGAAGATTGAAATATTGAAAACCTCTCGCCAACCTGCATTGGAGCAGAGTAGATAGTAACTAGATACCCTTTCTTTTATAAGTAGGAGATTGGCCATGAAAATAAACTAATAATTATAAAAATTATGTAAAAAAACACGGATGATATATGAATCAAAGAAAAAAATAAATGTTGTAGATTAGTAGAAATTATTTAATATTAATTGAATTATTTCAATCATATCTACTATTAAAATAATCAAGATAAATTACTGACATCCCGACAAAATATTATGATGCTATAGTAAAGAAAGCATTATAGAATTGTTAATTTTTTTTCTCTTGTATTTATCTTTTCAAAAACCCGAAAAAATATAAAATATACTGACCTTAAATACCTCTTGTTAACTATGATATATCTCATCATCATATATCACCATAAACTTAAAAATCATTTTTAAAACTACATTTATGTTATGTTTGTAGTTAATATTTACAAATACATGGACACATGCATCTTTGTTGGAGGCTGGCAAAGGACTGAATTGTCTGAAACTCACTACAGTACGAAGTGTGTCCTAGATGCGCGTGCGCAAGTCGTTAATTTAATTATATCACCTGTATTATACATCGTGATTCACAGCTGAGGTTTTTGTTAGGATTTATTTGCACAGATTTTGTTTGAATTTTATTAAATATTCTGTTTTTGTGTACCTTTTTTCATAAAGTAGCTGATACTTTAGATACATATTTGTTACTGGACCAAATCAGGAATTTTAAAAAATGACCAGGAAGGATTAATGAGTATGTACTTTTGTTAGTAGTAATATTAATCTAACCTAGCCAATTAGGGTTTGACTCTCTCGCTTTTTATTTTTTTTTTCTTTCTCTCGCTTTTTACTCTATTTTCTTTTCGTTTTTATAATATTGTGAGCCATGGTTTTAAAGGATAATCACTTTGACCTAAGGGGTCAGGGGGGGTAAGGGGTAGGAAATATTACTTAAATATTGCTACAACAGTAATGGCAATACCATGGATGGAATTTAGGGCATTTCAGTATAATTTAAACAAATGTCATCTCTGTACAAACACATTGTATTGTTCTGAATGTGAATAACATACGGGCTCTAGAATGTTGTATAGTGCCTAGATTAGAAGTGACATTCTATGATAGGTATTGTGATGCGCTTTGTACTCTTTTCTACAGGATGATTATAGAAGTATTTTTGGACAATCGATTCTTTGTCTGTAATTAAAAAATTCGCCATGCGTTTTAAATTTGACCAGTGAATCCATTTCCTCTCTACATACGTAGAGTGTGGGTTACAAGAGAGTCAGAGATGTCTCTCAGCAAATTCGCCCTTTGGTAAACACAAGCTTAATATAAAAAGCTTATTATAATGTAAAGGATTATATTAAATTTAGGAAGTTTTTGGGAATGTACTGCTGTACTATGTATATTTAGCTCAAAGCGATATTGTAAAGAAGCGATAGAAAAAAAACCGTGGCTGAGTTCAATGTGAGCTTTTCTCAGACCAAGGCACGTTAGGAACCCTCGTAACTTTACTTTTAAATTTCCGACCTTACATGATAAATATTACTTTCAAATATTGTTACAAAAGTGCTAAGAAACTAAGCATAATATCTACTAATATTATAAATGCGAAAGTTTGCCTGTTTGTTACCCAATTACGCCTAAACTACTAAACCGGTTTTAATGAAATTTGGTACAGATATAGTTTAGAGCCTGAAAAAGTAGAGAGAGAAAGGGAGAAAGAGAAAGAAAGAAGCTTCATTTTTTTAACTATCACGAAATAGTATTGATTTTGATTTTGACTTTTATGACATACAAAACTACCTTTTTGTTTCTGTTAAATGGGTATGATAATATTTAACCCCTTCAGCAGAAGCTGTCAATCATTTATAGTTATTAAAACGCATATATGCTTATACAATATAGTTAGTTATAGTATAGTAATAGTTTACAATCACATTTAGTAGATTATACTGACTTATAAACAAACATATGAACTTTATGATCCTCTTTATGACACATGCACTATATGATATGTGATATAAGGTTTATCTAGACAACAGAACTTTGCTTTCGATTTGTTTAACTGACTTCTGAAGAAAGGTTCTGTTTATAATTCTATCATTCTGTTATGACTTGTTTACCTTGCAATATTTAATCTTTAAGGTCATGTGCACACTGATTTAAAATTACTTCAACTTGGTAGAAAGACGTATCTTATAAGACATTTAAATTATGCTAACTTTAAGTTTAATTTTGTATTTCTTTTGAATTTTATTAGTTATAGTGTTCTTTTAACTAGGTTATTGTTTGATATTTTATATGTCATTCGGTAACAGTAAAGTTTTATTGTAGTGAGGTGATACGTATCCCCTCTCCTACTGGGAGGGAGGCCTGGCCCTATAGTGGTCCGTTAATAGGCTGATAATGATGATGATGATGATACGTGGGATTATACAATTAATATTTTTATTTCCACTTCTAAGTAGCATGTTTAGGTCTAAAGTATTGTTGCAACTTCATCAATCAGAACACAGCAATGCTGTTTGGTGAATTAAATCAGCCGTCGTCGTTTCGACGGCAACCTTGGCGCAGTGGTATGCGCAGTGAATTTTTAAAACGGAGGTCCTGGGTTCGATTCCCGGCTTAACCGATTAAGATTTTTTAAATTGGTCCAGGTCTGGAGAAGGTTTCGGCCGTGGCTACTTACAACCCTACCGACATAGACTTACCGCCAAGCGATTTAGCGTTCCCGTAGGAACCGAAAGGGGTGTGAAGTTCGTCCTACTCCTAACAAGTTAGCTCGCTTTCACTTTCATCATCACTTATCATCAGGTGTAATTACTGTCAAGGGCGAACTGAATTAATAATGAATAAAAAAGGAAAAGCGAAGCAGTTGTATTTTCCAAGTCGGACTCTCTCACTATGACAATTTTATTATTATTATTTGATGTGGCCTCATCATTAAATTAACAAATTTAATAGAAACTAAAACTAATTTTGACTAATTTTAATTCCAGACTCATGGTATACAGAAGACGTCGAGACTATGCCCCACTTGTCGGGGCTGAAGACCTGAGGGTCCTAGGTGCAGCCCGGAAACCTTGCACTGAGCTAAAAAGCCTCAACGGGGTATCAAACACGCGACAACGGTGAATGATAACTACTTCCAACCTCTACCATTGTTGCTGAAGTCATAATCAAGTCGAGAGCGACTTTTACGATAGGCGGTTTATTTAAAGTTATAATTTAATTGTTATGCAAATAACATATTTGTATGCCAAATATAGATAGTAATTTGGGTAATGGATTAATATGTCACTAATTTATTATTGTAGAGGAGCAATATTTTATTGTAAAGCGATTGTAAGATAATTTAGAAATCAAATCAAACGAAAACATCTTAATTTCGGAAAATGTTATCACGGAAAATACAGGTTAGAACCAAATTCTTTTTAAATTCTTTTTAAAAACCCTTACATTACTTATATGTATTCTAATGACAAATTTATTTTTAATACGAAATTGTAAAATAATGATGTAACTAGATATTTAGAAAAAAAAAACTTGTAACTTGTATAAAATAATACCTTAATCGCATGTAAAGTTAGATTAATGTCACGTTAATTTTGAATTTACAATGTCGATACTTATTCTTAAAGTACTGTGCAGGCATGGACAGAATAAACGTAAACAAAGAATCGACGTGTTAAAGTGGACGAGTATTATGTTTGTTTCTCTCTATCCTTTTTTCGATGGCTCAACTGTACATATTTCTAAATATTGCTCATGCCGTCATAAAGCTCATTCAATGTATGTTAAGGTTTATGTTATTAGAATACGACCTATTTTCGAGATCTAGACAATAACCAAAACAAATAGTAGGGACAACATAGTCAGTATTCACCGACTAAGAAAATAGGTTGGACTACGAATCGATCGAATCAATAATCTATTAAACCAAGTCTAAATCGATAGATTAAATTTTTTTTGAAGTGAAGAATGAATTACATCAGTTCTCAAAAGTGCTGTGAATATGAAATCTGTATATAAATATAAGTTATAGATAGTGTTTTTAGTTTAGTCTTATAGACTAAGAGCCTGCGATCGCGAGACCTTCGTCATTTTATAAAAGTTGACGGCACATGCAGCTTTACCATAGTTTAGTATGATACGCAATTTTAGACCACGGTGGCTTTCGACGCCAATAGGTATTAACACTCCATACCATCATTTGTCCAAGTCTCAATGAAATCTAATGTTCTTACTTTTTTAAAGAATTTCACGATCATCTTCGCATTCGCCAGGCACTTTGTTTTGTGGCAACTCTTCGCTAGAGACTTATAAAGTTGTAACTTTAACAGAGTTTTCGTCGAATGGTTTCAACTAAGCTTAGTGACTGGCCACTGGGGAAACGATTTTTAATAATATGCTCAGAGAAGATATAAGATAATTATGATTTATACTTCAATTGTTAAGGGGTTGGACCCTTAAAACTTGCTAAACCCACCACGGCGCAAACTCCATACTTGCCTTCCGTACTTAAAATGAGTACGAGCATGAGCTGACAAAGTTTCAGCCTTTATGAAATGACAAAGGTCTAGCGATCATCGGCTCTTGATCTTTTGTATTGTATTTTCTGAATATTGCTTGTGAGGTAAAGATTTCCTTATGAACTTTTTTATATAATGACATGAAATGAAATACTTTATGGTGTTTTTGCGTATGCTTCTTAATTGCCTTGTTGGTCCAGTGTTTACCCAACGTGGTTTCGGATCACAAAGTCCCGGGGTTGGTCCTGGGTAAACAATATTTTAATTGATATGAAAAACTGCTTTTGCAATTTCAGTTAGATTTTAAAATTTAAAAAACGGATAACAATTTTATTTGTTCCTAATTAGACTTTAGGTTTTAGCAAATTATTATTAAAAGTGTTTATTAACTACTATATTTATTTATATGTGCGTATGTGTAACAATGCGGTCCTGGGTTTGAGGTCAAATTTATTGACGGCCTCCGTGCGCAATTATAAGAACAGTGAATTTATAACACGAGAGGTCCTGGGTTTATTTTTCCGGCTGGGCTGATTAAGATCTTCTAAATTGGTTTAGGTCAGGCTTTCAAAGACGTACCGCCAAGCGATTTAGTGTTGTGTATAGAAACTGAAAAGAGTGTGGATTTCATCTTGTTTCGTATTCTTTTGTGTATAAGTTAGCCCGCTTCTATCTTAGATTGCATCATAACTTACCATCGCATTGGAGCACAGTTCCATATTCCCTCCTATAAACAGGGCTGGGCAAAACACATGCTTTGATGTAATTAAAATACAAATTTACGAAATAGTATCTTGCATGTATTTAAAATATTATGATGTATTTTCAAGCCATAAGTATTTGAAATGCTAAATGCAAAATACCTTAGCCTCAGATATTGAAAATACCAATTACAAATTACATTTTTAAGAAGTAATTAAAATGCAAATACCGAATACGTATATGTATTTCAGTTACGTAATTTAATTACAGGTAATTGAAATACTGCCCCACCCTGCCTATAAGGGCTAACGCTAAAACTCGCGCGGGTGCGGGCGCGAGCGCACGCGGCGGGCGACCGCCGCGGGCCACAAATCCGCGCGCGGGCACCCGTCGCGTGCGCCCGTCTCAGTTAGCGCTGCTAGTATAATTTTGATGTCGAGCGCGTACAGTTGTGTGGAGTAGATTACCATGGATTATTTACTAATTTATTATTTGGCAAAAAGACGTCAACGAAAACAACCACATAACCTGTTCTTGATAAGTAGGTTACTCAGCGGAAAATTCGATAATTCATTTGCCATATCCCATAATACTGGCCTAAATTGTTGTATCGATGTTCATGATTGTACCTAAACTCCGGCGCGTGTGACCGTAGCATCTAGCGGCGCTCGACTGATTTGTAGAAACAAACCCGCTCGCGTGTGCCCGTCGCGGGCGTCCGCGCCGTGTACCCGCCGCCCGCCGCGCGGGTAAGAATCCGCCACCCGCGCCCGCGCTCCGTCGCTGCCCATACTATTTTTCGCGAGCGTGCACCCACGCGAGTTTTAGCGTTAGCCCTAAACGACCAGACCCTGTACTAATAATATTTTTTGACAATCAAAATCGATAACATAAATAGACGATTTTTCGTAAACCGCTGACCATTATCAATTTCTTCCTATTAAACTCTTGAACAAAGTCAATAGTCAATCTGTTAATAATTGTACTATCAATAGGTAATGTATTATTAATAAATAATAACCCAGAGTATTATTAGTATAGTTGTTAATGATAGTTTTAAGTAGACAATGTGTTTTATGTATCGCGGTGTAAATAGTATTTTTTATTTCATTGATTTTTTGTTGTAAAATATTATTTTTGCTTGCATTTATTGATGGAAGTGTGATTTTTCATATTAATTTTTGGGTATAACTGTACGTCGTTAATTCAAAATATGATGTACACTAAAATTAAACTAAGTAATTGCAAAAAAACGTGTCGTGTCTTTTTTAAACATTTTTTAAAAGGATGTCACCATTTTTTTTCGTCTCTATTTTAGTTTAGTTCGTCTAAACGACGCTAAAACGACATTTTTTAGATAATTTAGTAAAACAATAATTTCTTTTGTTAGTTAGATGAATTGTTTAATGTATTTATTTATTTATCTGTATTATTCATATATTGACAAAAAAATATCAATAAATACCTAGTTCTATTTTATATGTATGTTTTATTTTTAAAATTCCTATTCACAATATATATTGTAGCATTAAATTATTTAAGTCTTACCCATGAAAAGATTTAAATTATTCAATATCTAATTTTTTCATTCGTTTTCCATTCAAGATCTTTAAAAAAAGTAATTTTATTCCAAAAAAATATTTATTTTATACACTAGTAAGTATTTTCGATGACATAATTAAACTTAATAATACTAAATGGTAATATTGATTACGTGTAGTGAGTAGACGGCGTACTGTACGAGTTAAAAAAATATACGTGACTTATTCATTTTAAATACTGAAGTCATATTTATTGAAACTAAGCAATTTATATTATGCTTCGCTTGCATTATATTTGTAGGTTGTATGGTCACCATATTTTTGTATTCAAAAATATACAGTTTAGTAATTAGAGTATTATTAAAATATTTTTATACAGAATTGACGAGGAAATGCCTGATATCTCGTGGATATCGCCTATACCAGCAAAATTTCACAGGCCATGCAATGTACACGTCTTACAATACATTGCTGTTCACCCCTTAGCCTTTAGTTTCACCAGACAGCCTGCTCGGGAAAGCACTACCGTGCTTACGATCTGCCTTTGCCCTACCTTTTGATCTGATTGCCGATGTAATTACACATGAAGTTTTTCACCATTGTCCGAGGTTCTTAGTCGTAGGGCAGTATTAATTTATTTATAAGTACGTACTTGTACGTAGGCAAAACAAATTAAATAAGATAATCATAGCTATCACAGATCAGGCGTGATTTAAATATGTCATACATTTCATAGGCGTGATTGAAATGTATGCCTTGAAGTAATGCTTCAATTTACAGTTTACAAAATAAAATTAATGATTGATTAGTTATTGTTACTGTAATGACTGTTTTTGCGCTTCATTGTACTGAACAGATAAAGGTCATAAGATGTCTATAACACGTTAGATTTTATTCACTTACCTGAAGGCAATAGTAAATGAAATCAATTGTTTTCTAGGCTATATGTATGCTGGTGTACTTTTACAGTAAATTTATTTTATACTGTATGTTTTTAAGTCCACAACTTATCCAAAACTAGATGATGTGATTTATATGTGGATTTTGTAATTTCAATGTATGTTTTTAAGGAAGATTTTAATAAATTATACAAATTATTTGAAGATTTTCGTAATTTAATCTATCTCTTTAACGAATAGTGTTTATGCCATTAAAACCTAAAATTATGGTGTTGCTACATAAGTTAGGGCAAATTATTTGCACCTCTGTGTTTTACTGTATAAAGTCGAAATTATAACGTCTTTTGGTCATTGGCCTACTTTATACAGCCCCGTATGTAAGCATAGTATTCGGTAGGGTTTTTGATGATGTGTATAATTGTGTTGTTTTATAAAGATATAGTTCAATTTAATAATGCATTTATTAATTTTGCTTATTCATTTGATAACCCTAATAAATTCGGAATTATATTTAAATAACACAACGCACAAAATCAAAATAATTTTGAATAAATACAAATCGTTTCGAGCACGGCGTTGTATCGAGAATGTGAATTATGAAAATCTGAAGATTGCGAATTTTGCGGAGAATACTTTAAGATTTTTGAAGAAGACTGAGAGATATGGAGAGTATTTGAAATATTTTAACGTGAGTGATTGTAGTGCTGGTGAAAGTGGCAGAGTTTATAAAAAAGAACATGTTGTGAACGGATTATTGGTAAATGAAGAAGTTCCTGAAACCCATTGGGAGGAATATAAGGTATAGAAATATGATATTTATAATAATAATTTTTACCGGTGTGAGGTCGCAATTTTAGCAATTTGGAACCCCAACGTAGGTATAATAGGCGCCTATCTGTTGAGCGATTTGTTGACTTATGTCAGAAACTTTACTCTTCGCGAATCTCCTGATTCCTATGAAGATCGTTCACAGAAATCAATCGCTCACCTCGATACAGAGCATAACTCGCTCCATCGTTTGTTCAGTGACAGAACCTTCTTATACCTAAGGCCCATATTTACCATATCAAGCAAAATGTGTTCCCTATATTTATCTTACAGGCAGCATACAACAAAGACTATCTAAGCGGTTATCATGAGAAATCTGCGCTACAAACATGGAGGGAGAACTTAAAAAGAGTGGCAACACATAACCAGCAGTTTCTCGCTGGACAACAAACTTATACCCTACATCTCAACCATTTTGGAGATTGGGTAAGTATCTGTATCAATCTCACACGTATCTTATCAATTCACACTGTTTGTTGAAACAACCCATTAAGAATTCTAGGCATTTATTGACACTATCTGTACGGTCGGTAGTAGAACCAGTGATTGAAGAACACTATGCCTAGCAATGGTAGTAAAGGGGCAAAACAAGAATAGAATGTGAGAAAGCTATAGCTTACCTAGTGTCTGAAGATATTCCGCTTCGAGCAAAAATCTTTATGTACAAATTTTTGATCATATATGAGGCGTGATCTCAAATATATGATCATAGGCAATGGCCCATGCCTTAGATGTTTTGTTAAGGTTAATAATGCATATTAGTCAAATTAAGCGAAGTGGTACTTCATAAAAAATTTAATTTTAGTTAGTTAAAGCTAAACTTATTTGTGTAGACTTTGCTTTTGAGTATAGGTACATAACCTATGCTTCAACTGTCGCCAGTTGGGCCTGAGGAAGCTCATTTAATGAAAACTAACCGTATGCTCAAAATTTTTTAAAATTTTTTTAAATTTGTGCCTCTGAAAAATTTAATAGCAATACTTATTTCAGCCAATAGCTGCATACATCGTGCAGTTACTAAAGCTAATAAAAACCATTCCCTTGTATGATCCGGCGGAGGACCACAAAAAGACGACATATCGGGACAGTTTACATCGTACGATACCAAAAAAGGTAGTAAACTAAGCTTCTTATTGTTTTTGTTCTTCGTCCAACATTACCTTTTGTTTATATAGGTATTGTGATGGGTCTTTTACGGAGAATAAGGTTTCTGGAAGTTAACGGTAATACACTCGTAGGTACCTCCGAGAATATGCTAGTCTGTCCCGGTTATCATTAAAATATAATAGTGATTGTAATAAAGTCACTGCCTTTCAACCTTCATTGGACCAGCGTGAAGTGTCTAAATAAAGCACTCTCTTATAGATGGAGGGCCTAGCGAGTCATTCAAATATGCCAATAATGATGGTGTTACCAAAAATATCTCAATAACTTACATTATTTACCCCACCTACTTTGAATTAGCATACCTACGTCATCACTATTCCTCCTGTGTCCATTGTTAGCATTGAAGGTAACTGTAGTTGTTTTCGCTAAATCGCATAGAGCATCCAGATTCAAAAGGAACGATATGTCTAAAAGATAGATGGATTTTTATTTTTATTTATAGACTAATTGATACGATTCATGTAATAAGGATAATAGAACTTTTTGTGACAGAGATCGTTCGGGGAAGTAATACCACCGTGCTGTTATCTGATACTAAGTAAGATTACCTTATCTAGGCACTATTCGCTTGGGCACAAAATGGCAGTTCTTAGGACGTTTGCATGCCCTGCAAAGCGTAGTTTTTAGGTGATATCTTTCCACTTATCATAAGTGGGCCATCTGCTTGGCCCATCAACTTACATATTTATGGCTGATTTTGTCACATTTCCAGGTAGACTGGCGTGCAGCAGGCTACACTCCCAAACGTGAGGAGCAGTGGCACTGCGGCGCTTGCTATGCCTTTGCCGTCGCCCACGCGTTGCAAGCACAGCTTTATAAGAAGCATAGGAATTGGAAGGAGTTGAGGTAGACATTGCATGCTCCATAGCACTTTATTTAGATGCAGGGTTTCACTGGATTGTAGTGGGTAATTTAGTCACTTGATATTTGGTGAATACCATATAGTTATTCAGCCGAAAATGGATTCCAGCGCGGTCACGTTATCAGTGATTTCTTCCACAGCCCAAACCTATTCCTAAAGTTCTTCTAAAACCTAAAAATATGTTTATTATGTTTACTTGCGCATGGCAGGTACAGGTATACGGGGTATAACGACAGAGGGGAGTAAGAATGATATACGCAGAATGCACTTTAATATAAAAGAGAAGAAAAAAAAAGCCACTGTTTTCGTTGACGGAGTTATGAATGTTTTGCGTGTATTATTTCTCCACAAAGACTATCACAGAGTAAATAACAACGTTGTTCAACATGTTACATTTGTCTTCTAGCCCTCAACAAATTGTGGACTGCAGCTTCAGGGACGGCAACCTCGGTTGCGAAGGCGGCTCTCTGCAGGCTGCCCTGAGATACGCCGCGCGAGATGGTCTCACCGCGGAGACCTATTACCCTTATATTGGGAGGGTATGTTAATATGTTTCTATTGATGGTGGGGGAAACTATCTCATTCGGGTATACTTATGTATTTGTAGTTCCAAATTGAAAACCATAAAGCAACTGTAACACTCAAATTACAAGTAGCGGCACGAAACTAGCGCTGACCGTTATTGCGCAGAAGTAAAAATTTAGGTATCATGGGGGAGTTTGAGGAATGAAGGGCGGGCGTGCGAAGCGGTGAGTGGCTCCCCAGTCGCATTCCGTCCCCCGCACCGAAACGGCGCACCGACGACTTCCAGTGTACAGTCTCGCTCTGAGTCGTATTGTTACTATTGTTAATTTTCAGTTGGTTTGTTAAATATAATTATATATTTTGTTGTTTTTTTAAGTTTGTTTATGAATTTAAAGGGAATAATATACCTAGAAGAAATACCGTTTTGCGACCCCAGGCGTGTTACCATTGCCTGATTCAGATTAGACTAGTCTTATATCTAAAATAAAAATTGACAATATAATAATGTTTTATTTTTCTACAATTTTCTTTTCAAAATTTATTTATTTATTTATGGTAACTATTTATACTATATAATTATGTCTTAAGTAATACGAAATTTTTGGAAATTAGAACTATGAACTATAAGATATATAAGCACAAACACGCACGTAACGTACACAAACACATACACACACACGTATGCACCCACGCACACACATACACACACATACAGATTAAAACGATGTAACATGATTTGGCTATTAATTAGGTAATTAAAGTAAATATTGTATTGCGTACGCGACGGTACGGATGCGCAGCCATCCCTTCTACGTTACGTTCAGCGCTAGACTTACATGCCGCTAGTTATACCCCCTTTGTCACTAGCGTCTAATGGAGAGAGATTATTTGAATAGTAGTTTTTTTTTTTTTTTAATAAGAAATAAGCCCGCGCTTGACCATTATCTCATTTCATTTAAAAGTGGCGAAGTCCACTAGTAGTCATATTTTTGGTGAATGAAAAATTGGCAGAGTGACGCTTTGAGTACTGCTGATTTTACAATCTCTCCCTACGTTAAGGCAAAAATGATTTAATTGACAATTTAATTAACTGAAGATTATTATTGAAATTTTTTTTTCCTCGATCAGACTATTCAAAAGCACTTGTACAAACGCTTACTTAAAATAATTATGAATTTTGAATCTAGAAAGGACATTGCCACTACAACAGACTCAAACACAGAACGAGAGCTCGTCGTTGGGCCACGTTACCAGCGGGGGACGAAGAGGCGATGGAGCGAGCGTTGGCCACCATTGGACCATTAGCAGTCGCTGTCAACGCTTCTCCCTTCACCTTTCAACTTTATAGGTAGACTTTTAAATGTTTCAGGCGTCAGAAACCCTCTTTCGTGGCGTGGTGTATAGTGATGAAAATCAAAAATCAAAATCAATTAATTTATAACAAGCTCTCTTGAAACGTCGAGTCTGTCAGTACGTAGTGACTCTACCACCGGTTCGGAAGGCAGATTGTATGCGCAGTGGATTTACGGACGGAGCTGAGGTCGATTTCCGGGAGGGCCGATTGAGAATTCCTGAATTGGCTCAGGTCTGGCTGGTCCGATTCTTCGGCCGTGTCTAGTTACCACCCTGACTACAAAGACCTACCGCCAAGGAAATCGTTCAGGAACAATATACATACATATTATATATGCTATACGTCGTACAGAATCCGAAAGGTGTGTGGATTTTATCCTATTCCTAAACAAATAACCCGTTTCCATCTTAGATTGCAACACATCATAGCACCAGGAGAGATTGCAGTCAAGGGCCAACTTGTGCCAAATAAATAATATTATAGCTTTCCTAATTAATGACACCAAGGAAACCTCTGCGTCTTTTACTGCCATAAGAACCGGTGATGGGGTTACCACAAGTCTGTTTTTTAACTTAAAAGGTATATTAGTTGGGAGTGATCTGATCTACGGATACGTTTGATGAAAATCGAAAAAGACGTCACAAAATACGATTACATATTTTTCACAACACCCTCAATCATCATCATCTTTATCAGCCTATTAACGCCCCACTACAAGGCTGGGCGTCTCTCCTTATAGAAGAGGGGATATGGAGCGTACACCTTCATGTTATACCCATACTCCCTCAATCATCATCATTACCAGCCTGTAGACGTCCACTGTTGGACATAGGCCTTTTTTAGGGACTACCAAACACAACGATCCCGAGCCGCCTGTTGCCAGCGGCTCCCTGCGACACGTTTGATGTCGTCAGTCCATCTGGGTGGGGGTCGACCAACGCTGTGCTTTCCGGTGCGGGGTCGCCAATCTACCTACGTGCCCCGCCCATTGCCACTTCAGTTCTACGACTCGCTGAGCTATGTCGGTTACTTTGGTTCTTCTGCGGATCTCCTCATTTCTGATTCGATTACGCAGAGATACTCCGAGCATTGCTCGTTCCATCGCCCGCTGAGTGACTCTGAGCCTTCTTGTGAAGCCCGCAGTCAGCGACCAAGATTGACTCCCTCAATATCGCTATAAAATGTATAAAATGAAAGGGCTTGAAAACCGGGAATGCATTAGCAGTGCCTCTGGCGATGTAATAACTTAATTTATATTTCCAGAAGCGGTATTTATAACGACCCATTCTGTGTTCCTTGGAAACTCAACCATGCTATGCTACTCGTAGGATATACCCCAGACTATTGGATTCTACTTAACTGGTGGGGGAAGCAATGGGGAGAAGACGGGTATATGAGGTATGTTGTTTATATACTTTTATACTCCATCATGATCATCAGGGTATGATGATGACGAGGGCCTAATGAATGACCACTAATAAGCCAGACTTTCCTCAATACGAGATTTGGAGCTGGACACGTCACTCTGATGTATTGCGGTTTGGCGAACCTAGGGAATGTTTGGCAACAGATATTTTGTGATTAATTAAGGGATGATCCGGACCGATATTTTAACGTGGTCTTCAAAAAATATATGACCCAATACCCGAACCCAGGACGTCAAGGTTTGTACCCTAACTATAAATAATCATTAAGTTTTACATAATACTAATAGGTAAAATAAAATTATGGTGAATGGGTTTTGATAACCAAGTTAGTTTTTATCGAAAAACTTTTTAAAATTATTATTGTTATTTAAAAAGCAATTTTATTTCAGGATTCGAAGAGGCTTTAACATTTGTGGAGTTGCAAATATGGCTACGTATGTGGAAATATAATGAAAAATTTGTTTTATATTGGTAAAAATGTAAATAAATAATGCTGAGTTCGTCAAAATTTTAACAAAAATTAATTTTTTCCCTTTCGTACCTGGCAAAGACTATTTTCTTTTTTTTTACGTTTTTTTCAAATATAATTATATTTGTTCTTTCTTTCAAGATATAAATTTTTTAGATGTATTTAATGAATTTATTAGAATTCCCTTGATTATAAGTTGTACTATGGATTTCCATCCAGTAAATCTACAGTCCATTGACTCTGGGGCGAAAAATTTCCATCAGCAAGTATATTTATTATCCGTAACATTGTAATAATGAATTCAGTCGTTACTATTATCTGTCGCTTTTAGAATAAATTATTGCGAACCCGCGCTCCGTTAAATATTTAAGGTAATTGTACTAAAAACGTTTGCCTTATCTGCAGACAAATAGCTTCCCGGTCTTATTTAAATATATTGCGCATTTGACTGTCACTTATTAGGTATTATTGTTTGTTATTCAATCAAAACGTGTTTTACATTTAATGTTGTAATTTGTTTAATTTAAGCAACAATGATTGTAAATTAACTATGAGGTCGCATAAATGACGGATAAAAAAATTAGTGAGGTTTTAATACTTTGTCTTTTCTCATGTAAAACCCTAGTATTTAAGCAAAATAAAACCATTCTTCTCTCATTTATTAGTATATTACTTTTTTTTTTAAATTATCAACAAGGTTTATTTACCAATATATAAAAAAACTAAATCCGCTCCTCCATTTGCGGGGCTTTTAAGGGTCAAGCAACCGGTGTTCAGGGTTCCAGAACATCCTACAACAACAATAGGATCTGTCTTCCGCCTTCTGTATCAGACCCTTGATCCAACAGCTAAGCGAAAATGTTGACTTCACAATAAGACCAATGACTGAATCGACTATAGGAACAATAATTCCACATAGGGGTAATCACGTGAGCAAGGTCCAAGTATGGGCAAAAAAAGCAAATTATAACTTGTACTGAAAATGTTTTCATGTCAAGAGTGAGGTTTGTGAAATCACAGGTCATCATTATCGGCCTATTTAATCATCTAACGCCTACCCCTTCACATGAGAGAGTATATGCAGCTTAGACCCACCACGTTGCTCACATGCAGCATAAGGTTAGTGTGACAACTCTTCAACGGTCACTATTAGATGATGAATGATATTGCCCGGTACCGACGGCTTAACGTGTTCTCCGAGGCACGGGAGTGTAATACCAGCACTAAAAACAAAAAAGCTCTATTTGGCGCTGTTTCTTTTAGATAGGTAAACGTCGCCAATTTTTCAAAACTATGCTGAGGATTTTCACCCATGAGTTTGTGGACGGATAGCAAAAGCTGAACACCACGCCGCCTGACTCTGATCCGAAACTACTTAAAAATAACAGATGAAGCTTTCAAATCAATTTTATTTTTTTTAAATCCCAAGCACTTAGCAGCGCCTTTGTGCATTTGGGTTTCTATGCAGATCACTCCTAAAAGCCAAGGTCTGTCGCAACGTTTATATCCGTTGATGCGATTAGCCTAAATAATATAGAATGCGCAAATAATGGAATAATATAATTTGAGAGCATTGCTCTTTACATGCATCTCAGACAGGTAATCTTATTTAATGAAGGTTATGTACTTTTATACAAGTCAAGTGCAAGTAGAACTTGCGTAACATGGGTTCCGCACAAATATGACTTAGTCGTTGAAAAACTGCTTCCGTCGCCAAGGGCGTAGCCAGGATTCTATATATTGAGACAAGTAAAGAAATCTCTAGATAATATCGCATTAGTCGTGGATTTTACCATACTAATGCGAATGCTGCATCTAGGAAGTAAAACAGTGGCCTCTTCCCTATTCCTTATCCCGCTCCACTCCTATCTATGGGAGCTCGTGAGCATTTCATTTTTTTTATTTTTACAACTTAGTCCTTGAATGCAAGTGGTATGTGCTGTGGATTTATGAGACGGAGGTCCATGGTTCGATTCTCGGCTGGGCCCTGTTAAGATCTTAATTGGATCAGGTCTTGCTGGTGCAGCGCCAGGCGATTTAGCATCCTGGTACGACGTCGTGTAGAAAGCAAAAGTGGTGTATATCTCATCATATTTCTAATAAGTAAGTCCGCTTCCATCTTATATTGCATCATCACTTCAACCAGCTGTGATTGCAGTCAACTTGTAATAAGTAAAAAAATGGGTTTACCGTGATATCTGCACGTGCAATATAAAAGATATACTCACGTTCAACGAAATGGCAAGAATTTCGTTTTAGATTTAGCTACGGAACCCTAAAAAGTGTAACTCGTGTCACCTTGGATTACTATAGAGAATAAGATTACAGGATTAGGAGCTACAATTAAGTTAATTACTTGTAATTACAATATGTAATAAAATAAACAAGACAGTGGTATGAAAATTAAGCAAGCTTGTACTTACTTTAGTGTAGACGATAGTAGATATTTCTGCTATTAACAGTCACCATCATCGTAATCATTTTTAGCTGATGGACGTCCACTGTTATAATAGGCTTCCTAATAAGGAGTTACAAACACGATGGTCTAGAGCCACCTGGATCCAGCGGTACTCTGCAAATTGTTTCATGTCATCAGTCCACCTATCGGAGGCTCAACCAACATTCCTGGCATAATTCAAGCACCTAAATGTCCATCTACATAGCTATTTTTATAAGCCTATTAATGGCCCAATACGGGGCTACCCGCCACGCTGCTTCAAAGCGGGTTAGTGGGCTTACAGTGCTCTCCGAGGCATGAGTGTGTAATAACATTACAATAAAATCATAAAGACTGCTTCGATAGTCGAGTGGTTAGCCTATGTGGCTTTGATCACGATGTTCTGGGTTCGATTCCTGGGTCACGGAATAATTCTGAGCTTTTTCATTCTTCTATGAAATATTCAGGACATTCCAAGCCCGGAGCCTGGAAGTTGGTGGTGATACATCTCCGGCCTAACCTAACCTAAGCCCGCCAATCCGCATTAGAACAGCGTGGTGGGTGTACGCTCCATATCCCTTCTCCTATAAGGGCGGAGGCCAGGCCCTGTAGTAGGCCGTGAATAGGCAGATAATGATGATGAAATCATAAAAACCTTTTAAAAGCTATCGCAGTTAAACCTATCCACAAAAACATTTTGCTTTTTCGCCAAACATAGTTTACCAAGACGTTTCCGGTCTCGGAAGCTGGAAAGGCATAACTTCGCAAAGCGACTAAGGAATAATGTAAACGTTTTGTACCTGACTGAGGGATACCCTATCTACCAGGTTACAGTATTCTGCTTTGTTAATTCAGTTTTAGTTTCTTGTCATAAAATATATCGTGTATTTCTTTCTTTTAAGAAATTTTCTATACCTACCCAACCGCCCAGAGTTGGTTTGAACGTTGATGGTTTAACACCTTCGTGCCTGTTATCTCGGTTATTCATCAATCATCTTAATTCCCGGTCAATATCATTAGCATCTGATAGTGATAGGTATAGAATCAAAGATTAGACATCAGTTGGTACGCTCCAAATCCCTTTCCCTGTAATGAAAGTTGTAACGAAATTGATTAATGCGATACCTGGTTACTCGACTTGTTATTTCGCGGAAGTCGAAACTTACATACATGCATAACATCACACCTCCTTCCCATAAGGGTAGGCAGAGACCAGATCCCGCTTGCCACGGTCCTTGCATACTTCCATAGCTCCTTCAACTCTCATTAATCCTTTCATACAAGTTCGTCGGTTTAGAGAACTGACCTGGCTATTTTTTTAAAATGTCCTAAATTTGGTTAAGGAACATTCGCCTAAGTCTTCCCTACCAACAATTCCATTCATCCTTCTAAATCTCTTTTGTTAATCTACTTTCATTCATTCTCTCTACATGCCCAAACCATCTAAGCATCCCTTTCTCTATTATAGTCACCATCTTCTTTTACACCACACTTTTCTCATATTATACTATTGTTAACTCTGTCACTCGATATTATTCCGTACATACTTACTTCTAAATGCTCTCATCTCTACCGCATTTATTATACTTTTACGCTTCTGTCATAGCCAACTTTCACTACCATACATACGACTTACCTTAAATTGGGACTGGAAGTTAAACTGTAATTTGGTCAAACATTTAAGTAACTCGAGCGATAAACCGTAACGAATACGTATGGTAATTGGCAAATTATCGCACAGCAAAAATATTTCATTGTTTAAACGTTTTGAATGGCTCTTTATCTGCAGGTTTTATTGTCTGTACTTTACCCGATACCCGTGACTTCAGTAAATTACGTCATCGGTAAATTCAAGGGTCTTTAAAAAAGATGAAACAATTAATAAGGGTGCCAGTTAGTAGCCGATAAAGACAACAGTAGATGACGTGTTGCACCGCCACTTCCATCGAGCCAGCAGAGGCTCTCGATCTACAGAATAGTATTAGGTGAAGATAGACAGATACAAATTTGAATCGCATGCTGTCGAGTATCATTAAAACTTATACGGGATGTCCTGCGTTAACGATGAAAACAACGCTTTCCCTACTTGCGGCCTATGTTGCACTCTGCGGCGGACCGCAACGAAATCTCGTAACGCCATAGTAGCTCAGTTCAAATTCTCGTTTTGCGAGAAAGGGACAGAAGACTCCCTTTCCGAAGAATTTTAGTGCCTTTGTATAGTTTTTGGATTTTAATTTTGTTTACTGTGTACCTCATTATTTTTATCCTAGTTTATAACCAAAATAATTAAATTTTTTACTGAAAAACCATATTTTAGCCTTGCTCAGATTGGTAAAAATTGACACAGAGATAGATTATAGTTTGGAATAGCACATAGGCCATGGGAGTGCAATATATGCGGATGTAAACGCAGGAAAAACCTACTATGAAACAACTGACAACGCCGCAGGCGTTTCTTTGTTAATAAAATTAGCAACACTTTTATAGTTTTTGATAAGGTGTAAAACCGTGAAGACAATTTATTGTGGATCCACAGATAGACGCGTCATTTATAAATCACTAGCAGACGCCCGCGGTTACACCCGCGCTATTCCCGTTTGCGTAGGCAGAAGCATAATTGATGCGCACTGCGCCCTACAGACTTGTAACTGACTCTAAATAAGGTATTATTTGTATATGGTTTGCTCATTCCCGCGCCCTGTGCCTAGGCACCGCTGGCACTGCCCGAATATCAAAATTAGTCTATGTCACTCCAGTATGTCCGTATAATCATGAGTTTGATTACACTGGTCGCCATAAAAAACAGGGCCAAGAAATTTGATAAGTAGTTTTAAATGATTCTAGTGTCATAAATCCAAAACTGTTTAGGTATATATTGATTCTATCATGTTTAGTTTTTCAACTTTTCTTATTAAAATAAAATACTAATATCGACATATTAAATATGAATTGGTATGAAAAATATGCAAAAATCTCAGACATGATATGTATAAATTTAAATTTTAAATTAATTATAATGCTAATACAAAATTTTAAAACGTAACTATTTGGTAGATCGCTTTCTTTTATATAAGTTTTATCTGTTGTTTTACGATTCATTTCCGGGTAGAAATCAGCTAGCATGGTTGGACTTGCCATTATATCTTTTTTCATATGAACCTCTCGCCATGCTCATCTGACACGTCACCAAGATTTTCAGAGAAAGAAGTGTCCACCCATAACTTTTTACAGAGTTGTCCGATTTTTATAATTCTTTTTTTACTAGAAAGGGCACATTTCCAAGATGGTCCTATTGTTATCATGCTAGGATCTGATGATGATATCCTGGGGAAATTGAAGGAACTCTTCAAATTTTATAAGCACACTTGCAGCGATTTCGGTTTTTGTGTAAGTATTGGTAGCTTTTTGGCTACAAGTGCCGTAAATATACTATGATAGTATGGTACGAGTACTTTACGTGTCGATAAATCACTAAAAAGTAAGAAATACATTTTTTTAACAAAAAATTGAACCGACTCAAAACGCACTAAAAAGTAAACTAATATATAACTGTGTCATTTAGTTGCTTTAACACTTTTTAGTGCGTTTTGAGTCGGTTCTATTTTTTGTTAAATTTTTTTATCTTTATTGAACTTAGATTTAAATAATTGGTCTTAAAATAATACGCCTTCCCTCAATTTATCAAACGGAAAAAGAATTTTTACAATCCGACTGGTAGTTTCAGATATAAACCGGAACAAACATACCGACAAACAGAGATTGACAGATGTTTTGATGTAACTACGGTGTATACTTTTCCATGCATTTAGTGGAAATCTGTTATTTTGATGTTACAAACAGACACTTAATGTTATTTATTTGTATATAGTACTTAGTATGCGAGTTGTATAGAAGTATGTAGTTGTGTTTATATGCTCGTATGATAAAGTGAACATAATTTTAGTATTCTTCATTTAATTACAGACATGAGCGCTTTCAGTGATGTTTATTTTTGGAGGCAGGTGCGTGAGTATTTGTGCATTGTTATTTTTATGCAATTATTCATTAATATTTTTTTATTTACTTATAATATTTTACATGTCGTTTACCCGCGTATATTTAATTATTTGCAAATATTTATTTATATTTTTCTATAGCATTTTTTTGCTAATACATTAATTTACCTAACGACGTATATATAAAGTTTTTATGTAAATATAAACACCTAATAAATTGTTTATTTTGGAAGTAGGAGTTATTCATATATATTTATTTTATTGGGTCATGGGTTCAAATCCGATATATATATCCTATAGAATAATACTGAGTTTTTCTAAAGTTATACTCCCGTGCCTCAGAGAGCATGTTAAGCGGTCTCGGACATTATTATCAACCGATTTGAAAAATTATTTTGGTTCGAAAGGGTATTCCGAAGTGGTCCCATATTCATCAATTCATCATATTCGGATTTGATGATGGCATCTTAGGGAAATCGAGGGGAACTTTCAAAAAGGACAACTTTTAATTGCGTTATTTAGTTACATTAAATTACTTAACCATATCTATGAAGTCGGTGCCACCCGAGCTTTCTAGTTTAAATACCTAAACTTAAATTGCACCGACTTCACAGACATGGTTAATGTGACTAAACTACGCAACGATTTTATAATTTTTAGTGCGTTTTGAAGTGGGTTTTATTTTTTATTAAAAATGTTTTATATTATTAAGGACGTTTACAAAATGACTGGGTTATATTTTATCTTTTCACACATAATCGTACGAATTTACATAAGATATCAACTTACATCCTAATTTAATTCCTCATTATCTGCCTATCAACGACCCGTTATAGTGCCCGGGCCTCCTAGTAGGAGATTAGTCCCACTACGCTGTTTCAATGCGGATTGGCGGGTTTTGGGTGATACTGTAGATGTCTTGTGTGTCAGTAATTACATCAGCAACCATGCCTTTAAAACAGGAGCACAGCAGTTGCTTGGCAGTAGAAAAATATGGCAGTAGTAGGTCCTCAGATGAACTCTGACATAAAAAGCTCTACTTCTTAGTATATATTTACTTATTTACTTCCTGAAAAAGTCTTTCTCATAATATGTTGAAGTGATTATTTCTTAGTTCATGAGTTCCAACCACAACGCAAGAAAGCCAGACCTAGGAGAGGCTCTATTTCCTAAAAAAGTTTTTTTTGAAAAAAACATTATTTTTGGCATGAGACACTTTGCAGTCAAGGTCTAACGAATAAGATCTAACGTTTTGTAATGAATAAAAAAAATAGATCCGTGGTATACAAACAAAACTAAGTATTTTTTGATGTGTGCAGCGAGTAACTTGAGCTTTTGTCTGTTTCTTGCTTATCATGTGGGTAATAAAGGCTGTTTCAAAATTCCTAAAAGGGAATGTTATTAATATTGGTTCGTTGAACTTGTCTTTTAGGGTTATTGTCATCAATTTCAAGATTAAAGAAAGTGAATGTATCCTTCTCGATTATTTTTAAAGGTTACTTCCGAATGTACATTTTAAGAATTCATTACGTAGGTATTTTAAAGATTTAAAAAAATAATTGTTACACGTTATTCCAAATATACATTACTTAAATGTTTATTTTTAAAAATTTTTATTAAAATACGTGTTCTCTCACTAAAAAAATACACATTCAATTTTAAGAATTAATTAATATAACTTACAACCGATTTATATATAAAAAAACAATTTGTTTTAAACCATTAAGTACGAAATTCCCGAGTGATTTTAATGACCCACTGCAGAGCATATGCTCGGACCAATTTCTTTAGAAGGGTAGATTTAATCCTTAAATCTATCATACAGCGTATATTTTACAAGTTACAAGGTGGTCTTAGAAAGATAATAATAAAAGAATGTTTGACTTTATAACGGTCGCTCATCGCCCCTTTGATGCTATTACACCTTTTTTTTCGCTGGAAAATGCATTTACGAATCCCTTACGAGAGGCATTGCAGGAGCGAACCGCCCGGGGGTATATGGGACTCGCTGGCCGGAAAATGGACCAGAAAACACTCTAAAACCCAGTGTTTCCTTCCGCGTCTTAATCACCAATGGATCTGTTCCTATTCCACCTAAATCAGTAGATCTATATTGCTTCAGGTCAGCACCATATGTCATCCATTAATACAACTAGCTGTCCATTTTACACAAATATCTTCTTATACGCAACATACATCTCTTCTATGGCGTGCTGTCGTGAACTTCTTAAGTACCTAACATTATTCTGACCCATGCCATGCCTTTATCATGCCAACTTATTACTCTGGATTTTTTAGGCTATTGCATAGCTTCTATCACGGGCCTTGATCGTGGAGACTCAATACAGAAATTCCGTAACAAAAAAACCTAACACCCTCTGAATATCAAAAACATAACATCAAAAGCACAATTTCGGCAACTACGTCATCGGGGAACGTGGCCTAGCGGTATTTATATATATATTTGAAATATCACGCTTGAAAAATAAAAATTGCGGAACCGACGGGATTCGAACCCGCGTCTCTCTGGCAATCCGGGCACTAAGAGCGCCTTACCGCTCGGCCACGGTCCCGATGACGTCGGTAGGTAAATATAAGTTGATAAAAAATGCTATGCAATAGCTTTACCGCGGCAGTCTCCGAGTGCCACACGTCTTTTTTTCTTACTAATGTCATATTCAGACTTCCATTCATGTCCGATCAGTATTACAATGGTACGGGAACGGCTTAAAGTGCTCTCCAAAGCATTGACAACAAGACCAATTTTGTGCTGATACTATCATCCATCATTTTGAGTTCAAGACATCAATATACAGTTGGTAAGGTGCAAGTCTGTAGGTTTATTGACATTACCGTTTGTTAAAGTAATGAACAATACATATCTTTTTATTGTATTCTACATTGTTATTCCACATGTAAATAGTAATTATCAATATTATTAGTCATAATAATTTATGTTTTGTAATTTCCAGAGTATCGTGCTCACGGCGGATTGCATGCACTCCATCGGCACTGGTTTCATGATGTCATATCCAGCAGTGCTCCAGCCGGCACTACTCGCTGCCAACAGCACTGACATTCATGCCACCGCGAATGAGGCTTCTTGGATTGGTGAGCTTTGCATTCATGATCTCTATAGACACTCTCATTGATGATTTCTATCTGAGATAATGTCAGCTGGCAATAGCAATTCACAATAATCAAAGATCTCAATAATAATTTGAAAAGCAAAAGTTTGTGTGTGTATGCTTCTTCTTTCACGCCGCAACTATTAAGACGATTTTGCTGAACTTTTGAGTAAAGATAGATTGTATCCTGGATAAAATACAGGCAAATTATTATGACATTCCCACGGGAGCGGCCATTCCGCGATAATTAATTAATTCAGTAAAATGTAAAATTTCTAATAGTTATGACATTAACATTCGAATATACTTATTTACCACCTCTGACTAATATTATATTAATTTGAACTATAATATCGAAATCGCATTATATTTATAACTATTGTAATCTCGTTTGAACAAAAATTTAGCATATATCATCTGACGTACTCAGAGAAGTGCAGAAACAATCGTGAACCTCTTTAGCTATCGTGGCCAGAGTTGTAGAACATCACTGAACCACGTGTCCTGTGTTATTTATATAGGTTTTTGGTATTATATTAAAACCGATTAAATAAATTGTGTGATGTATGATTTTAATCTATTTCAGCTGCCAGCCACGGTTTAGCAGGCATGATCGGATTCTTAATGGTACCATATTTGATGCAAACATTAGGCCGAAAAACTGTTCACATAGGACTAAACGTTTTCACCGGTATCGGTTTTCTTATTTTCGCTTTGGCCCAAAGCGTCCCAGTCTTATACGTGGCAAGAGTTACTCAAGGAATCACAATATGTGGCGTCTATGTGACACCTATTATGTTGGGCGAATATTCGCATCCAAAACGAAGAGGATATTTCATTACGCTAAAAAAATGTTCAGTTGCAATTGGTTCCCTCATGTGCCATTCGATGGCCTTGTGTTGGACATGGAGACAAATTGCTGTTTTTGCGATAGTCCCTCACATTGCATCTATAATTATAACAATGATGTGGCCTGAGAGTCCAGCTTTCTTGGCCTTGAACGGAAGATATGATGAATGCGGCAAGTCACATATGTGGCTACATGGGGATAGTCCGAAGAACAAGAAGGAGTTAGAAGAATTAATCGCCACACAAATGGAAAGAAGAGAACAGGCCAAGAATAAACGCAATTTGAAAAGTGTAATCAGAAAAATGTTGAGGAAAGACTTTCTGAAACCATTTGTAATAGCTTCGTTGTTAACGATGTTGGTTGATGCATGTGGGAGATACTATATGCTGGCTTACGTCGTCGAGATTTTGACAGAAGTCACAGGAGATAAAGCCATTGCTGCATATTGCACGATGGGAGCTGATACATTAACAATCATCGCGTTGTTGGTATCGTGTTATGTAATAAGATGTTGTAAAAGACGTAACTTGTTATTCACAGCTGGAACAATTTGTGTAGGTTTAATGTTTTTGACTAGTGTATTTGTAATGTTGAAAACTCGTCATATACTTGGAGTATCTGCTAACTGGATTACCCCAATGATAATTTTGTTAAATGTTTTTATTGTTAACGTTGGAGTTATACCAGTATGTTTTGCTATTATAGGAGAAATATTTCCTTTAGAGCACAAAGGAACAGGATCGTGTGCGACGGGTATTGTGTTTACTTTATTATATGCACTAGTTATGAAATTTACTCCATTGATGATGGCGAAAACTGGTGTTGAGGGCACTTTCGGCATTTTTGGTCTTCACGTGGTTGTCGGTTTATTTATATTATATTTTATATTAAACGAGACTAAAGATAAAACGTTACAGGAGATTGAAAATGAAATCAGAGGCTTGAAAAAATTGATCGAATCATAATAGAAGTATTATTTAGATAAAAACATTACAAGTATTTTTAAATTAAAACTCTTTTGCACAATAAGTTTTGTGAGCTTGTTGTAATAAAATTTGTCGTTGTTTGAACACAAAAATTTAGTACAGATAAGTATAATCCTCACTAATAATATATTATAAAGGCGAAAGTTCATGATGGATATTTGTTACTATTTCACGCAAATACTACTAAATGGATTTTGATGAAATTACAATAATACAGCTTAGTTTTACAAAGATCACGATGTTTGGAAGTCCTTACAAGAGGCCTACGTCCAGCAGTATAAGTCCATTAACTAATAATGATGATGATGATAATGAAAAAGAGAAAGTAATGATAATTTACATTTTTTTCTGCTACTCTAATCTGGAGAAGAAGAAATAAGAAGTCTTAGAGATCGAAGTCTCATCAACTCCCGTATTAACTTTATTTGATCGATCCAGATTTCTTATTCTGATCAAATAATCCGGCAAAAGGTTGCATGTTGCAATAGGTACTACATCGTATTAGAATTGTTCGATTAATTAGTTTAAGTGATTTTTGTAAACCAAGACAAAAAGGATTAAATGTTACTAAATGTATTTGCATTAACATCAAATAGTTATTTTTGTGTTGATGCATACACATTTACTATTGTAGAAATAAACAAATCGATCGCCACGAATGAATGTTTTTAAGTTATTCTTGACTTATAACAATTTAACAAAAATGTTATTTTGTATACTAAATATAACATTTTTGTTATGTTTAGTGTGAAATAAAAAAAAATATTTGAGCAACTAATGATAATTTTTAAAATAGTTTACATAATATCTCATCGTATAAAGGTTCAAGCAAGTAGTTTTTATGGTTTCCTATTAAACCATCTATACATAAATAACATATGCGCCACCTAGAACACAAAATTTAACTCAAAAAGCCCTGCGAAAGTTATTAAGGAAATTATCGTTAACTTATCATAAAATTGTGTATAATAATAGATCGTTAAGGTTAATCGTTGCTAGTGATTATGACTTAGTTTTAAGGAATCTCTAAAATTTTGGAATTGTAATTAGTTCCAATAACGACAGAGAATTTGTAGAAATAATAAATTTTTAAAAAATATATATTGTTCTTTAAATGTAACGACAATTTTTAAATCGTGTTTACCTACATAAATTCTTAACCAACGTAATGTTAGTCCCAGTCCGTGTTATTGAAAAATTAAACTGTAAGAAAATAAACCTACTTTATCAAATAATTACAAATTATACCCTCGTGAACGCTTTTGTCCCTAGTTCAGACAATTTATCTATCATTTATTTATTTACATTTCTTTTTAAATTTTCAACAATGCTATATAAAACAATTATAAAAACACTATTAAAAATTTATAAAAAAATCATTCCGCCTGCTGCGGGGCCCGGGGGTCCAAGCAACCGGTGGTCAGGGCTCCAGAGTGATGAACCTCCTCACAATACGCGCCGTTTCAAGAATTACTGCCTTCTGTATCCGACCCTTGATCCAACAATTAAGCGAAAGCTTTTTAAGATGTTCGTCAAAGCTTTTCGCTATAAGACCGTTGACTGAAACGACTATAGGAACAATCATTGTTGAATCAACATTCCACATGACGGTAATCTCATGAGCAAGGTCCAAGTATTTTGATACTTTTTCCTTTTCAGCTTTCACCAGATTATCATCATGTGGAACAGTAATATCAACAATCATTGCACGGCGCGTTAATCAGGTAATTGCAGTAGAGCAGCGCAGTGCTATTTTCAAGAACTGACGCTGGGTCGTACCTATAGTAAGGCACCTCAGAATCGACAAGGCCATACTGAAGAGCAAGTTGTTGTGTGAAGAGCAAACTGCGGAAGACGTAGGTTGTGCAATTCGGCCGGCTTACAACTGGAAATGTCCAGGTCCGGATGGATTGCACAACTTCTGGTTGAAATGGTTCCGTAGTGCGCATTCAATCTTGGCAATGCAATTCCAAAGCGCCGTTGACATTGGATCGCTACCGACATTCCTAACAACTGGTGTCTCGTTCCTATTATACAAATCCGGAAGTACCACGGATCCCAAAAAGTACCGACCGATTACATGCTTACCTACCATCTATAAGCTCCTTACATCCATTCTGACTAGAAAAATAACAATGCATATTAATGCAAATAATATTTTGGCCCCAACACAGAATGGATGCAAGGTCCGGTCTCGTGGTACGAAGGAACTGCTCCTCATTGACACTGCTATTTGCCAGCAGGTTCGGCCAAACAGGAAAAAATCTCACAGCTGCTTGGATTGACTATAAGAAGGCCTATGATTCAGTGCCTCATTCATGGCTCATGGAGGTCATGCGGTTGTACAAGGTTGATGCAACCCTATGCTCTTTTCTCGAGTCGTGCATGAGTCAGTGGATGACAGTCCTTAATCATCCAGGCATCTCTGAGAGTTCTGAATTGACAGAACCGATAGGGATTAGGCGGGGTATTTTCCAGGGCGATAGTTTGAGCCCTTTATGGTTTTGCCTAGCTCTCAATCCTCTCAGTACTTTGCTGATGGATTCAGGGCTAGGCTTTCGCCTTCGCAGGGGTGGTGAGCTCATATCTCACTTGCTTTATATGGATGACCTCAAACTGTATGCATCAAAGCGTTCAGACCTTGTGTCATTGTTGAAGATCACTCAAACCTTTAGCAGTGACATAAGGATGGAATTTGGTGTAGACAAGTGTGCGGTAATCAATATCGAGCGAGGCAGAGTTGTGAGCTCTGAGAATATAGTACTTTCAGAAACTATTATTCTCAAATCACTTTGCGAAGGGGAGACCTATAAGTAAGTACCTTGGAATGTCAGAAGCACTTGGTATTGAGGTAGGGAATATGAAACAACTAGTGCAGGAACGCTTCTTTGGCCGCCTGAAAAAAGTCCTAAAAAATCTTTTATCAGGTGGTAATAAGGTGCGTGCCTACAATAGCTGGGTCATGCCCTTACTCATATACTCTTTTGGCATGCTAAAGTGGACTCAAACTGAACTGGACTCCCTGGACTGTAAAGTCCGCAAACTGCTGACGTCATATCGGATGCACCATCCACGTTCATCTGTAATGAGATTGTACCTCCCACGCAAGTGTGGGGGACGTGGTTTCTTGAATGCCAAGAACCTCCATAATCGTGAGGTGTGCAATCTCAGAGATTATTTTCTCAAGATAAATGTGGGTATGCATAAGGATGTCGTTGCAGTGGACAAGGGTTTTACCCCACTATCCCTTGGCAAAGAGAACTGGCATAAGCCTAAAGTAATTAGTAACTCAGATCGGGGGTGGTTTACTCTCTCGGTTTTTTACCCCTCATCCAAAATCTTTACGGAAAAACAAACAAATCCTTAACCCTCGATCATAACGGCAACGGCATAGGTGTGTTATTTGCCGGTTTCAACCTTTTTTGTGGTGGCTATCGGTCTTACGGGGTGTAAGGGGGATGATAGTTCCAGTTGGCCTCCCCAAATGTCAACCTCACCTGCTCGCGGTGCACCCTGCAGATGGACCGACGAGGCTCTGGCGACCGATGAATGGCGGTATAACCATTCCAAATAGGCTGGACTACAAAATGAGGCCAGTGTCAGGCAGCAGTGACACTGGTTCGAATAGTCCAGCTCTGCGGTGACCAACCCGCCTGCCCAGCGTGGTCACTATAGGGCATTTCTTTTTATGGGAGACGGACCAACAAAACAGCCCCTAGTCCCCGGCAGCCCCGCTATTCCTGGCTCTGTAACGTAAGGTCATGGTAACGGCGGGGCAAGGGGTGTCAAGAATCTCCGGCAGAGATTCCGCTGCCAACCCCGACGACTGGACCTGGCAACATTCAACGCACGCACTTTGAGGACTGACGAAAAGGTGATCGAACTGGAAGAAGTATTAAGTAAGTTGCGCTGGAGCATTATAGGATTGTCTGAAGTCCGAAGAGAGGGCGAGGACTCGATAATCCTGAATTCCCCGCAATTTACTATACTACCGGGAGGGCGAACATCTGTCCCAAGGTGGGGTTGGGTTTATCGTTCACAAGTCCCTCGTTAACAATGTTGTACGAGTCGAGAGTGTGTCGAGCAGGGTAGCGTTCCTTGTCCTCCGAATTACCAAACGGTATTCGTTGAAGGTTATACAGGTTTACGCACCGACCTCGGCACAACCCGACGAGGAGGTAGAGGTATTGTATGAGGATATTTCAAGAGCCCTGCATGCTTCGAACTCCTACTACAATGTTGTTATGGGGGATTTCAATGCAAAGCTGGGCGAGAGGAGTGGTTCAGAGTTGAGAGTGGGGCAATTTGGCTATGGGCAACGGAACCACAGGGGCCAAATGTTGGCTGACTTCATGGAGAAGGAGGGCCTCTTTATGATGAACTCCTTCTTCAAGAAGCCACCACATAGGAAATGGACCTGGTTGAGCCCTGATGGTTCCACGAGAAATGAGATTGACTTCATCTTGTCGACCAGACGGCATATATTCAACGATGTCTCTGTGATCAATAGGGTCAAACCGGCAGTGATCACCGACTGGTAAGAGGCACGTTGAATATCAATGTACAGCTTGAACGGTACCGACTGGTGAAGTCAACGCTCCGACCTACTCGTGCCCACATCCAAAACCCCGAAAGCTTTCAACTGGAACTCCAGAACCGTTTCGATTGCCTAGCACATTGTGTTGATGTGGACGATCTGAACAACAGGCTAGTGGAAACTGTCCATTCGGTTGGGTCTAAGTTCTATAAGACCCACCGCCCAAAAACCAACAAGAAATTCTCTGACCAAACACTCAAGCTCATGGAGGAAAGACAAGGAATGCGATTACAGTCTTCAGGGGACGCTCTGAACTACCGACGTATCAATAGACGGATCTCTAAGTCGCAGAAATGTGACTTACGCCGCTATAACACCGAGCGTATCATAGATACAATAAAACACAACCGTGGCTCGAAAGTGTTCGCGAAAGATCTGTCTATTGGACGCAGTCAGTTGACGCGTCTGAAGACCGATGACGGTAATCTCATCTCTTCCAAGCCCGAGATCTTGGGTGAGGTCGAGAAGTTCTATGGACAGTTATACACGTCAACTCAAAAGCTTGTTGACAATTTGGCTGAAGACCCCAGAGCGAAATTGACCCGACACTATACCGAAGATATCCCGGACGTCAGCCTAGACGAGATTAGTATGGCTCTCGAACACCTAAAAAACAACAAGGCGCCAGGTGATGACGGAATCACAGCAGAACTACTGAAAGCGGGTGGTAAACCGATACTTGAAGTCCTTCAGCGATTGTTCAATTCCGTCATTCACGAGGGCAAGACGCCTCAGGCGTGGCACAGGAGCGTGGTTGTTCTGTTCTTCAAAAAGGGTGACAATACCTTGCTGAAGAATTACAGACCAATCTCGCTGCTGAGTCATGTCTACAAGTTGTTCTCCAGAGTCATCACGAATCGTCTCGCTCGTAGGTTTGATGACTTCCAGCCTCCCGAACAAGCCGGTTTCCGACAAGGCTTTAGTACCATAGACCACATCCATACGCTGCGGCAGGTTATACAAAAGACCGAAGAGTATAACCGGCCACTTTGCTTGGCGTTTGTGGACTATGAGAAAGCCTTTGATTCGGTGGAAACCTGGGCTGTGTTAAGGTCATTGCAGAGGTGCCGAATCGACTACCGGTACATCCAAGCGTTGCAGTGCTTGTACGAAAACGCCACCATGTCAGTCCGTATACAGGATGAGACTACGAGGCCAATCCAATTGCAGCGAGGAGTGCGACAGGGAGATGTTATCTCCCCGAAGCTATTTACCGCCGCATTGGAAGACGTCTTTAAGCTCTTGGACTGGAACGGACTTGGCATCAACATCAATGGCGAGTACCTCACTCAACTGCGGTTTGCCGACGATGTAGTGATAATGGCAGAATCTCTAGATGACCTTATTAATATGCTCAATGACCTCAGCAGAGTTTCTCAACAGGTGGGCCTTAAAATGAACATGAGCAAGACAAAGATCATGTGTAATGCTCATGTTTCGCTCCACCCAGTTATTGTTGAAAATTCTGCACTCGAAATTGTAGACGAGTATATATACCTAGGGCATATGGTCCAGTTAGGTAGGTCCAATTTCGAGAAAGAGGTGAACCGCCGAATCCAACTCGGTTGGGCAGCGTTCGGGAAACTGCGTGACATCTTTTCGTCCAAAATTCCTCAGTGCCTGAAGACGAAGGTCTTCGAACAGTGCGTGTTGCCAGTGATGACATACGGATCCGAGACTTGGTCGCTAACTGCGGGCTTCATAAGAAGGCTCAGAGTCACTCAGCGGGCGATGGAAAGAGCAATGCTCGGAGTATCTCTGCGTGATCGAATCAGAAATGAGGAGATCCGCAGAAGAACCAAAATAACCGACATAACTCAGCGAGTCGCAGAACTGAAGTGGCAATGGGCGGGGCACGTGGTTCGAACAGCTGATGGACGTTGGGGGCCGAAGGTGCTAGAATGGCGACCCCGCACCGCAAAGCGCAGTGTTGGTCGACCCCCCACCAGGTGGACTGATGACATCAAACGGGTCGCAGGGAGCCGCTGGGCTCATGCGGCTCAGGATCGTTGTGTTTGGAAGTCCCTAAAAAAGGCCTATGTCCAGCAGTGGACGTCTATTGGCTGATAATGATGATGATGATGATCGGTCTTACATTTCGCAAGGAATTCGGTCTGGGAAACGTTGCATTTGGGTTTGTTAGTCCGTCTTTTGGCGAAGCACAAATTCTATTGTTGGATTTTGCAATGTTTGAGAGTTTGTCTCTTAAATTAAGTTAACTGAAAATGGAGCTTTTTATTTTCTTTTCTCAATAGTAAAAGTAAGAATCCGAATGGTAAAATCCACGTTTACATGAATTATTAAATTTTGTATATGTAAAATTAGTTTAATCACGTTTAAGAATTTAATCACGTTTAAGCTATGGCTTTCTTCAGTGTTAATTATTTTAGGAGACAGGCACGTTTTAAAATGTCTATATTATCATATTATCTATATTACATCATCCGTTGTTTAGAAAACAAGATCCAGTAAATTTGGTATAGCTTATTAAGTATTCTTTTCTACTGACATCAAAAATTTCATTTGTTTTAACTATAAAATATGTAATTATATGAGGGAAAATAAAGCTACTTGAAATAGAAAAATAACTAATACCAAGTTATTGTATAATAGCTTTAATGCAAAATTTGGTTCCAAATTGATTGTTTCAACTTTACCTACTGTTACTACATCGTTTGTATTTTTAGCTATTTTTAACCGACGAAAAAAAACGGAGGAGGTTCTCAATTTGACACGTATATTTTTTTTTATATATGACCACGCATAACTTTTTACAGAGTTGTCTGGTTTTGATAATTCTTTTTGTATTAGAAAGGGCATACATCCAAGGTGGTCCCATTGTCATCATGTTAGGATCTGATGATGATATCCTGGGGAAATTAAAGGAACCCTTCAAATTTTGGAGGCACGCTTACAGCGATTTGGCTATTAGTGCCGTATAATATACTATGACAGTATAGTACGAGTACGTTACGTAGCGATAAATCACTAAAAAGTAAGGAATAAAAATTTTTAACAAAAAATAGAACCTATTCAAAACGCATTAAAAAGTAAAAAAGAACTGTGTCATTTAGTTGTTTTAATTTACTTAAGCATACCTAGAAGTCGGTGCCAGCCAAGGTTATACTTTAAGGACGTTACCTAGAACCCACAAACTGCTTTACTACGTAAAATAAATGTTCCTTAAACTTCGCTGGCACCGACTTCATAGATATGCTTAAGTAAATTAAAGCAACTAAATGACACAGTTATTTTTTACTTTTTAGTGCGTTTTGAGTCGGTTCTATATTTGTTAAAAAAAATTATTTATTGAAGTGATTTAATTATAACAATTTATTTCAAAGGTGTCCCAAAACTGCCCCAGGGTGGTTTTATGTGAAAAACATCTAGAGACCTAACAAAATAAACGAAATAAAATAGCTTCATAATTATAATTTTTAAATATATAAATATAAGAACTAGCGGGGTTTTAAAATAAACCTAAAAAAGGTATTATTTTTATTCCTATTGAGTCGTAGTTGATATCGATAGTTGCAAACAAAATGTTTAAAAAAATGACTTTTCTTCACATAACATTTTGTTTTTTAAACGACTTCAAAAAAAAAGGAGTTTCTCAATTCGACCGTATAAATATATATTTTTTTTTATGTGTGTTCGCGCATAACTTCGTCGTTTATGAACCGATTTCGATATTTTTTTTTTGTTGGAAAGTAGATAGTCCGGTGGTGGTACCATGATAAGGAAACCAGGATCTGATGATGGAATCCTGGAGAAACCGAGGGGAACTTTCAAAAATTGTAGAGACAACAAGTACGTTTGTTAATTTTTCCGATAAGTATTTAAAAGCACTACAATTTAATGAAGATCTGGAGTCGATCTGATGATGGAGCCGATCTACATATAAGAGAAATCCTTGACGATTTACTGCATTTACCTTGTGTTTGGGCTCGATTACTTTGTCTTGATAAGAACTTTACATTTAGATGTGCTGTGACTGTCATTGAGGGTCTGGTGATGAAGACAAAGTACAGTTATAAGAGAGCTCCGTAACGGCTTACAGTAGCTACCTTGTGTTTGGGCTTGATTAATTTGTCTCGATGAGAAATTTACATTTAGATGTGCTGTGACTGTCATTGAGGGTCTGGTGATGAAGACAAAGTACAGTTATAAGAGAGCTCCGTAACGGCTTACAGTAGCTACCTTGTGTTTGGGCTTTATTAATTTGTCTCGATGAGAAATTTACATTTAGATGGACTGTGACTGTCATTGAAGGTCTGCAAATGAAGACGAAGGACAGCTGAGGGAGCTCTTTAACTGTTTACAGTAACTACCTTATGTTTGGGGCTCGATTAATTTGTCTCAATGAAAAGTTTGTAGGGTTATAGATTCCAGTTGGTTTAATGTTAACTAAGTCATGATCTCATGATGAGATCTACGAAAACTCGAGGAAACTCTTCAAACTTTATAGGCACATTTGTAGGGATATTGGAATGCTATAACTAGCTAGTGAATATTGGTACTTACGGTTTAGTTCGAGTAGGTTCTTTAGTATTTTCATTGTTGATAAATCACTAAAAAGTATGAAATAAAAATTTTTTAACAATAAATAAAAACGCCTTCAAAACGCACTAAAAAGTAAAAAATAACTACGTCATTTACTTACTTTAATTTACTTAATCACATCTATGAAGTCGGTGCCACCCGAGCTTTCTACTTTAAAGACTTTACCTAAACTTGGATGGCACCGACTTCATAGATGTGATTAAGTAAATTAAAGTAAGTAAATGACGTAGTTATTTTTTACTTTTTAGTGCGTTTTGAAGGCGTTTTTATTTTTTGTTAAAAATTTTTGGTAGTTAAGATAACATAATTCACTTGTGTTCGTTAAAATACCTTTAACAATATTTTTTACTAAAATAACCTTTTAGACAGGTATTTTAGTAATAGTTTATGATACTGATTATGCAATAAGTAACCCCACTATCTAGAGCCAAATATACTATTTATTATTAAATTTGATAGGATTACCAACTCAAAAGTAAAATTTTCATTGAGACGCATAAACATTTAATTTTTCCTGGGGCAAACAATGTATGGGCGGTGGGCCATTTCCTTTAAGCGCATGGTACACGTTGCTAACTGCATGTTATCTATCGGCACTGGTCTTTTGCTAGAGTATCATGCTATTTTATAACATCATAAAACAATACAAGAATACATGCAACTCTTGAGCATTCATCTTCAATTCAATGCGGCGGCAATTCGGTGCGGGCGACCCCGCACCGGAAAGCGCAGCGTTGGTCGACCCCCAACCAAGTGGACTGACGACATCAAACGTGTCGCGGGGAGCTGGCAACAGGCGGCTCGGGATCGTTGTGTTTGGAAGTCCCTAAAAAAGGCCTATGTCCAACAGTGGACGTCTACAGGCTGGTAATGATGATGATGAATTGAAAAATAATAAAACAAGAATAACCTAACGTAACTTAATAACCTTACAATTTATACTCACCTGGTTTGGTGGCAAGAATACTGGCTGCATTTACGCGATGGACAGCTGGACTGATAATCTTTTGCGCAAACATAAGTAGTCACTATTCGAGGTAATGGCTGTGGTTTAACTACACATGGAAATAGCTCGGATTTTTGCATAGCGAGAGTCTTTACGGTCTTCACGGCATGAACAAATATGTAACTCTTGGTCAGACAGGTATACTTGATACTTTTGCTAGTTTTAGCCTTTTCTGCCACGACTCCTGGTCTAGTTCGTCGACTTTTCGCGGGAAATACCAATATTCATAGTTAGTCCAATTCCGTAATATTTGAGGTTTTGACTCTAAAATTGAATTAACCGGTACACCGGAAGTAGTAACAGTCTCCTTGCGCTTGTGGTTCGCCTTTGTGGTTTCGGATCATGAGTTATAGACATATTTATTACTTCTCAGTGGTAGGTTTTTTGGAAAGTAGATAAGCACAACTTGCAAACTCGATTATAACAGCATGGTAGTTTAAATTATTTTTGGATGAAATTTGGAAGATAGATAAAACATAGGTTACTTTTTATCTCTATATACCTTTGGACCAGAAAAAACGCGGGTGAAACCATGGGCTCAGCTATTAAACTATGGCCTCGCAATTTGCCATCAAAATTGGCTAATAAGTTATGAGTACCAATTATAACTGAAAACCACAAGGCAGAGCGATCCACGATAACAGTTATAAATGGCAACGATAATCAAGTTTAACTACCTATACCAGTTCACGAGTATAAGTAAATTGATACATTATCAATATCAGTATCAATTTATTTTTGTAAAATTTGCATTTGAGTTTTTTTAAACGGTTTTATTTAGCTCACCCAGTTTTTTTCTTTTAATTAGCAACAAGTGTCAGTATGTTTGCGATAACCTCCATACTATTACACCATGCACATGCAATTAAAAGACACGTTTTAAATTATTTTATTAAATTTTAAGTTACTTTTTGACTTGGAAAATGTTTTTGTTGACTCAACTCTAAAGGATGGCTTGCTTTAATGATATTTATTTTTGGAGACAGGTACGTGTACTACAATAACTATTTAATTTCATCTGTCTTTTTGGTCGGGTAAAAATCAGTCTTTAAATTCATTACTAAAACCAAAGTATTATAATTTACCGTTATTATACAAATTTTGCTTTGGATTATTATATAATTTTACATGCTCGTATCTCGATTATGTTTAAACTGGGGTGTAGTGGAGTATTAACGTCTGGCCACGTCAGTCGGCTTATATCTATTAAGCGGCGTAGTCAAGTTAAATGCTTTGTTACTCTATAAACTGTCTCCAGTGGCTCCAAGTAGCCGTAATGCACGCGGCGGCCTCACCCCGGTAAACCGCGTCGACTCGCGGGCTAAACCTGGAAGAGGGGGCCTGATACTTCGGTCTAAGGCTTACAGCGGACACCTCCCGCAAATGTGCATAAAGTCTACCCTGGTGAGAAAGGCAACCCAACGGCGAGGTAGCAAGGCCAGGTGGATGGCCTAGGGCGGCGGTAGAGGGCGATAGAAACCGTCGGCCAGACACAACATCTGATCTTCTCTCCAATCGTAGCGGGTATCCGTTCCACTGGACCAAGAGAAATGAAGACGAGTGTGTGCATCAGTGTCTTGCGCGGGCACTGCTGCACCCTAATATATCCTGCGCACCTGACTGCTTCCGAATCTTGGACTCCGGTTAACTTAGGTCCTGTGGCGATGGGTTGAGGTAGAGAAGTTCTGTATGATGTTTACTGGATTTTGTCTGATTCCCGCACACAGGCGGCTCTGGGGGTGTGTTTAGCACCGTGGTCGCTTTTGCACTGCGCTTGGAGTGACAGTGTGAATTCGGCAACACTCAGAGTGACAAAGCAGCCCTATTTAAGGAGGCACTGCTTTCCCTGCGCTGCCAGGGAGGGAGCTAGAAAAGGTGCTCCAAACAAATGCTCACTCCACTATATTGAGAAGGTAGTAACCACGGCTGCCTCTACATCAAACAGTTCGTGGTCGACGCAACAATCGTAAAAATAAATCTGTAACATCTAGCATAAGACGGCCATCGTAGCTCGTGAGCTCCGCCGCTTTAACATAGATGTGGCTGCTATCAGCGAAACGCATCTCCCTGATGAAGGAGAGTTAACGGAGCACGGTGGTGGCTATACTTTCTTTTGGAAAGGCACTCCGACGACTGAACCAAGAAGATCAAGCGTAGGGTTTGCTATTAAGAATAATTTTACCCCATACATATATCTGATCGAATGAGTACACTGCGCCTGCACTTAGAAAATGACAACTTTATAAATATAATCAGTGTATATGCACCTACGCTTGATAAACCTATTGATATCCGTGAAAAATTCTACGAGGACTTGGCTTGCTGTGTCCAGAGCATTCGTCCTACAGAGCAAATACTTATTCTAGGGGACTTTAACGCCAGGGTGGGAAAGTTGGTAACATGAATAATAATGGGCAACTTCTATTAAGTTTCTGTTCTGAATTCGGCCTAGCGATTACTAATACCATGTTTCGATTAGCTACCAAGTACAAGACCACTTGGATGCATCCAAGATCCAAGCATTGGCATTTAATTGACTACGCATTGGTAAGACATCGTGATTTATCCCAAGTTCAAATCACGCGCGTTATGTGTAGTGCTCACTGCTGGACTGACCACCGTCTGGTTATTATAAAATTAAAGCTTCAACTCCGTTCCCGTAGAAGATCTCGCAAAGCGAAGTCCTTATGTCTGGATTTGGAAAAGCTAAGAAATCAGGGGGTGAGAGAAAGATATCAACAGTCCTTGAAACAGTCGCTTCCAATACTCAGTGTAGATACTGTAGATAATGATTGGGAGGTATTTTCCTCACACCTTCTGGACACGGCGGAAATCACATTAGGACGCAAACCGGTGAAGAACGTTGACTGGTTTGATGGAAATGATGAATGCTTAACTGTTGCTATTGATAGGCATCGATCTCTTCTACTGCAGCATATAGGCAAGCTACATGGGGAGTTACCCGCGAACGTCAAGGCGAGCAGCAAAGTTGCGCAAGCTCTGAAAAAACGTTACATCCAGCGTCAGTGTATATGGCCGTTGTATTGCCTAACCTTTTATTTTCGGCTGAGACGTGGTGCTTGTATCGACATCACATACGCATTTTAGACCGTTTTCACCTTCGGTGTCTCAGAAGTATATTGAAGATCCGATGGCTCGATCAGGTGCGCAATACTGAGGTGCTGCGATCGGGCCAATGTCGATGGTATTGAGGCTTATCTTATTAAACGACAGTTACGATGGTGTAGTCATGTCCTGCGAATGCCAGAAGAGCGTGTAGCTAAACGCATCTTCTTTTCAGAACTCCAGAATGGCAAGCGTAAATCTGGCAGCCAGTACTTCCGGTATAAAGATGTTTTGAAAAGACACTTGAAACGGTGCAATATAAATCCCTCACATTGGGAGGACATGGCTACAAATCGTGCAGTGTGGAGAAAAACGATCAGGGATAAGACAAAAGAGTTCGAACAACAACGACGACTCGACTTGAAGCGAAGTGAAGCGTAATGATCTTGAGATTCGTCCACCTACTGCAGTCCCATATAACTATCGTGATGGTATGCTAACTTGTGCCCTATGTGGTCGCACCTTTAAAGCTAAAATATAAACATTAGTCACTGGAAAGCTCACCGGAGGACTAACCATTAAAGTCTAGATTCTAATACCCAGACTTGAGGAGTCAGAAGCGTCGCTGTAGCCGAAATCGGCTTTGAGGCATCATATTTAAACTAATGAATAAAGACTGAAAAGACTCTTTAGTTTCGTTTTTTTTTTAATTTCAAGTGCATGGTACACATCGGTAGCTGCATACTATCTGTCGGTACTGGTCTTCTGCTAGCGTTTCCTGCTGTTTTGAATCCCTCTATAACATCGAGAAATAGTACGGAAATATATGCAACTCCTGATCAAGCATCTTGGCTTGGTAAGTTATAGCTTTCGTCGTATAAATAGATTAAATAAATTAAGTCCAAGTGGGACTCCTAGTTGAACACCAGATTTATTATTTTTTTGGTAATAAGCAATATTTTTTCTTTACCAAAAATCAGCAATAACAAAATAAAATTAAAATTGCTGCTTAGTAAAAATTATCTTTTTTTTTGCAGCCAGTAGCAATGGATTTTCTGGCGTTTTGGGATTTTTATTGCTTCCAAATATAATGCAGGTGTTTGGCCGGAAACTAGTTTTCATAGGAATGAATTTCTTAGCTGCTCTAGGTTTCCTTATTTTTGCGGTGTCTGAAAATGTGCCTTGTTTATTTGTGGCAAGAATAATACAAGGAATACCAATGTGTGGAGTTTATATTACAACTATGTTGGTGGGAGAATATACCGACCCAAAAAGAAGAGGCTACTTTACAACTGTGAAAAAAAGTTGCTGTGCAATTGGTTCATTGATAAGTCATTCCCTAGCTTTGCAATTTAACTGGAAACAGGTTGCCGCGTTTTCAGTACTACCAAATACTATTTCACTAATCTTGACATTCCTCTGGCCGGAGAGTCCATCGTATTTGGCTTTGACTGAAAAATATGAAGAATGTGAGAAATCATATAAGTGGCTGTTTGGTGATAGTTTGCAAAGTAAGAAAGATTTAGAAGAGTTAATTGCTACTCAAATGGAACGAAGAAGATTGGAAAGGACTAAAAATAATTTCAACACTTTTATCAGAAAACTTCTTAAGAAAGACTTCATAAGACCATTTATAATCGTTTCTATAGTAACAATGTTAATTGATGCCTGTGGAAGATATTATACTTTTGCATATGTAGTTCAAATTCTAATTGAAGTGACAAACGATAAGTCTATTGCTGCATATTGTGCAATAGGTTCTGATATTTTAACTTTCATCGCTTTGTTAATGTCTAGTTACGTCATACGATTTGTTAAAAGGCGCACATTACTATTTGTGAGTGGAATTATTTGTGCGTTATTGATGTTTTTAACAAGTTTGATAATATTCTTGAAATCTCGTTGTGATATAGGACAATCTATACATTGGTGGCTCACACCTTCAATAATTTTAGTAAACACTTTTTTTGCTAACGTAGGAGTTATACCTGCGGGTTTTGCGATAATGTGTGAAATATTTCCATTAGAACATAAAAGAACGGGTATATGTGCATCGGGTATTGTTTTTACTCTATTGTATACCCTGGTTATGAAATGTACTCCATTGATGATGGAAAAGACAGGAGTTGAGGGCACTTTTAGTATATACGCACTTCACGTGATTGCCGGATTATTGGTATTATATTTTGTATTAAATGAAACTAAGGACAAGACTCTGGTAGAAATAGAAAAGGAAATCAAAGGTGTCAAACAGTCCAAGTGTGATATATATTTACATGAGACAGCATTAATTAGACCGTGATAAAAGTTTACTTTTTAGATGGACTAACTAATGTTACATATATTACACATATAGCATCACGCCTCGTTCTCATAGAGGCAGATATATCCTAACATTTTCCACGTAATATAATAATTTTATACTATAATTAATATATAGACGAAGATATTTAACTTGTTTTCTTTCTACACTTTTGTTTTAAAATTTGCTGACTAGTTCCGCCACTTCCATTTCTTTCTCTGGCGGAGACGCTACAAAACGAATTTTCAGGGAAATTGCCCAATACCCCAAAAACCGCAATTGGCTTGGCCGACTAGGCGGCTTATTTTCAACCGACTAGTCAGCTAGTCGGCCAAAGTAATTAGCTCATCTCCAATTATAACAAACCTAATTTTAGCCACTTATGCAATTTAGACTTGCTTGCCAGATCTGGTGACAAGGTACTGGCATCATTTGGACAGCGAGAAAGATGATCCTTTGCGCAAAATAAAAGAACTCACTAGTCGAGGCAATTAGCCGCATTAAAGACCTTAGAGTTTTTACAGTACTAGTCCGTGATCTAGGAGTTTTCACGGCAACAGGAACAAACAAGGAACTCTTGGTCTGACCGACCATTTTTTAAGCCATTTCTGCTGCGGCTTCCGGACTAATTATTCGCTAGCGGCAGGGGAACGAGAAAAGGGGCACGAACCAAAAAACAGCGCTTCCCAGATAAATCAAATTATTTATCTGGGAAGCGCTGTTTTTTGGTTCGTCAGTTTTTTATGGAGAATTAAATTTATTGTTTGTACTATACTAAAATGAACGACATTTAATATAAAGTACATACCTTTTTATCCTGTTAGTATAGCCATGTAGGCTTTGGATCATGACCTCCTGGGTCCTATAATTGCTGAGTCAGTCTATGAAATTTGGAACTTATCTATCTTACTTGCAGCACAATTCAAGAAGTAGATGTGCAAAGTTTCTCTACCTAATTGTAGCAATGTGGTGGGTAACTTGAAAAAAGCTGTAAGGAATAAACCTGACCTTGTAAAGGAAGGAACCTGTAGGAAGGCTTGGCCACTCAAATTGGCTGATGATGATATTAAGTTAGCAGTTCCTGTTCTAATTGAAAACTACAGCGCGGCAACGCGATCCTATCGCGAACGATGCGATAATAGTTAGACTTTACAACGATAATAAAGTTTTTCACTTAGTTTCAATGCCAGTAACAGTAACAGTAATGCCGAGTATTTTATTTAGCGCTAATTGATGCATAATTAATGTCAGTTAGTTTTTATTTGCAAAATTTCCAGTTGACTGAACACTTCCTATAGAATGTTCGTTTTTTAATAGCATTAAGCGTAGGTATGTAAGTGATAACCTCCACACTATCACACGGTGAATAATGTAATTAAAAGACACGTTTTGTTGAATTTGTTTGTTTTTTTTTTGTTTTAAAAATGTTTTTGGTCAATCAACCTTAAACTATGGCTTGCTTTAGTAATATTTACTTTTGGAGACAGGTATGTTTTTGATATTTCTATAATAATTATATGATCTGTTTTTTTTGGAAAGCAAGGTGCGGTGAAATTGGCCTTTAACTTTCTTTTAATACATGATATTACCCATTTAAAGACTCCCATTGAAAATTTTAAAATCACCGCTGTCGGTTACTGTAGCATTATTCTGAGTCCTATATTTTGGTCAGTCTTCTTTGAAGCTATATAGGAAAAAAATGTAAAAACCATAGTGGTTCTATTACAGAAACATAATTAAAACCAAGATTTTTCGTTTGACGAGGCCACAAAAAAAAGATATTAACCTAATAAGAATAGGCAAGCACAGTAAGTTATGACAAAAAGCTCGCAGTATGCCGCATCGGGGCGACAGTGCCATACTTTGAAGTTTAAATTCATTTTTGTATTGAAAGTAGTGCGAACTAATTTACCAGGCGTGTCAACTAACTAGCATAGTAAATACTAAATAGCAGCTCTACAACAGTACTAGATGTCATCAGTAGTAGTGATTGCCATATTGGCTTACTTTGCTTGTTTTTTGGACTCTGATTGTGCTGCTGTTAATAACTATATATTACTTGTTTTATTTTTGTATTAAATATTGTGTAATAAATACATATATATGCGAAAGCAAAGTTGCTAGTACCATCTAGTAGAGACGACGTGTAAACTCCTAAAAAACTGATTCGCCAGTGGTGCATCTATATATCATACCAGTATTGTGATTCTAAGCCACCATCGCATATGAATTTAATCAAATAAATGTTCATTTATTGATTAATCAAATCTCAGCTTTGAGATGTAAAACTAATTTAGTATAAAATAATTAAATAACTAAGTTTTGTATAAGTCACATTTGTAGACGCCTCCGAAATCACTCAGGTATATAATCTTGCCATTGTTCTTTGTATATTAGAATATGTACTTCTTTGTGTTTTATTCTGACTAAATAAAAACCGAGAAGACGAGAGTCTTTGAAGAGTGCCTGTTGCCAGTAATGCAATACGGATCCGAAACTTGATCGCTAACTGCGGGCTTCATAAGAAGGCTCAGAGTCACTCAGCGGGCGATGGAAAGAGCAATGCTCGAAGTATCTCTGCGTGATCGAATCAGAAATGAGGAGATCCGCAGAAGAACCAAAACAACCGTCATAGCTCAGCGAGTCGCAGAACTGAAGTGGCAACGGGTGGGGCACGTGGTTTGAACAGCTGATGGATGATGGGAGCCGAAGGTGCTGGAATGGCGACACCAGGTGCACCGACGACATCAAACGGGTCGCAGAAAGCCGTTGGGCACATGCGGCTCAGGATCGTTGTTTGGAAGTCCCTAAAAAAGCTTATGTCCAGCAGTGGACATAAGCTGATAATGATGATGATGATGATCAAAATAAAAACCATTTTCTTTCTTTCTTATTAGAAGTTGCCGTTAATGCAAAAAAAATGCTTTGAGTATTTTACTTCAAATTTTGTAAGCTAAAAAAATAACGGATTTAATTATTATAAGATGTTTTTGCTATATTTATATTTCTATTTTAAGTGTATGATACACCTTGCTAGCTGCATACAATCTATGGGAACTGGTCTAATGCTAGCGTTTCCTGCTATTTTGAATCCCGGGATAACATCAAGAAACAATATGGGAATATATGCAACTCATGATCAAGCATCATGGCTTGGTAAGTTACTTATATCAGAATAGTAAATTTTGCTGTAGAATTACCCGTAAACGGACGGCAGCAAAGTAGAGAAATTGCAAAAAGTACGATAGTAATGCCTTATTCTAAGGAACTTCATACCTTAATTTTAGGCAAACAAAACATAATATGTTTTTGTTTGCCTAAAATTATCATCTCTCTCATCTTCTGAAGTGGTCATTCTATAGAAGTGTATTTAGCGCCAACATAATAATAATAGGCAAACAGAAGTGTCACGACGGCTCTACTTTAACCATTTTTGTTCCCATGCATTTCCGGATTTTTATCAGAATTATTGTTTCTTTGTTCTTTCTGCGTAGTCGTAGTAGTTTTTAAACTTTTTTGGTAATAAAGTATATTTTGTATCTATATACATATCTAGCAAAATAAAAACAGTTGTATAGTATAAACTATATATCATTTTCTTTTTCAGCCAGCAGTAATGGATTTTCAGGCGTTTTGGGATTTTTGTTGATACCGAATATAATGCAGGTGTTTGGTCGGAAATTAGTTTTCATGGGAATAAATTTGTTTTCTGCTCTCGGTTTCCTTATTTTTGCACTGTCTGAAAACGTTCCATGTTTATTTGTGGCAAGGATAGTACAAGGAATTCCAATGTGTGGAGTTTATATTACAACTATGTTAGTGGGAGAATATACCGACCCAAAAAGAAGAGGCTACTTTACGACTGTGAAGAAAAGTTGCTGTGCGATTGGTTCATTGATAAGTCACTCTCTAGCTTTGAAATTGAACTGGAAACAGGTTGCTGCTCTTTCATTAATACCAAATACTATTTCGCTGTTTATGATGATACTTTGGCCAGAGAGTCCATCGTATTTGGCCTTGACTGGACAATATGAAAAATGTGAGAAATCACATAGGTGGCTATTCGGAGATAGCCTAAAAAGTAAGAAAGATTTGGAGGAGTTAATAGCTACTCAAATAGAACGAAGAAGATTAGAATGCAATAAAAATAATTTCAAAACTGTTATCAGAAAACTGCTAAAAAAAGATTTCATCAAACCATTCATAATTGTTTCTATATTAACAATGTTGATCGATGCCTGTGGAAGATATTATACTTTTGCTTATGTAGTTCAAATTCTAATTGAAGTGACAAACGATAAGTCTATTGCTGCATACTGTGCAATAGGTTCTGACATGTTAACTTTTATTGCTTTGTTAATGTCTAGTTTTGTCATCCGATTTGTCAAAAGGCGGACATTACTATTTGTGAGTGGAATTATTTGTGCTTTGTTGATGTTTTTAACAAGTTTGATAACATTCGTGAAATCTCATTACGATATAGGACAATCTATACATTGGTGGATAACCCCTTTAATAATTCTATTAAACACTTTTTTTGCTAACGTAGGAGTTATACCTGCGGGTTTTGCGATAATGTGTGAAATATTTCCATTAGAACATAAAGGAACGGGTATATGCGCATCGGGTATTATTTTTACTGTTTTGTATATTCTGGTTATGAAATGTACTCCATTAATGATGGAAAAAACTGGAGTCGAGGGAACTTTTAGTATATACGCGCTTCATGTGGTTGTTGGTTTATTCGTATTATATTTCATTCTAAATGAAACGAAGGACAAGACTCTGGTAGATATAGAAAAGGAAATCAAAGGTGTCAAACAGTCCAATTGTGATGTTTATTTACATGAGCAACCACTAATCAGACATTTATAAGAGTTTACCTTTAAGATTAATGGTAAGTATGTTTAATTTGATGAACTAGTTTATAATATAATAAATATATAGAAAAAGTATTTAACTCGATTCCTTTCAACGCTTTTGATTGTAAAATGCTTTCCTATAATAAAAAATCAAATCTTAGCCATGGTTAGGTGACCAAACGTGAATCTAAAAGGTATTAAGTTCGCTTTGTTAGACTATTGCTAGCAATGACTTTTTTGCCTTGTAGCGCATAAATACACTTATAAGTAATGTCATTAAAAAATTTATGCCAGGCTCGTGAACATGCTTATATTTTTTTTATTAGGTACTAAAAATATGTCATTAACTTCAAGTAAAATATTTCCAGCTGAACAAACATCTTTAGAATATTGATCAGCTACGTTACGGTATTTACTGTTTACGTATTGTAATATGATATCCTTCACAATGTCATATTTTGCTGAAAATATGTCATTGAAAGACACGTCGGTAATGATTTAATTTAAATTTTAAAAATACTTTTGTTGTTTCTTTAGTTTCAAATGAAGATAAGTTGTTTATTCAATTATTGATCATGGGTTGTGGTTGTGATGTTTATTTCTTGAGACAGGTATGTGTTATTCATATAAAATTTATAGTTTTAGATTAAAGTACAGTACTAGTTTTACTATTGTTGTTTTTTTAACATGAATTAATTTTTGAATTAAGTGTATCGTGCACTTCGCAAACTGTATGCTTTCGCTCGGGACCGGTTTCATGCTATCCTTCCCAGCGGTGCTGAATCCTGATATACTGTCAGCAAATAGTACAGGCATATATGCAACACCTGACCAGGCTTCTTGGATCGGTAAGTTAACTAAACCATTTTATTAGTCTTAACATAATTTATCCATTATCAACTCTTCCTAAATTACGAGGCAGGCTTCATTTTTTACAAGGTTTTGTTTCATTTGCAACATCAATATAATTATGCTCGTGTGTAAAAATATTCAGATAAAATCTTGCAATTCAATTTTGTAGCAAATGTCTTAAAGCGATTGACCTGAAAATTTGTATACACGTTCAGCTTGGATGGCGATTAATGGTTAATTGTGTGACGCTATTCTAAATCTAAAACTAAAATAGCTTACCTGTTGTATTTAATATAATCCTACAATTTATAAATATAAATAAAAATTAAACTAGGCTGTTTACTTGTACTGTACTGTAATACTTCGCGTTGGAGTTTTTGTAATATAGATAATAAAATCTGAGTGCTTATCTTCCCAACAAGTTCCCAAATCAAATCAAATTCGATTATCTTAAGCAGGCTGAGTTAACACAAGCAGTATTAAAAAATGTTTGTTCTGATCAAAGCCGAAAAGAAACTTAGTAGTTGGTTTTTAAAATAATCATCATTGCTAGTTATTCTTTCTTCTATTTCCTGTGAAAAGATCCGATTCCTTTTTATGACCCAAATGATTTACATCTCATTCAGCTCATTTTATTCAAATGTAATTTAAGTCATGTACATCTCTTTTAGCTAGCAGCAATGGATGGTCCGGTGTTATAGGATTTTGTTTGATGCCGTATATAATGCAGCTTTATGGCAGGAAACTTGTTCACATCGGATTAAATTTCTTCGCTGCGCTCGGATTCATTATGTTTGTATTTGCGTACAACGTTCCCTTTTTATACGCAGCAAGAATGATGCAAGGGATCCCAATGTGCGAAGTATTCATTACAGCTATTATAGTAGCAGAATATTCACATCCAAAAAGAAGAGGATACTTTATCACCATCAAGAAAAGTTTAGTGGCAATCGGCTCGCTACTGTGCCACTCTTTAGCTTTATGCTGGACTTGGAAACACATAGCTGCTTTTGCAGTTATACCAAACGTTTTAGCAATAGTTTTTACTTTTATATGGCCTGAAAGCCCATCGTACTTGGCCTTGATTGGGAAATATGAAGAATGTGACAAATCACACAAGTGGCTTTTTGGAGATGGTCTTAACAGTAAGAGGGATTTAGAACTATTGGTATCCTCGCAAAAGGAAAGTAGACAAGCGACAAATAAAATTAATTTCAATACTGTGATCAGAAAACTGTTCAAAAAGGATTTCGTTAAGCCATTTATAATTGTATCCTTATTAACAGTGATAACAGACGCAAGTGGTCGATATTACATGTTGGCTTATGTAGTCCAAATTTTAACAGAGGTCACAAAAGATAAATCCGTTGCTGTATATTGTACAATAGGTTCTGATATTTTAACTTTACTAGCTTTGATTATATCATGTTTTGTGATCCGATGTTGCAAAAGGCGAACATTATTATTTATATCTGGTACAATATGTGTGTCTTTAATGTGTTTAACTAGTTTGGTGACGTTTTTGAAATCTCATTATGATTTACTGGGTTCAGTGTATTTATGGTTAACGCCTTTAGTTATTCTATTAAATGTTTTTGTTGTTAATGTCGGGGTTGTACCTGCGTGTTTTGCTATAACGTGTGAAATATTTCCATTAGAACACAAAGGTACAGGGACATGTGCTACGGGTATTGTTTTCACTGTTCTGTATGCGCTTATTATGAAATGTACTCCTTTGTTAATGGAAAAAACCGGCGTTGAAGGCACTTTCGGTGTCTACGCAATCCACGTGATTGTATGTTTGTTGATATTATATTTTATATTAAATGAAACTAAGGATAAAACCCTGCAGGAAATAGAAAATGAAATGAAAGGCGTTAAAAAGTCTAGTTTTAATGAGTATTATTTAAATGAGAAACCTTTGATTGAGTAGTGAAGAAAATCTTTCTGAAAATATATGTACTGGAAATGTATTCTACCTTTTTCATGTAATTTACAGGTCTGTAAAGGTGTATGGCAATACAAAAGGCCTTAAAGCGCTATTTATGTGAAAATAAATTTTTACATACGATATATATCTAGTTTTAAAATGATGTTTTTAACTTATTGTAATTGTGTTGATTGTGTTATATAAATATTATACTACTACAGCAATAAGATTAATAAAACATAATTGTCCAATTATATCTCAAAAATTAATATAGGTAATGCATAATTCAATATTAATAAACAAAATTCAAACAATTTTTTATACATAGATGATAATCTAGTTAATAACTTTAATTTAAAATCATATTATTATAAAAATTATTTATAGTCTGGACTGAAAATAAAAAAATATCTGTTACACAGTAATGGAACTAATTTGCTATGCATAGACTGCTAAAAATACCTGTGCCCTTTCAGACTTTTCATTTTCCTGGTCAGGCTTATTCATTTGACGGCCGAGTGGCGCAGTGGGTAGTGACCCTGCTTCTGCGTCCTAGGCTGTGGGTTCGATTCCCCCATCTGGAAAATGTTTGTGTGATGAGCATGGATGTTTTTCAGTATCTGGGTGTTTATCTATATATTATAAGTATTTATGTATAATATATATAAAATATTCTTCAGTTATCATAGTACCCATAACACAAGCTACTTACGAGTACGCTTACTTTGGGGCTATATAACGATGTGTGTAATTGTCCTATAATATTTTTCTATTTATTTTTTTTTCTATCATTTATTTTATTTACATATTTTTTTTAAATTTTTAACAATGTTATAAGTAATAAAAAAATATATATATAAAAACACTATTAAAAATTTATAAAAAAAATCTTCTCCTCCGTTTGCGTGGCCTTTGCGGGTCCAAGCAACCGGTGGTCAGGGCTCCAGAGTGAGGAACCTCCTCATAATACGCGCCGTTTCAAGGACTACTGACTTCTGTATCCGACCCTTGACCCAACAATTAAGCAAAAGCTTCTTAAGGTGTTGATCGAAGCTTTTCGCAAAAAGACCATGGACTGAAACGACTATCGGAACGATTTATTTATTTATTATTATATGTATTATTTATATTGTTCTTAGCAACGAATGTCCTCACTTTCACCGTTCAGAGGCCGTTGACATCAAAGTCACATTGAACACAATAGTATAATAATTTTAAAACGAATTGTGCGTTAAGATCCTAACAAGGTCTAATCCGGTCTGTTATGCTGTATCTAAAGCCTCATAGGATAACAAGGATAAAACGAAGCAGATTATCCCTAACACCTACCTAAGACAATTATTAAATATTTATGAATGGAATATTTAATAACTAATAATAAAACTCGATTTTGCCTCATCAAAACTATTCATATCCAAAGAGCGATGTTGACTCAATACTACAGCAATAGCGTAACAAACAAAAACAAAAAATAACAGGATTTTTTATACACACAGAAATGTCTTATCATTTTGTTACAAAAAAAATTTAATGGGTAAAAAGAAAACCGAACTTCAAGACGCACTAGAAATTAAAAAAATAATTGCGCCATTTAGTCACTTTAGTTTACTTAAACATGTTTATAAAGTCGGTGCTATCGAAGTTTAAAGAAAGTTTATTTAATGAAGTCAATAGTGAATAGGCACCTTCTAGGCAAGCGGGTTGCACCGTAGACTGCATCCTTGCTTACCATTAGGCGTGATTGTAGTAAGTAAGCGTTGATTGTTGTACGTTTGGCATTAATATAAAAATTTTTAAATAAAAATAGAACCGACTCAAAACGCACTAAAAAGTAAAAAATAACTGTGTCATTTAGTTGCTTTAAATTACTTAAGCATATCTATGAAGTCGGTGCCAGCCAAGTTTAGGGAACCTTTATTTTACGTAGTAAAGCAGTTTGTGGGTTCTAGGTAACGTCCTTAAAGTAGAAACCTTGGCTGACACCGACTCCTAGATATGCTTAAGTAATTTAAAGCAACTAAATGACACAGTTATTTTTTACTTTTTAGTGCGTTTTGAGTCGGTTCTATTTTTATTTAAAAATTTTTATTTCTTACTTTTTAGTGATTTATCGCCACGTATCGTACTCGTACTGTCATAGTATATTATATGCCACTAGTAGCCAAAAAGCTACCGATACCAAGACAAAAACCGAAATCGCTGTAAGCGTGCCTCCAAAATTTGAAGAGTTCCTTCAATTTCCCCAGGATATCGTCATCAGATCCTAACATGATGACAATGGGACCACCTTAGAAGTATGCCCTTTCTAATAAAAAAAGAATTATCAAAATCGGACAACTCTGTAAAAAGTTATGCGTGGTCATACATAAAAAAAAAAAAAATATACGTGTCGAATTGAGAACCTCCTCCGTTTTTTTTTCGTCGGTTAAAAAGTAGCAAAGCACTTTGTGGGTTTTAAGTAACGTCCTTAAAGTAGAAAGCTTAGGTGGCACCGACTTCATAGATATGGTTAGGTTACTAAATTAAACAATGGTTTTTTACTTACTAATGTGTTTTGAAGTCGCGTTAATTTTTTATACTTTTAGTGATATCGAAAACGAACATAGGTAACCTACTCGCACTCAATTTTAAGAGTACGATTATATGCCAGCCACATAAAAAGTTACCGAAATGACTATAATATACTCCTGTAAGTTTGAAAACTTCCTTCGATTTTCCCTGGATCCCACCATCATGATGATTATGGGACTATCTTAAATCGAAGTAACCCTTTGTATAGAGATATTTTGTTGTTTAATATTTGAAATTTTTAATTCCTTTATTTTTGAAATGAAAATAATTTTGAATAATATTCTTTTATTTTTTATGTCATGAATATTAATCAAAGAAGTTTTATCATAATGGTAAAATGGAACCCTTCCGTCAGTCCGTCCGTCGGTCCGTCCGTCACACTCGGTTATTTTGATAACTATAAGAATTATCTACATGAAATTTGGAACAATTATTTAAAACAGTGACCTAACGTCATTGTATTAAAAATATATTGGTTGGTACTAGATTTATCCCATCATATAGGGGTCACTGATACATTAAAAGTTTGCTGTGAATATAATATATAGGTTAAAAATGCCAAAAAAAATTCAAAGCTACCTACCACATCATTTATGTTGTCCTATTTTGCATTTGCATTACACCCGAAGTCCTAAATAAAAAAAGAATACAATATAATATGTACGTGTCGAATTGAAAACATCCTCTGTTGTTTCGTCGACTTAAAATTATGAAAAATTTCATGCATATCATGCTTCTCTGGTTTCATGCTTTTTATGGCCTTTGCAATAATATTTAATAATCTGCAACCTGGTCCACGATTTAAGGATCATTTAGTCTGGACGAGACCTAACATGTATTAATTACGACATCACTGTAGTCTCCAAATTTCTAACGATATCAAAGTACCTAGGTAGGTAGACAAAAAATAAAATTAAAATTGTGAGCCGTTGAATTTTCCAATTAAAAGTTTGGCGCAAATCTGACGTGTTCCCCGTGGCTCCAAACAATTTGTAACTGGCAGGTGATAAAAACATATCCTGTGAAAACGGTTTAGGGGTTTTGTTAAGGTAGGCGTCCACATTTAAGAATCGGAAATTTCGGGAGCATCGCAATAAATCGATCTTAGTTTTTACGCAACGAAGCTAGTCGTAGGCATTACCGATGTATGAAAATCCGTTACCCAAATTGGCGTCGGCAATTTAATGGCAGTATGGCGTCCGATAATTACGACGCTTAAATGTGACTAAGGTAAGGTGCATCTCGATAGAGCAGCAATACATGGCGTTTTGCAGATAATTCAGTTTTACCTCTAGAGTGTACAAGTTTTGCGGGGTATTATCGAAAGATCACACTCATTTCAGTAGTTGAAGATTGTGGCCGGGGAACTAACGCCCATGTTTATTTCTGCCGCCAGCAGCATTGCTGCATTTCATTATATATCTCAAGGGTATGGTTATGGTGTACTTACAGAAATATCAGGCTGAACAGTTAGGCGATAGATAAAGATAACGCATTGGACGTATTTATTTGCATGTCCTACGGACGAGGTATTGCTTTTTTTAGGTAGGCACTGATTATAATTTGTTAAAAATAATTTGTTAAGTGGACATAACAGGTATAATGACAAATTATAAGAGGGCTAGACAAATTAATTAAACATAATAAACAAAACATTCTAAAAATTTCCTAACTCCGTAAAAATGTTTTGATTGCCCGAAAGTTTTGGATTGCGGGTACCACGGGCGTGTGACATTGGTGCTGAACTTTTAATTGGAAAATATTCTGCTAACTTTACACAATCAAATTAGATATACCTGCGTGGGTAGAACGACAATTTGATATAAGGTCATCTATGGAAGCTAGAGGATGAAAATCTCAATAAAATGGAGATTTTACTTTAAATCTTTAAAGAAAATTTACTGACTTTATAAACCAAAAAAGCTCTACACTAAAAAGCGAAAAATAATATCTTATCGTGCTACCTACAAATCAGTTTGAAGACCCAACTACTTAAATAGTATAAATTTCAGCGGTTTACTTTTGTAACTCTACTAACTCTGACGCATGGAGGTGTCACACCACCAACTTCCCATCAAGGATAAAGTCAATACTTCACATCTCGAGACAGGACTCACACCTAAGACCTCGTGATCTGATGCCACATAGGTCTATAGGATATCACTGGAATACCGCCCATTCTGCAATACATTCACACATTTGCAAAACATTCACTAGATGTTCCATGTTACAGAACAAAAGGCGTTGTGTGTTTTCCTCTTTTATACAAAGTAGAATCCGAAGCGAGTGTCTCAAGATGCCTCTCAAGATGTATTTTAAGATGTCTCTCAAGATTGGGAGGAATGCGACTTGCCTCGTCAGCGGTTTCCAACACGATTGCGCTTTTATGCTACACTTCGCTACATATTAAAAATTTAAATTCTTTGTCGCGTTTCTCTGAGTCTATTTGCATTATTCTGAGAACCTATTTTAATGATTTTATTAGTGTTTCTGAGAATAGAATAATAAATTGCCTATCTAATATATAAGGTGTAAAAAATTTAAAAATGACCTACAAAATGTTTACTCACTTAGGACATTTTACATAGCACCATCCATGGCATTATAAATTAATCACAAGATACCGAACGAACGTATGTCTTAAACATTCGATTACTACCAAATAAAATACGGAAAGAAAAGCCCAACCGCCAAAATCTCCCACTAGACCAGACCTGAACTAATAAAAAATTATAACAATCTTCGAATGACTAAATAGGTAGGTAGATATGTCCCCACCTGCACACTTTAGAACTAGTAAAAAATAAATAAATGAAGGACGAAATAAACTTTAAAAAAAACACTTAAAACTGAATCAGCTGATATCTGATCCACTTTTTTAATTTTTTTAATTTCAAACTTTCCTGTTAAATTACCTACTATAAAACGCAGGCGGCAAGTGTTTAAATGTGCGTGTTTGTCGGTGTCCCTTGTTGCGGTAGCGTTCAGAAAGAACGGTGCCGTTGTCGGTCTCTTAAAAGGCCGACAATCGCACCGCGCCTGTTTGTACGCTTAGTTTGATATGCCGGCGGTGCCTTTCAAACTAAGTTTTAATCTATTCATGGAAAGTTCATTGACCTTGGTCGTGGATCAGCTGTTACGTTTGTTATTTTGATCAACTCTAGTGAGTATGTAGGTACATAACTGCATCGAGGTCAATGGCTGGCTGGCTTAAGGGTAATTTATGGATGAATTGGATGGCGTTATGCGTATTGTCGTAAGTGAATAGATGTTTTGTAATGCTTTATAATTTTTTATTTATTGATTCTGGGAACAAATTTTTTTTTCTAGTGTAATCTATATGCATAAGACTTGCTCCAGTTTCGCCGCTGGCTGATAATTCAAACTCACCATATATTTTGCACTAGTAGTCGAGCCCTTTGTGTAGCCTGAGGAAGTGTTATCGCATCGTAGTGTTTTAGTTACTTTTTATTTTTAACCCCCGACGCAAAAACGACGGGGTGTTATAAGTTTGACGTATCTGTGTAAATGTATGTTTATGTGTCTGTCTGTGGCATCGGAACTCCCAAACGGATGATTCGATTTTAATGCGGTTTTTTTGTTTGAAAGGTATATCAGTCGAGAGTGTTCTTAGCCTTGTTTGGTGGAAATCGGTTCAGGTCTTCAAGATCATCAGGTCGTTTGTTAGGTGTGATAGAAATTTTACACGCTCAGTTTGCTTGAAAGCATGTGTGTAATCTGACATTTGAAACACTAATGTCTTCTGGAACCACTGAGCTGGTCTGATGATAAGGCTCGAAGGTAGCAGACGTAACCTAAACTTACCTAAACGTTCACTAAAGAGGTAGACCAGCTACCTCTTTAGTGAACCCATCGAGTTTGGGCTCGTTGAATTTGTCTTGACTGGTTCTTTTCCTTTTTCTAATTGACGAGGATCTGATGCTGGAAATGGGATGTGGCATATGAAACCATGGAATGCCGGAATAAAACGGATGAACCGATTTATATTTTTGCTGAAGAATGACCAAAGTTTAATCTTTATAGTCGGGGGTTTTTAAATTTTGAATTTAATAGTTATTATACATTATAAGTCAGCCCTTGACTGCAATAGCACCTGATGGTTAGTGATAATGTAATCTAAGATGGAAGCGGGTTATCTTGTCAGTAGTAGGACGAAATCCACACCTCTTTCGATTTCTAAACAACATCGCACCGGATCACAAAACCGCGTGGCGGTACATCTTTCACGGTAATGTGGTAACTAATATTCCACCAGTCAGACCTGGATCAATTTCGAAAATCTTAATCAGCCCAGCCGGGAATCAAACCCATGACGTCCGTATTACAAATCCACTGCGCATACCACTGCGCCATTGAGACCGTCGAAAAAGATAGTTGCTGTTGAAATTGTAGGCACATGGGGCTTCTATCAAGTTGACCATAAAGTCAAAATTAAAATCAAATAATAAACTTCCTCAAAGTTATTAACGCTTGCTTCTATCTGACAGACACCGTAGTTTTTTGGCGAAAATTAAAAATACTACAGTTCACACCACGTCTAGCTATTAGAACACAAAGTAAAGTGACAGATAACGGTCGCCATTTTGTCGCGGCCGTCATTTGTCAGCTGTCAGGTGGACGCGCCGACGGCTCAGGTGCTACAAAAACTGGAGAACATTTGTTACCTTTTTTCCAACCACTAGATAAGTAGACCAAGTGGGTTGTTTAACCTTTTCTTGTTGTTGTTACCTAAACACGTCTTAAAATTGCATCCATAGAGGGAGGAACCTCAATAATGGCTATGAAAAAAGAATGATTAGAAAATAGGTGGATGGATACATTTTAATAATCATAAAATAGCTAAAGGATCAAAGAATTTGCTGTACTAAATAAGGACTGTAACGCATCGAGGTCGGTTTTTTTTTATCGACTACAAGTTGGCCCTTGACTGCTATCACACCTGATGTTAATTGATGATGCAGTCTAAGATGGAAGCAGGCTAACTTGCTAGGAGTTGGACGAAAATCCACATCCCTTTCCGTTTCTACACGACATCGTACCGGAACGCTAAATCGCTTGGTGATACGTCTTTGTCGGTAGGGTGGTAACTAGCCACGGCGAAAGCCTCCCACCAGCCAGACAAATTAAAAAAATCTCAATCTGCCCCGCCGGGATCGAACCCAGGACCTCCGTCTTATAAATCCACTGTGCATACCACTGCGCCACAGAGGTCGTCACGGTGTTCGGAGAAGCGCCGTCATTTTTTATCCGACGAAAAAAAACGGAGGAGGTTCTCAATTCGACACGTATATTTGTTTTTTTTTTATGTATGACCACGCATAACTTTTTACAGTGTTGTCCGATTTTGATAATTCTTTTTTTATTAGAAAGGGCATACATCCAAGGTGGTCCCATTGTCCTCATGTTAGGATCTGCTGATGATATCCTGGGGAAATTGAAGGAACTCTTCAAATTTTGGAGGCACGCTTATAGCGATTTCGGTTTTTAACTCGGTATCGGTAGCTTTTTGGCTACAAGTGCCATATAATATACTATGACAGTATAGTACGAGTACGTTACGTGGCGATAAATCACTAAAAAGTAAGAAATAAAAATTTTTAACAAAAAATAGAACCGACTCAAGTAAAAAATAACTGTGTCATTTACTTGCTTTAATTTACTTAAGCATATCTATGAAGTCGGTGCCAGCCAAGTTTAAGGAACATTTATTTTACGTAGTAAAGCAGTTTGTGGGTTCTAGGTAACGTCCTTGAAAGTAGAAACCTTGGCTGGCACCGACTCCTAGATATGCTTAAGTAAATTAAAGCAAGTAAATGACACAGTTATTTTTTACTTTTTAGTGCGTTTTGAGTCGGTTCTATTTAAATTTTTATCAAGTTAAATTAGATGTGCTTTGAGATTTTTCATAATTCTGGACTTGAATAACTTTTATTTTGGGGGCAGCTAGATGGTTGAGAGAATACAAACTATACTTAATAATTATTTAATTAATAACCAATGAAAGACTGACTAAGAAAGGTACAGAATCAGCAATTGATCCCATACATCTTACAACTAGAACCTAACCCTAGCTAAGCATAAGGTGACTACAGATCGGCGGTCGATCAAGACATGATTCTCGTAGGCTACTAACTTGAGAGGTAACAGCGGTTCACGTGAGGCTTGCATGTAGATCTTGCCTCGTGCGGTACAAAGTGCAGATTTTTAGGACATCGCTTACATGGCAGCGTATTTGTTTTAGCTGCACGTAACAAATTTTATGTTTGTTTAAGTATTGACGGCCTACCTGGCGCAGTGGTACGCGCGGAGAAATTTTTAATTAGTCTTGCTCTGGCTGGTGGGAGGCTTTTGTTTCGCCGTGGCTAGTTACCACCCTACAGACAAAGACGTACCGCCAAGCTATTTAGAGTTCCGGTACGATATTGTCGTGTAGAAACCGAAAAGATGTGGATTTCATCATATTCCTAACAAGTTTGCCCGCTCCATCTTAGACTGCATCATCACTTAACGTCAGGTGTGGTAGCAGTCAAGTGCCAACTTGTAGTCAATAAAAAAAGTTTCAAGACTGCTAAAGATTGAGAATTATTGAGTCCATTGTCGAATTCCCAAAAGACTATTTCTTGTATTTTATTTTTGGTTGTACAGAAAACTTCGAAAGCTAATAATATTTACAATTGCTATGAACGTTTTCCAAAACTCATACATTAATTAGGTTGATGATGATTTATTTAATATTTCAATACATTAAAAATACCTGCGAAATGTCCACCTTTTCAAGTAAATCTAGCAATAATATTACACCCGACAAGCAAATATACACCTTAAAAATTAAGCAATAGAGCTTGTTTATCCATTGTCAAATTACATAATCTCGTCACATTTTCAGTAAAATAATTCTGGATGCGACGTCGAAAATTCAAATTTTATGAGGCACAGAACAAAAAGCATCCTAACCCCTTTCAGAGGGAGAGGCTATTCGCAGTTTTTTATAACAGTTCCAGACCACTGGGTCATAAATACATCACTATACAAGATACTGTATTTATTGTCTTGTAACTGAATTGTAAAACAAATGTCCCTTATGTGTGTTATTAAGTATGGATAACAATTTTTATTTAGTTAATAAAAGTTATTTATGATTGTATATTTACTATTAATATTGTATAGTTACTAATGATGACTAATATTATCTTTTTATAAAACGCGAAGTCTGTGTTTAAATTATTTCTGTTTTTATCCAATTACTGAAAATTGGATTAAGGATGCCTTTACAAATAATGTTTATCAATAATATGCCATACAGGCTGTAACAAAATACTGAAGTAATAACAATACAATGTAGAGTATTTTCCAAGCTTGCTGTACGACCTTGGTATACCTACTGTTAAAGGGCTGTGTATACCTACCTACTCGGTGGGCCATGTGGTTTTTACTACGTCCATTATTATATCATAATGAGCCTAGCTTTTGCTAACGCTAATGTTCATTTGATAATAAATTCAGGTTGTCGGTCAGAGTGGACAATACTCGCTATTAAAAAGTTTTTATAGTACTCTCGAAAAGCATGCAAAATCATCGGTTGTGTAAGTAGTATAAGAACATATAAACAAACAACATAATATATTCAAATTTATAATATTACAAAGAACTGAGTTTGCATAAGACTTTCCTCAGACTAGTTCTAGTTACATGAAAACAATACATAGTATAATACACCTCTACTTATTTTCAAAGAGGTAAACAAAATCCCTCGGGGTAATATTATGCCTATCTCATTAATTGGTATGTCTCTAGGTTCAAAATAACAATTTTTACAAGCTTTTATTTTATTTACCCTGTGATATATAATTAGTATGACTGACTTATCACTTGATCATTAAAACTTTAGAATCTATTGTCGTGAGATTTAAGAAACGGTACTAATTTTGCGATGTAGATGCTCACTAAGAACGGATTATTTGTCATAGGCAGGTGAATCCACTGGGCACAGACAGTTTAGTATATTTGGGTGTCCCCAATAAAAATACAATAACACTCTTTTTACCCGACTGCGTCAGAAGGAGGGTTATGTTTTTCGAGCGTATGTATGTATGTATGTTCTTCGGCACGCGCTACAGCCTAAACGGCTGAACGGATTTTGACATGTAAGGTGTCGTTGAATTTGTCAAAATTGTGGTAGTGACATAGGTTATATAAATTTTCAAAATGGTGGCTGTAATATAGGCTATATAGAAAAAAGGGGAGATGTGTGTATTTTTTTCTCTTATCTTAGCAATATGGGTACCAATTGAAAGGTCGTAAAAATACCATTTCAAAAATATAAATATCATATCATGTTCATATTACTTTTTTAACAAAAAATGGCAAAAAGTCTACTAAGTGTACCGTCTCATTTCTATACCATAAACTAAAACTAAAAAGTCTCAAATAAAATTATTATTATAAAAACAAAAAACCCGACTGCTTAGAAGTTATGAACTGAAAAGAGAAAAACAAGGATCACTATATCTGTATAAAATTCTAAATATTATATGGTGCTGCAAGCGGGGACAAACGTAGTTTTGGTAGATCTTTCTTTCCCCGCAGGTTAAAATATTTTGTCCCTGTTTGCAGCACCATAAAGTATTTAGAATGTTATACAGATATAGTGATCCTTGTTTTTCTCTTTTCAGTTCATAACTTCTAAGCAGTCGGGTTTTTTGTTTTTATAATAATAATTTTATTTACTTAACTAGATAAAACCATTGAATTTGTTCTTGAATTTTTTTTATCGACTACAAGTTGGTCCTTGACTGCTATCACACTTGATTTTAAGTGGTGATGCAATCTAAGATGGAAGCGGGCTAACTTGTTAGGAGTAGGATGATGTATAAAATATCATATAAAAAGATACATTTAGATGTGTCTACTGCTAATCGTGTTCGTCTTCGACCACCAACACCTCGGTTTCAGCATTAACATTTATAACGGCTGTTTATATTTAGGAAATGTTTTTATGAAGGAATGGAACACGGGAAAAATTCGGGGAAAAGTCTCGAGGAAAATGCCTTTACAGCGCGTCGGAGCTTGAGTGTCGGTGTACTGATTGGTCGTGACATTGAAATTGTAACACGTAACAGATATTGCCACAGTTAACTATCTCCCTGTATAGCTATGTAATTTTTTTGCTTGTGCTTGTCTGTTTTAAAAGGAATTTTAGTCATATCTAGAAACGTGATCCTTATTCCTCTTTCTTTTTAAACGACTTCAAAAAAAAGGAGTTTCTCAATTCGACCGTATATATTTTTTTTATGTGTGTTTGCGCATAACTTCGTCGTTTATGAACCGATTTTGATAATTATTTTTTTGATGAAAAGTAGATAGTCCGGTGGTGGCACCATGACAAGGAAACTAGGATCTGATGATAGGATCCTGGAGAAACCGAGGAGAACTTTCAAAAATTGTAGGGACGATAAGTACGTTTGTTAATTTTTCCGCTAAGTATTTAAAAGCACTACAATTTGATGAAAGTCTGAAGTCGATCTAATGAAGTCGGTGCAACCCGAGCTTTCTACTTTGAAGACGTTACCTAAACTTGGATGGCACGGACTTCATAAATGTGGTTAAGCAAATTAAAGTAAGTAAATAACGTAGTTGTTTTTTACTATTTAGTGCGCTTTGACGGCGTTTTTAGTTTTGTTATTTTTTTTTTATTCAAATAAGTGAAATAACTACGCAATGTTATGAAACAACACTCACAGTTCAACAACCACTGGGTTTAAGCCATGTCTATAATTGCACCATCTAATATGTTCAATTACTTAGCACCCTGCCGCCTAAGACGTACCACTAATCGATTTAGCGTTCCGGTACGATCGTGTAGAAACCGAAAGAGTGTGGACACACCTAACAAGTTAGCCGGCTTCCGTCTTAAATTGCATCATCACTTACCGACAGATGTGATTGCAGTCAAGAGGTAACTTGTAATTAATAAAAAAAAATACTAATGTAACAGGTTTCTTGGTGGTAGTGGTGCGACTTTATATATATAAAGCTATATCATCAAGAGTCCTTATACGCATGCATGTTGATTTTTGGAGAAGAATTTAGCAATAAAGCATCAGTAATTTTCTTTCCTATCAGTCCCAATATTCTCCTAAGTCAAGATCTGCTCCTTTCAGGAGATGTTTTTGAGAAATATTCAGCTACCCAACGTTGTTATAGCTCTTGGGCATGACCCTTACAAAACTTAATATATTTTTGTTAATATAGCGTTCCTACTGAGAAGTTTCCAGAAAATATGTAGGACGTAATATATGAAAAGGTAATTTTATTAATATGTTTTCTACAGGCGTATCATGGAGCATAAATACTATTTTAAAATTACGTGTATCATAGGGGGCGTAAACTTATGTATTGAATATCATAACATTTCTATCAGTGTTCAATATACCTTTATATAAAACGGGACAGTTCTTTACAAAGCTCACTGCGTTGATAGACAATACGAACTAGAAATATCCATTTAAGTCTTTAAGTTTAGAAGTGTTTAAGTGAGTTTACTGGTGACTATGATACTTAATACGATAGTTCTAATGTTCTTTGTGTTGCCAGTGTACGGTGCAATTGATTATGATGCAGCGAAATACATTCATATGGAACAAAAACTTCATACCGATTTATTTAAAGACTATGAAAGCTACGAGCCACCGTCTACAAACGTGACAACAGTGAAACTAAAATTCATTTTGAGATACTTCTGGTTCGATGAAAATGAAGAAGAATTTAACATCCACACGTGGGCCTTCCTCTCTTGGAAAGATCCAAGACTCACATGGAAACCAGAGGATTACGATAATATAGATAAAACCTACGTGCGATCAATATTTATATGGGGGCCACCGTATATGTTCAAGAACGTCAACTATTTAACCGATGATTCCGGTGTAGAGCTGCTATCATCAGCGATGTGTCAACTAAAAAGCTCCGGATCTGTACGTGCTACTATACAACTAAATCTTAAAACAAGTTGTAAGAGTAAACTTAATCATTGGCCATATGATATACAGTATTGCTCGTTTAGATTCGAGCCTGATCGGACTGGACAATTATATTCTCGAAATCCTATCAACCCAGATGACAAAGTGGATTTCTATTATCCATCTCAGAACGGATTGATTGTACTTGGAGGATTATCTTACGGACAGGGATGGAATATACTTGATTACAATACCAGTTATGTACGCAGTAATATATCCCATCTAGATTTTAACTTTTTAATTCAAAGACAAGCGTTAGGATATGCCACAATTGTTATTGTCCCATCAATATCTTTAGCAGTTTTTACTTTGTCTTCAATGTTATTGGACGTAAGGTATAATCTAAGGATTGTTATTGTTATTTTCAGCTTTTTCAGCCATATATCTCTGTTAGAAATAATTAGTGTTTTCGTGCCCCATCAAGCAGTGGATAGTCCATTAATACTATTGTTCATTTGTTCGTCAATTATTATTACCGCTTGTGTTATTTGCTTGACCATAGCTTTAAACTTAGTGTTTAGAATGCAACTATCTTCAGCTCCAAAAGTTGTTATTTTTAATGAACGTGTATTAGGAACGCCTCTAAAACATTTTATATTTCCAAAATGGAATATAGATTTGAATATGGGAACAGAGGATTTAAGTAGACTTGCAGAAATTCGGACAAATTTTGTCAGCATTGTGAACAGTTTATGTCTTTATATATTTGTATTAGTGTATTTCATTTTGTACTGTGTTTACATGCCTCGGCAAGATATAGTACCTTAAAAAGATCGGTGTATAATATAATACCTACAAGAAAATTTCATATTTTTATATTTGCTTTCTAAATATTTTTCATTATTTATTATTGCAGTTTTAGATTGAAGAAAGTTTTGATCGTTGATATATATTTTAGTCACTATTTCTTTAGTGACTTAACCGAAAAAGAGTCATAAGTTTCTACCCATTCAAACATTTATAAATATACTGTACCTATTATATGGATAGATGCACGAGCAGTAAGAATAAGAATATACCAATAAAGTACCTACTAATAATACGAATAGTACGAGTTACATTATTGCAATAATCGCTATGGGATCCTTTTAAATGCCTATTCAGGGTTAAGTATCAAGTAAATTGAAATAGTAAACGAATTAATTCTTCCTGTTTTTTTCTTATCTTGTCTTTTATTTTTCCGTTTCCCGCCTCGATTTTTCAGAGAAGCGCGAAGGGAGAAATGGGGAATAATGGTTGATCATTAATTACGAGGAAAACCATCTCTACTGGGTGGTTTAGAGGGATAAGGTACGTGTGTCTATTATGGGACAGTACGTGATGTTTCTTACTTGGTAATGGTATATTTGGGCCTATCATACTTGTGATACTTAATCTGAGTCAGCTTATGACATTTGGGTAATGACTGGATGGTCAACCATTGCTTGGCAGCTTTTTATGTACCTAACTACAGAACCATTATATTATTAATATCATCATATTAACGGCTCACTGCAGGGTCAGACCACCCTCACTGTAGGAGAGGTGATATGGAGCATAGACTCACCACGTTGACGCCACGTACAGGTTGACGGGTATAGAGGGATAATGTTTATACGCACACCAGCATATTTAACGGAACATCGACTTTGGAACGCGGACCAATGGAGTAAGGTATTGTTTAGTGCAGAATTCTCTTGTTCCGCTAAATATGCCGGTGTGTTTATTTTAGTAATTCCTTAACTATGTCTATATATTGATGATACTGACAAGAACTGACGACTTATTGTGCTCTCCGAAGCACATATATCTGGGCTTAGAATTTACTAAAACTTTCTTTAGACAAAAAAAAACCTTGGAATTATTCCACTATCGGACCCAGGTTTGGACCCTCGTGATCGAAGCGACATAAGCTAGAGTCTAGGCCAACGAGGCAGTCAGTCCCTACTCTTTGAGATAAAATGTAATTGTTGTGTTATTCAATATTAACACAACAATAACTATGTGTTATTCTATATTGTAATTTATCTTTGTGATATTTTTTCTAGATCCGTTCAGTCGTCTATAGGCTACTAATGGTACGTTGGTACTAATCACTAGAGAACGCCAGCGGTTTCACCCGCGTAGTTCTCGTTTCCATGGAAAATAGGAAATGGATTCCAGGGAAAATGAATAAAATGGGGCTTATGTGTCATCCTGATATCTGAATTATATTATTGTGAACTTTCATCAAAATCCATTAAGTACTTTTTGTGTGGAGATGTAACAAACATACACACTTTTAGGCAATTATAGAACTCGAGAACGGAATTAAACGGAATTCTGTTCTCAGAATAAGTATGTTTTTGAATTTATTTTAGAAACCGTTGGTATCAATAATTTTACTGCCTTGAAAAAAATAAGTATTAAATTACCATTTTTATGTTAAAAATTGAAGAATTCAGAATTGGAAGCCGAATTTTAAAAAAATTCCGATACAACACACCCGGAAATTGGACGGAAATCGACTCACTTCCGTCCGCAAAATTTTAACGGATTCCAAATCGAGAATCAATAAAAAATACACCAGGTGTTCAAAAATAAGTTAGATTTTATAAGGATCTGTTCACAGTTGTACCTATATTAGTTTTTGGGTGGCCTAAGTTCCGAATATAAAGAAAATTTTCTCCTGCAAAAGACTAATACATTTCTTGTGATCTATGAAAATCATATGACGTTTCCAATACTTACAACTACCTAAACTTAAAGAGAATTGATTGTGAGTAATTTTTAACAAAAAATAGAACCGACCTAAAATGCACTAAAAAGTAAAAAATAACCGTGTCATCTAGTTGCTTTAATTTACTTAAGCATATCTATGAACAGAGATGTGATTTATTTGAAATACTTCTATTTAAAATGCAAATACAAAATGCAAAATATCTACCTATTTTATATTTTGCATTTAAATACTTTTTAACAAAAACATTTTGTATTTTATTTGAAATACCTTGAGATGTATTTTGCATTTTTAAATTCATTTTAAAATGCAAAATACTTTGTGATTAAGTTTAGCCAACATTACCAGTCAAACGAAAAGAAATGAACAAATGACGCTTGTATTGTCGAATTTGGCCGATAGAGGATTTTTGTCGGCCGCGATTCACGCTAAAACACTGAATGTTTACACTTGGCACATTTCTAGTTCATATTTTGAGGTATTGCATTGGATAGTTTTTGTCGCGAAAATTAAAGTAGAAGGGGTTGAAAGTTCCTATGGAAAGTCTTTAATTTTTGAAGTAATGTTAATGAAAATTTGTATACGAACTACTGAATAAATATGTTATTCAAGGATTTTTCAAAATTTCATCCCTATAGGTTTATATAGGGGTTGAAAGTCTGTATGTAAAATTCCTTTTAAATGTTTTTAATTTAAATATTCAAATCAAATTATCTTTATAGAACTATTGATTATACTACACCAACAATCAATTTTTTGTCAATCTGTTTGTTCTGAAATAGCTAGACCTATTTAGTCGAGTCTTTCGACACTTATTTACTAATGTTATAAGTAACATAGGGTAATCTTATTTTAGTAATGTTATAAGTGACGTAAGTAAAAGGTATTTTATTTTGAAAAAGCATTTTGAAAATACCTATTTTGCATTTTGCATTTGAAATACAAAGCGCAAAAGTATTTGGTATTTTGCATTTGAAATAGTAAATCTAAAAAGTATTTTGCATTTTGTATTTAAATGCTTTTATGGAACCATTTTGTACATCTCTGTCTATGAAGTCGGTGCCAGTCAAGTTTAAGGAACATTTATTTTACGTAGTAAAGCAGTTTGTGGGTTCTAGGTAACGACCTTAAAGTAGAAACCTCGCTGGCACTGACTCATTTTTTTTAAATTTCCGTTTTAGTGATTTAATGTCTTATACTGTCATAGTATATTATACTGCACTAGTAGCCAAAAAGCTACCGATACAGAGACAAAGACCGAAATCGCTGTAAGCGTGCCTCCAAAATTTGAAGAGTTCCTTCAATTTCCCCAGGATATCATCATCAGATCCTAACATGATGACACTGGGACCACCTTGGAAGTATGCCCTTTCTAATAAAAAAATAATTATCAAAATCGGACAACTCTGTAAAAAGTAATGCGTGGTCATACATAAAAAAAAAATATACGTGTCGAATTGAGAACCTCCTCCTCTCCGTTTTTTTTTCGTCGGTTAAAAATAGCTCTGACGGTCTAACCTAATTCATAATTCAATTTTCAGCATTAGATTTTCAGACCAACAGCTTATAGACCAACCGAAAGTATTTACTCAATTTAAAGTGTTCAATCAAATGTCTTATATTCGCAGTTATAAGCTCTCTGAGTGCAATGCAGTGTACAAATGTCACGCGTCAAACTGCGAGCTAACTCGATTCCCGCGCCTCGGAATTGCTTAATTACTCCCATACTGATAAACTGTGAGATCCTGTGTTCGAGTCCTTTGTATGAAATATTCACTTCTTCTTTCTTTAAAGATATTTTTAACCGACGAAAAAAAAACGGAGGAGGTTCTCAATTCGACACGTATATTTTTTTTTGTTTTTTTTTTATTTTTTATGTATGACCACGCATAACTTTTTACAGAGTGGTCCGATTTTGATAATTCTTTTTTTATTAGAAAGGGCATACTTTCAAGGTGGTCCCATTGTCACCATGTTAGGGTCTGATGATGATATCCTGGGGAAATTAAAGGAACTCTTCGAATTTTGGAGGCACGCTTACAGCGATTTCGGTTTTTGTCTCGGTATCGGTAGCTTTTTGGCTACTAGTGCCGTATAATATACTATGACAGTATAGTACAAGTACGTTACGTGGCGATAAATCACTAAAAAGTAAGAAATAAAATTTTTTAACAAAAAATAGAACCGACTCAAATCGCACTAAAAAGTAAAAAATTTTTTAACAAAAAATAGAACCGACTCCAAGCGCACTAAAAAGTAAAAAATAACTGTGTCATTTAGTTGCTTTAATTTACTTAAGCATATCTATGAAGTCGGTGCCAGCAAGTTTAAGGAACATTTATTTTACGTAGTAAAGAAGTTTGTGGGTTCTAGGTAACGTCCTTGAAAGTAGAAACCTTGGCTGGCACCGACTCCTAGATATGCTTATTTTTTTTATGCGCTTGGAGTCGGTTCTATTTTTTGTTAAAAAATTTTTCTACAACGGAAATTTCCAGTGACTACTTAAACAACATATTGACTCGTCTGTTATCACTAATAATGCTTGTTACTTAGTCAAACATTATAAACTTATTAGAGCACCGTGACTTGTTCACGCTCCAATTTCTCTCTCTAACGATGCGAAGAAAGACCTGGCTGACACAATCACCTGAAGTTTTTATCAGTGACACCTCAAAAAGTCCAAATTTTAATCGATTTTTAAACGACTTCAAAAAAAGGCGTTTCTCAATTCGACCGTATATATATATATATATTTTTTTTTTATGTGTGTTCGCAAATAACTTCGTCGTTTATGAACCGATTTTGATAATTCTTTTTTTGTTGGAAAAAAGATAGTCCGGTGGTGGTACCATGACAAGGAAACCAGGATCTGATGATGGGATCCTTGAGAAAACGAGGGGAACTTTCAAAAATTGTAGGGACAACAAGTACGTTTGTTAATTTTTTCGGTAAGTATTTAAAAGCACTACAATTTGATGAAGGTCTGAAGTCGATCTGATGATGGAGCCGATCTATATATAAGAGAACTCCGTAACGTTTTACAGTAGCTACCTTGTGTTTGGGCTCGATTAATTTGTCTCAATGAGAACTTTACATTTACATGGGCTGTGACTGTCATTGAGGGTCTGGCGATGAAGACGAGGGACAGCTGAGGGAGCTCTTTAACGGTTTACAGTAGCTACCTTGTGTTTGGGCTCGATTAATTTGAGTCAATGAGAACTTTATATTTAGATAGGCTGTGACTGTCATTAAGGGTCTGGCGATGAAGACGAGGGACAGCTGAGGGAGCTCTTTTACGGTTTACAGTAGCTACCTTGTGTTTGGGCTCGATTAATTTGTCTCAATGAGAACTTTACATTTAGATGGGCTGTGACTGTCATTAAGGGTCTGGCGATGAAAACGAGGGACAGCTGAGGGAGCTCTTTAACGATTTACAGTAGCTACCTTGTGTTTGGGCTCGATTAATTTGTGTCAATGAGAACTTTATATTTAGATGGGCTGTGACTGTCATTGAGGGTCTGGCGATGAAGAAGAAGGACAGTTGAGGGAGCTATTTAACGGTTTACAGTAGCTACTTTGTGATTGGACTCGATTAATTTATGTCTTAATAAGAAGTTTGAAAGGTTATAGTTTCCAGTTAGTTTAATGTTTACTATGTACCGAAACTCTTCAAACTTTATATTCACTTTTGCAGGGACGTTGGAATGTTATAAGTAGGTAGTGAATATTGGTACTTATGGTTTAGTTCGAGTAGGTTTATTAGTATGTTCGTTGTTGATAAAGCACTAAAAAATATGAAGTAAAAAATTTTTAACAAAAAATAAAAACACCTTCAAAACGCACTAAAAAGTAAAAAATAACTACGTCATTTATTTACTTTAATTTACTTAATCACATCTATGAAGTCGGTGCCACCCGAGCTTTCTACTTTAAAGTCTTTACCTAAACTTGGACGGCACCGACTTCATAGATGTGGTTAAGTAAATTAAAGTAAGTAAATGACGTAGTTATTTTTTACTTTTTAGTGCGTTTTGAAGGTGTTTTTATTTTTTGTTAAAAATTTTTTATACTATTAGCGTTTATTGGACAGAGATCGACTCTTTTTAGATCAGCTGTCAAGTCAATTAAAGTGTTTAATCAATTATCTTAGGGATCGTCTCTACGTGCGAGAAACTTGCAGCGATATTATCGTCCCTTTTTTATATATTCAAGGTCTCCATACGGCGATATTATCCCGGTGTTGCGAAGAGTGGCAGTATGCAAGCCACTTCGTTCATCGAATCACCACGATATCGTCGTTACTGGTAGAACCGGAGCCGGCAACGTATAACTGTACCGCTGTAACTAGCTTGGAAGAATCCGTTCTGGGGTTTGTCATATAGAGTAGGTAGATAGGTCCCCTACTTTTGAGTCGCCGTTCGGGAGCTTTATTATATATAAACGACGACGTCGCAATAATTCATCGACGCTAGTCTGCGGTGGCTACCTACGGATCGGGATACCTACTCCTTCACGAGCGCAAGTCAACCGCGTTTCTCTCGCTCGTGGAGATGGTCCCTAACACACGCAGCTATAAACGGTCTGAGTGCAATGCAGTGTACAAATTTCATGCGTCAAACTGAGCGCTAACTCGATTCCCGCGCTTCGGAATCGCTTAATTGCCTCCAGACCGATAGCTACAGACTGATTGAGTTAAATATTAATTTTATACAATTTATCGCCGCACTTTATACTTTAGTTGTTTTATTGATTCACCAGCCGACGCCCTCGAATTCGTCCATGAGAAAATTTGTTTATTACTTTCCAAAAATACTAAAAAAGTAATGTGATCATTTTTTAAAGATATAAAATACAAAACGTAATGTATAACATCCCGAAACGTACCGATACATTTCAATCTTGCCAATTTTACCAATATTTAAGGGACTTTTAGCTAAGCATTACTATCCACTTTAAATGCATCAGATTACTATCAGTTAATTTTTATATTGGACAGATAGATAAATATAAAAATTAATTTATTTTATTAAAATATATATATATATATATATATATATATATATATATATATATATTTATATACTTATTTATTTTACATTTTGTATATGTATTTATTTATTTTAAATATTTTAGTGTTTTCAAGTTATAAGTAAAGGTTTTAGTTTTATATGTTTTCTCAGTTTATTTGTGAATTTAGTTTTTATTTTCTTCTTAAGTTCCTTGTTTTGTACACCCTCACCCTGTCTTTAATTATTAATAATAGCTTCTTAACTAGGTTCCCTGGAAGAAATCACCTGTTGGCGATAAGGCCGCCAATTGTGCTACTGCAAATTCCTGTATCTATTGTATCTTGTTTCGTATCTTTCCTGACTTAGTGTGTGTCATAAAGTATAATTATTTTCATTTCATTTTTTTGTATAAAATAATTATTTTAAACAAAAAAATCTTTAGTAACATAAACGAAAAGGGACCTTGGACATATAAGCAAATTCTTGTCCAAATATCTACTTCAGGATTTTGCCGGGGAACTAATTTTTGTAGGCATGTATTATCTATATATACTCTTCCTAACTCCTAGTTGATGGCTTGATAGAGTACGGGTAGGGTAGGGATTTACGTAACATATTATATTGTTAGCTAGCCTTAAAAAATAGAATACGCAAACATTTTTTAGTCCTAATGGATAAACAAACCTACATTGTTGTTTAATAGGTGGTTGAAGGTATTAGGCAACGTTTCGGATGATAAATCTAGGCGGCCAGAACTGTTCTTGCTAACAATTAACATCATAATACAGCGAATTGACATTAAACTACGAAAAAATTATACGCCAGAACGTGACTTAGGATTCACTGTGACCCTGCGTTGAACCACGTTTGAATGAAAATACGTTTTTTTTTTCGACTACAAGTTGGCCCTTGACTGCTATCACACCTGATTTTACGATGTTAAGTGATGATGCAGTCTACGATGGAAGCGGGCTAACTTGTTAGGAGTAGGACGAAAATCCACATCCGTTTCGGTTTCTACACGACATCGTACAGGAACGCTAAATCGCTTGGCAATACGTATTTGTCGGTAAGGTGGTAACTGGTAACTAGCCACGGCGAAAGCCTCCCACCAGCCAGACCAAGACAAATTAAGAAAAATCTCAATCTGCCCCGCCGGGAATCGAACCCAGGACCTCTGTCTTATAAATCCACCGCGCATACCACTACGCCACGGAGGTCGTTTCATAATTATCAGCGTATTAACGGGCCATTACAGGGCCAGGCCTCCCCTCTATAGAGAAGATACTTTTATTAGGTGGTAAATAGTTTTACCGAAAACAGTCAGGCAGATGCGTGACCTACAGATCACCAATCATTAATTTAAATAAATCGTATAAATCGTTTATGCAATATAGAAAAAATAAACAATAATTTACAGTATACAGTTTAATATGAAAGAAGAGTAAAACAAAACTCATATCTAGTTAGTGCAAACACAACACAGTCGGGGCAATTAAAATGAAAATATACACCGTTAAGGCGTTGTCTCCACTGAAGTTGGAATCACCAGTATAATTAATCAGCTTTATCAGCTTATATGTGACATGCCAATGAAATGTAAGACTAAAGTATTGGACACTTGTGTGCTGCCTACGTTAACATATTATGCTTGCCAAACGTGGAAGTACAGCTCTCGTATAAGAAATAAAATTAAAACCTGCCAAAGAAGTATGAAGAGAAGCGTAACCAAAATTAAAAAAATTCAAAACTTACGACATTCCATTATTCGTCAAAAAACTCCAATACTCTCTAAGGCAAAAATGGCGATGGGCAGGCTATGTAGCAAGGATGAACGACGATCGTAGGACCTCGTGACCTCGTGGCTCGGCCCCCCAGGTCACAGGAGAGTAGGAATTAACTTTTATTGAATTTAAAGCACAGCGAAATTATCGCCGCGATTCTCACTCCCGTGCAGATGGAGCCTAAGGGACACAGCTCGAGTGTTTTTAAAGCAATTCCATGAGTTCCAACCACAAATTATGTCGGTTAACGCTGCAAACATAACTCAGAAATTAAACTGCCCAGACCATAAATGTAAGAATTAGACCGTTACTATGATTTGTTGGTGAAGCTTTTTCGTATAACTTTAGTAGTATTTCTTTTAAACTTGACTACTCACGACTTTAAACTAGTGTGTTTGACATATGCATTTTGTTATCATCATTACAAATCTTTTAGCGGCCCACTATCGTGCCAGACGTCCTTTGTAGGAGAGAGGATTTGGTGCTTATACCCACTACCTTGCTTCAATGGTAGGCGGGCTAAGAGTGATAATGTTTATTTTTTAACGATTATTTTAGACTTGATAATAGTAACTGAGACCGACGGCTAAAAGCAAGCACTCTTCGAGGTACGGAAATGTTATAACTCCGCCGACTTTCCGTCTCGCTTAGAATTTTACTTAAAATTTTTTAGAAGAATATTAAATTTGAGTATTATTCCACAAACCGACCCAGGAATCAAAAAACACGTCGGACCTGTGTGATTCGACACGATTAATATAGATAGTCCACCAAGTAGGTAGTTATAGTTGACCAATATTCAAAGCACAGTGGCTGTAACAACTCACAGTTTGAAGGCCCGTACTACATTGGGAAATTCAGACCCCGCTTTGATCTCTGACGATGACAGTGTTTATACGGATAATACACAATAGCAAAATAATGCACATACGTACCTTGGTCTGCTACTGTGCTCGATGATTCTTCACGCGGGACAGGGATTTTCTTATGATGAATTTTGCGCGCAACAGCTGTTCTCCCGTTTTATCTCGAACTGATCGTTTCGTTCGTAATTTTGAATCTAACAACCGATGTCACCTTCACTTGACAGCAGTAGCTCCAAATTCTGACGTGTACATCGTGCATGACAGCTTGTAGGCTGCCTGTTGTCATTGTATAAAATCGGTACAGCACAATACTATAGCCAAACTCGATTGAGAATGCTTGTCAACAAATAAATTTAAAATGAAAGTAGAAATCACAAGTCATTTTACACCTATTTTTTTAAATAACTTGTTAATGACGAATTTATGACAATAAATTAGATTAGTACACTTGAAACTAATTAATATATTAAATATCTTTTAAATAACATTTTTTAAAATAACAAAACGTAATTTTAAATTTATTAGGCATAACTTGTGATGCATTTTCTACCTTCATTTTAAATTTGTTTGTTGACAAACATTCTCAATTGAGTTTGACTTTACTATTGTCATCGTTATTAAAATGGAACAGTGGCCATCTAGCATCTTGTGTCACCTTGTGACTTAAAGTATTCCATCGTTTTTTCTAACTATTCATCATTAATGTTGTATCCACTTTTACCGTTGTGATATCAGAGTCGATCGATTTTTCTTAATAACCCGTTATTGAACGGAAGAAAAATAAATTAAAAAAAAACTCGTCTGACAAACGGTACACGGAACTCGGAAAAACGAAAAAAAATATGAAAACGCAATAACTCGAAAAGAATCATAGTATCGGATTGCAGCGGAAGCGGGTTGTTAGATTGTTTGCGTAGACGGGTTTTAATAAACGGCCGGCTTGCTTTGTTGTTGTGCCAATAACAACCAGGACTATCACTGGGGCCATCCTTTTGCCGATTTTTGATGCTCAAAGTTTTAAATTATACGAATTCCTAATAGCGGATGTTAGTGTAGTCTTTTTGAATATGTGTGGAGGCACCTAAGGGGAAAGGGTGTTCCGCTTTACTAATTTTCACACAGGTTTCACACGGACGAGCCCAGATAGACGAATATCTTAGCATTGAATGGATTCACCGAGGGGGTGCCGGGTCCATCGTGAGGCAGAGAGAAAAACGGCGATCAGAGTCTGAGACTTGCGGTAGGTACGGAAATAAGTTTAAGGGTACCCTTTGTGACTGGTCAACGCTCGCCTTCTCTGATCGAGTTATTCTCCCTGCCAAACCAAAACTGGTAGGATTCGGCTAGAGCAGCTTTGGATACTCTTTCTAGAATGGAACTTCCTGCAGTTCTAGTCAGGGCAAGATCTTTGAGCAGGTTATAGAGAGATTCTGCTGGTATACCTCTTGCACCTACATTTGCATATAAACTAACCTTTAGAAGTCGAGAAGAAAAGCATTTTGTGATAGGTAAAAGTTATCCGGAAAATGTAAAGTGGTATGCCACTTGATGATGATGATGTCTCTGCTATCACACCTGATGTTAAGTGAAGATGATGCAGTCTAAGATGGAAGCGGGCTAATATCCTTTCGGTTTCTACCCAACATCGTACCGGAACGCTAAATCGCTTGGCGATACGTCTTTGTCGGTAGGATCGAATTTGCTTAGTCCTTAATATATTACTATGTCTCCGCGCCTATGTCCTGATCATGAACCGAATGAATATTCAGAAATAAAAAATTCAGATATAAAAGAACATTACTGCGTAATAAACAACTAAAAAGAAAAAAAAAATAAGGTCAGTTCAGAAGTGTATAAAATATTGAACTGCAACAAAGAGAACCAACAATATGGTTCGTGTTTCGAGGACCGTATCGAAAATAATGATTGAAAGTATGTTTCATTATTTATGGCAAGATAACTAACTTTCTTTTCGGACGCACTCTGTGTGAAAGAGCTCTGTTACTATTGTACAAATCTAACAGTGTACAATTTTTTCGATTATTTCCTTTCCTATAAGGATACTTGGATTAATTGAGCCCTTAATAAACTGAGAATTAGGGAAATGTACAGAAATATTGAATATGATGCAAATTCACCCACGTGCGAAGGGGCGAGCCGTCAACTGCGCGGCGCAGTAAACAGAGGCAGTGAGACTTCGCAGATAAATCTCATTTGTGCCTCTCTGACCGCTCACTGCACTCAATTAGATTAGCCGTTTGGTGCAAGGGCAGAGTTGCCAAGTCGAACAGAAAGTTAGGAGACTTGGGTTATTAAGCTTAATTTTGGAGAAGTACCTACCTAAGTTAAAGTTGCCAACAATAAACCCTAAGCATATCCTAAATTTGTATAATATATTCAAAGTAATTAATTAACATCTACATAAACATAACATCAAAAAGTAAGTAGGTACAATATCATAAATAAAATAATTCTTTCTAGCTAACTAGCTGAACTATGGGACTAATTTCTGGAACCTGTATTCAATAGCTCAGGGTAGAAAGCACTGGTGGGAGTTTTATTTTATTTGTTTTTATTTTATTAGCATTTCAAAGAATGTATACAGCAAATGCATGTAAACAGCGCCATCTAGCGGTACTAGTTGTGACCACTAAGGAAAATCAATGAGATGGCCGATACTCGCTGTCGCAGCTCAGTTTACAAATTGAGTTCAACGTTACGACTGTCACTCGTGATATCTTATTGTGCCACTAGATGGCAGGTTTATAAACTCCTAATTTAAAATTACATAGTATATTTATATTTAAAATTAGAAGTTTAAAAGATAAGTTTGTATATAATATTTATTGTATGTATAGTGTAGTACTCTACAAGAGGTTGTTAGTTTTTCGACTCTTCCGCTTGACGTTAAACCTTGGACGGTGCAGCAAACTCAAATGGACGCGAGAAAATAGTTTTCCATTCGCAGTGGTGAAGCGAGTGGAGAAAACTGTTGTAAGTGAATTAAGATTTAACTCCTCATGTACGGGACTGTTATACGAATTGGGAGATTTGCATGCATTACTGTATTGCATTTAGAGGATTCACGCTTTGAAAACATATACTTTATAATAATTACGTGCCTACGTTATCGCTTTACTAGGCTATATTATTAATAAAGATTAGCTTTTGACTACAGTCACACCTAATGGTAAGTAATTATGCAATAAAATATTATTGTATTGCAATAAAAAAACTCAAGCTAAAACAAATATAATAAATAGTAAATCACCATTTTAACAGTCTATTTTAGGGTTAGGCCTCTCTCCGGGCTTATGGAGCTTAAGCCTAGATGAAGGCTCATATGGTAAAGTTTGACTTTATAACAATTACTTGTAATTAATTAATTTATTTAATAAATTATGATGAATGAAAACGTTCTCTGTGGCACAGTGGCGTCAAGCTTCTAGTAAAAAAAGATAATTTTCTGAGAAATTTTAAAAATAGAATAGGCTTACAATTTCCCGCGACTCGAACTCAGCACTTCATAATCTACTCCGGAACCAGTTAACTACCTACTACACTACACAGTCTTAAGATTTCATATTCAGCTTATGTATAAAGGCCTATTAAAGGACTCATGTTTCCTATTTTCTATCCTCGAGCGATTTAAAGCTTGGTTCGACCACGCTGTTTCATTCTGGATTGCCGAGTAGATATTAATTCTTACAAAATATTATACATAAAATAAGTAATATTATTATTTAACAGTCAATACTTTCACAAGTTGTAACTCGGCCCCTCGGCGAGTCAATTTTATGAGGTAATATAAAAACTTTGCTCAAGTTAAAACTTAGGCGCTAACACCGACCTTAACTGTTGCCTTAATTTTATTAACGCAGTTAAAAACAAAACACTTTTTACAACTTTGAAAACTTTTGATGTTAATGTAAGAAATGGCATAGTAAAAAAGTTTATATCTATCTATTAATATTCAATAAATTACAGTTTAGGTATCCAACCGGAGTAGACCACATGAGAAGTAAGCTGCTTTGCTGCATATTACTGTCAACAAACAGCATTGCTATGCCTGATTGAAGGCACATGAGCCTAGACTGCCTCGTTGGTCTAGGGTTAGCCTATGTGGCTTCGATCACGAGGTCCTCGGTTCGAATCCTGGGTCGGATCACGAAATAATTCTTAGGTTTTCATTCTTCTATGAAATTTTGTGGTGTTACATCTCCGTGCCTCGGAGAGCACGTTAAGCCGTCGGTTCCGGTCACTATCATCAACGTCTGATACTGATTGTTGATAAATGAAACATAATCCCGTCAATCTGCATTGGAGCAGCGTGGTGAGTCTATGCTCAATTTCGCCTCTCTTATATGGAGGGAGGCCTGGCCCTGTAATGGGCCATCAATAGGCTGATAATGATGAAGCACCTACGTCACACCTACGTCTCAGATTGATGAAGACAGATTGGCATTATCCTACCTTCTTCTGTGTGCCTCTCCGACTAGCGGTTGGTAGTCAGGTTCGTAAACTCCTCTCTATCTTTCGCGAGGCGAAATAATTACTCGGCACTCACCGGTCCACGCTCTAATGCTCCTCAACCAAGAATTCTTTCTGCGACCAACGTATTATTATCCGAGCTAGTTACTAACCGAGCATAACTTTACTATAAATTTACTGTTCACGACAACCCGTACCTTCGCCGGTAAAGGACGTCCTTAACCGGCGTACGGGTTGTCGTGAACAGTAAATTTTACGTTTTGCTTATGTTAACCGTTGGTTATGATAACCGAAATCTTGGTGCACACAGGCCTTAGTTGTACAAAAATAAATTTTAAGAAATATTAAGAAATTAATTTCTAATAAGTATGTTAAGTTTTATATGTAACACTTCCACATAATTTAAATATATATATATATATATATATATATATATATATATATATATATATAAAGTTTGTTTGCATTTCCTTTATAAATAACATATTATACAGAAGTCTAAAATAAACATGTCATGTTATATACCTAATTATTATTATATTATTCTTATAAAACAGATTTCGTGAAATTATTGGACTATACTTATACATTTATTATTTACAATTTTTATTTTAGAAGGGTCCACGGCTTATGTGATGTTATTAATTAATTAATAGTTTATTAATAGAGGAACGTTTTGACTCATCGAAAAATTAAAATGCTATGGAATATCTGTTGGATCAATGATCTGGTGCAAAAGGTGGCAACACTACAGAGAGGATTAAAATGGCAGTAATACTAGTAAAAGCGTATATTGTGAGGAGATTCCTTACTCCGGAGCCCTGTCCAACATTAGCTTAGACCCTCACACTTAACAAAGATGATTGAGTATATGATATTTTAATTTATTTTTCATAAATAATCATTTATTCTGAGACGCTAAGACAATAACCATACAACTTAGTTAGTTTAGAACTTTATTAAAACTAAAAGTAGGTGCACTAAGATAAAAACAAAACACGGAGAATATAAAAGTATGAAAGTGTGCTACATCGCCATACTAAAGTTTTTTAATAACAAACAAGTAGGTAAGTGTGTATAAGTTTCATAAGATAGGATTACTTTGTTGTGAATATACATATTGTTATTAAATTATTGAAATATGTAGAGCGTAGCCACATTTTGATGAAGTTCGTAGCATATTAACTCTCACTTTATAGATTTGTTTGCTTTTATTATTTTGTCTAATAAGTTGGAACTCATATTTATTTGGCACTTATATATAATAGAAAATGAAACAAATAAGATTTAATATGTAAATAAACAGAAAATTAATTAAATATCATTTAATAAGTAAAATTCGTTGTTTAGTAAACTTAGTTTACAAACGCTATTGAAACGTCAAGTTCACCAGTTTGTAATGACTCTACCACCATTTAGAATCAATCAAAAGTAAGATCAAAAGCACGCGTTTTATTTTTCCGCTCAAATGCCATAAAAGGCAAACGTGCTTTATGCTCAGTCGCAAAAAATATGTACCTAGGTATATACATAACAAAAAGCTGGTATGTACCTATAACAGCAGTCTATACCTATCATTCATCATATCATCATATCACTAGAATCGATCTTTTTGTGACAACCATTAGGATAGGATATATATCTACATATGCAAGTTTTTTTATATAAATATATATATAGTAGACAAATAGAATATGCCTATTATGTAGAATCATCAAACTCTATACATTATATAAGTTCTATAAGTCCAAAAGCAAATAGAAAAACAAAATACATAATAGTTGAAATAAAATAATATTTCATTATGTCTCTTCTAAAATTGTTGAATATATTGTGAAGAAATTGTAAATAAATGAATGAATGAATGAATGTTATTAACTTGTAGGTATGACATTTTTGAAATTTTTACAGATGGCGTGTAAGTATACTTTGCCTAATAAAATCACTTTTAGGAATAACATTTGTATTGATACAAAACAAGTATGTATCTATTGTTAATCAACCAATATTGTATAAAAGAATGTTTATCTTGTAGCAGTTATTTTTATTATTAATGTAAAGGTCCAAATTCCCGACCCCAATTTATTATAGCAATGGACCCCTTGTGACTATTGCTAGTGAAATAACAATAGCACAAACTATAGCTCTATCAAGAAATTGTTTTAACAGCAAAAGTGCTGAAATACTATACAATAATTTTAAACTCTTGTTAATAGAATAATTATTTTTCTTTAATCATAATTATGAGTAAAATAGTTATTGTGTCTATAAATTAGTGGAATATTTTTAGGAACCATCAGTCGGCTCTCTATTAGCTCCCTCTAGTGAACGTAACCTCAAACGTCGCTTTGGCGGAAGATGGCCGACGCATGTCGATTGTTGCTCCGATTGTTTATTACGATTTAAAAAGTTTTTACCTAGTAAACACGGTTTATTGACAGAGTAACACAACATAAAGTTGTTTAATATCATACCCCGCGTGTGATTTGTGAGTTTTTCAAGTGTTTAAAGCAGTTTTTCTCTCAAAAAGTGCGATAACTCGAGTGCAAGTGAAGCGACCAGTTTTCTAAAAGTGATTTTATAGAGGAATGTTGTGATAAAATTGAGTGTGTAGTGAGTCTGAGGGTGAAGTTTCGACCGGGATTAACTGTATTTATTCCAAAAGGTATGCTCCATTCATTTTTGTTTGATATTGTAGTAAAGTTTTGTAAAGTTGTAAGTTTTGTTTACGTCCAAACTCAGCCGCGCATGTCTGTTTGATAGTAAAGTTTTATTTATTCAAGCGGCGACTTTTGAACTTTGTATTAAGAATGCATTTACTCTGTTACACCGGTTTTTAATTCCTATACAACTTATCTAACTAAACCAAACCATTTAACGCTATATATTACCTATACTTTAATGTACTATTTCTAAACAGAAATTGTTTACAATTGGATCGATAAATGTCTAATATTGGAAGTTCTCATGTAGTTCTATTATTAATTATTCATTGTGCTTGTGACAAGTAGACAAGAATGGAGCGAGATGGCTTCGATATGTAATCTAGATATTAAATGACGTTCCGTACGTTTGTTGTGTTTTTTTTTGGTTTTACGGTCATTCAACCTGATTCGTGATCGCGCCGTAAACAGCCTTCTTCGTTGTTTCTTTATAAGGCGAATGGATATCTACCAATAAACTATATTTTTATTATAAGTAATAAGAGTAAGATATTGTGGTTAATATTATCAATCAAAAGTTTATTCTATTTTTAATTTGAAAAACATGGACATACTAATTATAACTCTATAATGTAAGTTTATAATTCTAACTAGATACATATATGTATAAAACTATTAATAAGTAAATAATTGTTTTCCTAAAGATCGACTTCTAGGTATTGATAGGTAAAAACCTATTCGATTTGGATTAATAAATATTCCTATTTGAGTTACTTTAAGTTCCTATATATTTTAAAATATAACTTTTGTAAATGAAATTGATTTGCATCTGATTCCTTGTTCACAAACATACAGCTCTTCAGATTTTCAGAATAAGACCGCATTGTTATTTTATTGGTAATAATTTGGTGATAAATAATAATACTAGGCGTTTGATTAAAAAGGATGGATATATTATAAACTTTAAGACTTTAACAAACATTAGTGATACACGGAAACAGCGATACAGATATTACAGAGGTACAGAGCTGAGTTGTCAAAAAGGAAAGTGACAGATGACAGATACTCGATGAGTGACAGACGAGTTTGTAAGGCGCCAAATTTAAACAATATTTCTAACACTCCCACTAAATTTTAGCCTTAATATACCAAAACAATATTATTACTAGTAAGGGTATTTAATACAAACTCAATCAATATTCAAAGTTAATTATTAAACAATATAGAGTATTAAAATATTTTAAGTATTAAGTGTTGACATTCCAATCATTTCTCTCAAAAATTGAAATTTATCTCTAGGTAAAGCTTTAGTAAAAATATCAGCATACTGATAGTTACTACAAACATAATTTAAATCAATTATTTTCTCATAATACTTTTCCTTCACAAAATGATACTTAATATCTATATGTTTACATCTTTTATGAAAATTAGCATTTCTAATAACACTTATAGCACTCTGATTGTCCAAATTTAAGCACATTGTCTCTTGTTTATATTCACCAATATCACTTAATAATTGTTTAATCCATAACGCCTCTTTAGTGGCAGCGCAGGCTGCCATGAATTCAGCCTCAGTTGTTGACAACGCTACAGTCTTTTGATGTTGGCTGCACCAGGTTACTGCTGCTCCACTCATTAGGAAGACATAGCCAGTTGTTGAGCGTCTGGTATCAACGTGCATAGTCAGCATCACAATAACCCAGCACCTTGTGTACCGAGGTAGATAGATAACATAATCCAAACTCTTTTGTTTCTTTTAAGTATTTGAAGATTTTCTTCACAGCATTCCAATGGAGATTATTATAGCAATAAACATGATATCGGCTTACTATGGCCAAGTGCATTAATGATCCGACTGCTTCTCTGTAAGGTATGTTCTTCGTCGAGCTCTCTCCTTTTTCTAACTTCGTATGAGGATCAACTGGAACACTGTTGGGGTTGGCATCACTCATATTAAATTTGCATAATAATTGCTCAATATATTTGGATTGATGTATAAATATATATTTTTCAGTCTGCTCTATTTGTAATCCAACAAAGTTATTAACAGAGCTTGTTTTAATTTCAAAAATTGTTTTCAAGTCATTTACAAGATCAAGAATAATAGTCCATCATCCACATATAAACATAAAAAGCATTTTGCTTTATTTCTATTTCCAACAAACACACATTGGTCAGCCTTACTGGCTACAAAACCAAATTTCTTTAACACAGAATTAAATTTATTATTCCAGCACCTGGGCGCTTGCTTTAATCCATAATTTTCCATAGAGAAAAGCTGTTTTGACGTCTAACTGAATAATTTCCAAGTTGTGTTGAACAGCTAATGACAATAGTAAACGGATTGAATCATACCTGACAGTTGGGGCAAAAGTTTCTTTGTAGTCTATACCTTCAGTTTGTGAATAGCCCTTTGCACACAGTCTTGACTTGAAGCGTGGACCCGCTGGTTCTTCTTTGACTCTAAAAACCCATTTGCATCCTATTACCTTGACATCGGCAGGCTTCTCAACTAATGTCCAAGTTTCATTCTTCAGGTGAGATTCAAGTTCTTCACTAATTGATTTTCTCCACTTATCTTTTTTGTTTCTAGGTCTCAATGTGATGTGGGAAACTTCTGGAGACTCTATGGACTCATCAGTAACTGTGTCTTGTGAACTGTCAGAGGGACTTTCTTCATCATAACAGAGGTTTTGACAAGCTTCTGTTGTATTTAACTCCACAGGAACATAGTTTCTTTTTATAGAAGATTCTAGAAAAGTACAATCTCTGCTTTTTATTACAGTCTTAGAGTTAGGTACAATAAACCTGTAACCTTTAGTATTATCACAATAACCAATGAAGAGCATCTTTTGTGCTTTAGGATCCCATTTCCTTCTCTTTTCCTTAGGTAAGTGAACCATAGCTTCGCATCCAAACGTTTTCATGTGACTAACATTTGGTTTCTGACCACACCACAACTCTTCAGGTGTTTTGAATGACAATGATTTAGTAGGCGAGCGATTAATTATGTAGGCAGCTGTGTGGATGGCTTCAGCCCAATAATGTTTAGGCAGTTCAGCATTTAAAAGCATACACTTTGCTCGTTCTACTAGAGTTCTATTCATTTGTTCAGCTGTTCCATTTTGTTCAGGTGTATATGGTGTAGTTGTTTGGTGTATGATTCCAGCATCTTTTTCAGAGAAATTATTATTCACATATTCGAGTCCGTTGTCTGTTCGGAGGACTTTTATATGACAGTTTAACTGATTTTCTACTTGATTTTTGAACTCTTTAAACTTTTCAAAAACTTGTGATTTGTTGTGCAAAAAATAAACAAAAACTTTCTTTGAATAATCATCTAAAAATGTTAAAAAATATTTAGCACCACCCAGTGATTTGGTTTCCATTGGACCACAGACATCTGAGTGTATCAATTCAAGCAGGTGATTTGATTTTGACCCTTGCCTTTTAAAAGGCAATCGTGTTTGCTTTCCTTCCTTGCATGTTACACATGCAAAATTATCTTTATTTTCTGATAAGCAAACACCTTCAGTGTTTTCCACCATCTTTTTCAGACTATTAAAGTTCAGATGACCCATTAAGTATCTCTTTCATCAACATCAGACATGCATGCATAGACACTAGGGGTGTTCAGCCGGTACATGTTATTGATTAAGTTGGCCGTTGCCACAATTTCTTTTAGAGAATTTAGAATAATACAGCCCTTATTGTTAAATATTACTTGGCCACCATTATTAATGATCTGACTGACTGATAGTAAATTGGTTGCAAGCTGGGGCACACACAAGACATCTTTAAATAAAATTTTATTTGTCTGACCTTTGTTGTTGCAGATTTCCAAACATATTTCACCAGAACTCATGACAGGTAACTCTTTATTATTTGCACATTTTGAAGCAAGTGATTGTGTTTTGTCATATGTACTGAAGCGCCTGAATCTATGTACCAAGCATCGTCGTATGTGGAAGTTGCTATAAATACAGCTGCATAGCTCGAACTGTTCTGTTTTGACAATTCATTCCTTTTCCTTGGCATTGATTTACATTCAGGAGATTTGTGACCATATTTATTGCATGAGTAACAGCGAGGTCCTTTATTCTTCTTGTTATGGTACTGAAATCTTTGATTAGTTGCAAAGGCAGTATTTTCTGTTTCTTTTACATCTTGTAATATCTTGTTTGACATCCGCAGTAATTTTCATACCAGAACTTTCAATAGCAATGATCATAGGCTTGTAGGAGTCAGGCAGGCCAGAGAGTAGCATGGTACCGAGCCACTCATCGTCCACATTAAAGCCTATGTTCCAGAGCTTATGTGCCGTTGTAATGATTTTACTCACATATTCCTCTATGTTTTTGCATCCTGCTAATGTTGTTGTACAGAGATCACGCAGTAGACCTACTCGGCGTGTCAGCCCGGAGTCGTCGAACGCGTGTTGTAAATTATCCCACGCTTCTTTTGCAGTTCGCGCTTCTTGGATGTGTACGTAGTTTATCGGCTCAACTAGTAAAACGATTTTGGCTTTCGCCTTAACATCACGTTTTAAGTCGATAACACTGCTGTTTTCGATACATTCCCAGAGTTCTTCGTGCTGAAGATATGTTTTCACTGCAAATCGCCATGTTGCGTAATTCTCCCTTCCAGACAATTTTTCAATAAGTGTCAGCGAATTACTTCCAGACATTTGTTTTAAAGGGCTTTCTGGACCCGTAACCTAATAATTTGGTGATAAATAATAATACTAGGCGTTTGATTAAAAAGGATGGATATATTATAAACTTTAAGACTTTAACAAACATTAGTGATACACGGAAACAGCGATACAGATATTACAGAGGTACAGAGCTGAGTTGTCAAAAAGGAAAGTGACAGATGACAGATACTCGATGAGTGACAGACGAGTTTGTAAGGCGCCAAATTTAAACAATATTTCTAACAATTGGTAATCATAAAATAACTTTTCTAAATCAAAATGTTTAGTAAATTTTATATATATATCTAATTTTAACAGATAAATATAAAAGTTTTATATTATGTTATACCCAAGGATGCAGAATATAATTCTACGTACTATTGCCAACTCGCCATGGTTTATAACAAATCAAGAACTCCATCATAATTTACTAATCAGCACTATAAAAAAATGAGGTGCGGGAGCTTTAAAAAAGAAATAAAAATCGACTTTGTAATCACCCTAATCTTTTGGCAAATAGACTGCTGACCGACATTTGTCAGAGGCGTCTGAAACGGAAACACATACTAGATCTGGATAATCCAAGCCAGGAATAACCAAATAAGTTAACCGACTCCTAATGAGATCAGGCTCTACAAGAAAACGATCCACGCAACACATCTGTTTAAAGTCTTGGGACTTATCGCTGATTGGACGCACAATTAAAAAAAAATGTTATACTCCCAACTTGTATTAAGTCCTAAGAACGCGAGTAGGTTCTGCAGGGTAAATTTTGACAAGCATATTTTACTAGACTTATATTTTACAAGATATTACCATAGATTAAATGTACAGATAGATATATTAAGTAGACATAATATAAATTGTTAAATAGTAAACCATTATCATCCTGATATTATTCAGAGCTGCAGTGGCATATTTAATATGAGAGATTCTAATAGGAATAAATACGTGTATATAATACATATATCATACATTGATAGCAACATGCCTCGGTCTCATAGGTAGGCAGAGATCCACTTGCCAAGATCCATTCATAGCTCTCTCTCTTCCTCCAATTTTATTTATCCTTTCATACAAGTTGGTCGGTTTAAGGTACTCTTGACCTGGCCTTTTACAAGAATGTCCTGGATTAGATGGTCCAAAAACGTCCTTATGGGAAAGGGGGGGAAACCCACCACTTTTCTCCGAGATGGGTAAGCAGGCTAACTAACTCTGTTACGATTATTCTTTTATAATTAGATAATCCAAGCACTGCGAGTTGCATTTGTTGTAAGAAAGAACAGCTCAAAATTTCAGAACTTAAACCTAAGAGCTAATCCTGCACCTGCATGGTGACTACCGCATAATCGTGGAAAGACTTCTCCATAACCCCTCTATACGAAGTGTGGTCTGGCCCTAGAGTGGGCGATTAAGATAAGCTGATGATTATCCTAAAGATAAAATATCGTCTTAACACGTTGGCATCATCAATAAATGGCAAAGCATCTATGGGCTAAATAAAGTTTTAACAACAATATCATGCAATATCGAAAGTAGGGAACATTCGGTCATTTTCACAATATCCATCGGAAGCGGCCAGACACGCGACCAGGCGATAAATAATTTTTATTATCCCATAAAAAACATTCTGGCAACATCCACCAATCGCCTCCGTCAACTGGGCCGTCATTAGGGTGGATGTTAATTGAATTAATTGAATTACAGTGAGACCTCCCGCCTGGATCGCATTAATTGGTTAATTACAGCTAAATCGCGATTTGTTACACTGATTAATCGCTAATACGATTGTGCGATTTTAAAAGTAAATTGCTTGTTTGTAGTTGCCTAATTACAAGTCTGCAACTATGTCTAAGGTTTGCTTGTAACATTAACTGTAATATATCTAATCAAAATTAAATTATTACACGTAGTAGGAATTTGGTGATTTTTAAGCTTTAGTTACGTTAAAAGTTTAAGCTTTACTAGAACTGTTGGACTGATGTCTATCTATGGTTTTTTTTATATTCATGTGATATTAATTAAAATAATAAAAAATATATGTTTTTTACTCAAACTTTTTTTAAGTCTTATAAACGGAAACGCGGCGAAAGCACTAAAGTTTAGTCAACATTTACCCTTCCAAGACATTCTATTTACCAACCTCTCAGTACTTATTTATATAAACTACTTATTTTCCTAGGTTATTTATTTATTGCGAATATACTAGAGCTTAAAACATGGCGTATGTGTCTACATCGTTAACACAGTCTTCGTTTATTTATATTAGTTAAGAACTTAATTTGATGAACTTTAAAATATTAAATTTGACGACCTCCGTGGCGCAGTGGTATGCGCGGTAGATTTATAAGACGGAGATCCTGGGTTAGATTCCCGGCGGGGTAGATTGAGATTTTTCTTAATTTGCCTTGGTCTGGCTGGTGGGAGGCTTTCGCCGTGGCTAGTTACCACCTTACCGACAAAGATGTACCGCCAAGCGATTTAGCGTTCCGATACGATGTCGTGTAGTAACCGAAAGGGTGTGGATTTCATCCTAGTCCTAACAAGTTAGCCGGCTTCCATCTTAGATTGCATCATCACTTAACATCAGGTGTGATAGCAGTCAAGGGCCAACTTGTAGTCGATAAAAAAAATGCTGAGTAACATATTATTAATGAATTTATTTTTTATCCACTACAAGTTAGCCATTGACTGCAATCTCGCCTGATAGTAAGTACCTAATGGTGCAATCTAAGATGGAAGCAGGCTAACTTTTTAGGCGTACAATAATATTCACACCCCTTCGGTTTCTACACGATATCGTACCGGAACGCTAAATCACTCGGCAGTACGTCTTTTTCACGGCCGAGGCCTCTCATCAGCCAAATATTCTACTCAATATTGTTAACATGTCTATTTAATAGGTTAGAACTTTAAAATGAAAAGTATAAATTTGAGAAACATTTTAATTAAACAATAAAATAAAACAGATTTTGTCATTATTTCTTAAATTCTTTTATTGTTTCGATCCAGCAGCCAAGGCAATAAATCTAGAATAGATGGTTGTGAGTTAATTGGTTAATCAATTTTAAAAGTTTTATTAACAGATTATGTATTTAATTAATGAATAACCATTAAAGTTCTCTCAAAACGTAGCGATTTTACTAATAGTTTTTAATACTCACAACCAGCCATTGAGATTCAGTCTTTAGCACCTCACTCTCATCATTATTAGCCTTTTAATGGATTACTACAGGACCAGGCACAACTACTTTTAGGAGAGGGGATATGGAGCGAAGACCCACCACGCTGCTCTTGGGTTGGTGGTATATTTAACGATCACTATCAGATGTTGATGATAGTCACCGACCGGGACCGACGGCTGAACGTGCTCTCCGAGGCACGGGTGTGTGACACCAACTTCCCGAGTCCGGGCTTGCGATGTTCTGAAAATTTCACAGAAGAAAATAAAAACACAAAATTATTGCGTAACCGGACCCAGGATTCGAAGCCGGGACTTCGTGATTGAAACCACATAGGCTAACAACTAGACCAACGAGGCAAGTGGACTAACACCTAGTAGTCAATAAAAATTATTGTAAAATAGGGTAAATATATTAACTAAATAACATTAGCGAAGTTACTTTTATTAAAATCGCTAATAATTTTTTTAAAAGCTACAAGTTAAGTACAATGATACAGTTTTTGGTCCTTTTCCCAAAGCTACTTGCGCTTGTCTGTAAAGGTCAATTGGAAGTACCGTACATGGATTTAGATTCCCTTGAAAGTGTAAAAAATTTGTATTTTTAACAGCTGTATGCTTATATTACTTTTATTACAAAACTACTTTTATATAAATTTTAATATAATCAACGAATTCCTGGGAAAAAGTGGCTTGATAAATTTACAAACAGTTTTATAATAGAATATCCTTTTTTGGGTAATGAATCCTAAAAAATAGATCGTATAATGTCTCTCTATAAACATTTTATTCTTTACTAACAAATTAATTAAGTTGATGAAAAAAAATATAAAGGAATTCGGTATTTTTTGCTCGTACCAGATCAAACTATTGACGGACCCATCACGATGTAACGAATCGCAATTTTACGCCGCATGAACAATTATTGCGTGGCAATATGTAAATCAATTAATTGGATTACGTAGTAATAGTTTCTATGTTAGCCTAAATGGTAATTATAGTCATCATTATGATTTAGGCTTTCTATCTATTAATATTAATAAAACAAAAGCCATGGTCATATCCAAAAAAACAGTAAATACCTTCTGCCTGAGTTTAAACGACCAGCCCATAGATGTTGTCATGAGCGTCAAATACCTGGGTAGGAATTTTACGTCAGACTTGGATCACCTTCAAGATATAAAATGTAGAATAGGCCAAGCTAAGAATGTTTTTCATACGATGTCAAAGACTTTATGCAACTCAAAGTTAAATCTTAAATTAAGATGTCGTCTTATGAAATCTTATGTGTGGTCCACTCTCTTGTATGGTTGTGAGACTTGGGTCTTTAAAAAAGAAGCTGTAAACAGGCTGCAAGCTTTTGAAATGTGGATATACAGGAAAATGCTTAAAATCTCCTAGAACAGCTTCACACCTAATAACAGGGTACTGGAAAAGATGAATGAAAAGAGGAAACTCATGTCCACTATCATGCAGAGAAAGCTAAGTTTCTTTGGACACTTTCAAAGAGGAGCTCAGTTGTCCTTTCTAAGGTTAATTTTGGAAGGAAAGCTACAGGGCAAGAGAGCACCTGGTCGTCAAAGGCGGAAATGGTTGGACGACATAAGAGAGTGGACCGAACTCAATTACCCGCAACTAAAGAGTGTTGTACAAAATAGGAAAGTTTTTCGCATAGTGACCGCCAAACTTCTGGCACCACGTGAATAAATGAATAGGGCCAGATCTCCCTCCTTATTGGAGAGAGGATCGTAGTCCCAGAATGATTCCAAAACCTGACTCAGGACTCAGGACCTCGTGATTAAAGTCACATAGGCTAACCAAAAGACCAACAAGACAGTCAGTCTGTTTCTATGTACGTTCAATTGATTGATTTCAAAGAACATCCTAATTTAATACTTATAATAAAGCTGAAGAATTTGATTATGTGGTTGAGCCTATTCACTTTCGGATCGCGAGTTCTGAGGTCGTGTTGAGAGGTTGGGCTTATAACATATTCCGCTTTATTTTCTTTTTTGGGAAGAAAAAATTTTCATTTAGTACTATAGTATATTTTCGTATTCGGTAGTATTGGCCGTGTACTAAGCGGTTTTGTTCCTCATTCTTCATACGCTCTGCTAAAATTTTGAATGCCCTTCTAGCTTCCGTTTTCCCTACCACCTATATCTACTATGGGTATCTTTCAGTCAAAAGTCATCGCTTACCATCATGTCTGATTGCAGTCAAGGGCTAGCCTGAAACATTAAAAAAATTGAGTATTTTGAGTTTATTACTTTTATAAACAAATATTTTTTTAATCAACTACAAGTTGGCCCTTGACTGCTATCACATCTGATGTTATGTGATGATGCAATCTAAGATTGAAGCGGGGTAACTTGTAAGGAGTTGGATGAAATCCACACCCCTTTCAGTTTCTACACGACATCGTACCGGAACGCTAAATCGCTCGGCGGTACATCTTTGTCGGTAGGGTGGTAACTAGCCACAGCGAAAGCCTCCCACCAGCAAGACCAGGACAAATTAAGAAAAATCTCATTTTGCCCCGCCGGGGATCGAACCCAGAACCTCCGTCTTATAAATCCACCGCACATGCCACTGCGCCACGGAGGTCGTATCCGATTTAAAGTAAAGTTTCCGTTTGTCGTCGTTGCAATCTAACTCTTATAGTCGGTTAAAATAAAGGAGATGAAAATTTATTTACTCGTAAAAGTCCGGGAGTGGCTTAGCAATTCCACTTTCAATACGACTCTTACACGAAAGACCAACAAAAGGGAGAGAGTTCATTTTTAATTTTATCCTAATGGCCACAGAAAAAAAGGCCCTTACAAAAATTAAGTCCTACTCCACGAAGATATTATGCAAAGGCGCACAAAGTCGGCTTAGGGTAGTTACACACTTATCGCGTAACGCGGCGTTTATTAAATAATAAACCGTATTAAACCGCTACAAAAGAATTCGTATCTTAGATCAATATTTAAGTGTTTGTATAAAGAATAAGTCCTATAATTTACTGGAAATAAATTCTGAGTAACCGTACTACGCTTTACCTTCTTTTGTATAATTGAAAATAATTAAATAGCGCTAGAACGTAGGCAAAAGTCTACTACCTTCTAACGCCATTTTATAAGGGGCTATTTGCCATGTTATAATCAGATCAGATCAGAGAATCAGATGCTATCTAATATTTATATAATTGCGATCGTGTGTGTAAATAACGGGGATATTTACACACACGACTGCGACAGCGCAACTATGGCTTACGAGCTTCTTTGTTAAATGTTATAAATTATAAAACGTTTCAGCAGTAATTTTTAACACTTGTTTGATAGTTTGTCAATTTTCAATAAACACTCTACATCAAATACACGTCTCTTTTTGTATACTAAGCCTTATCTTATTTCCGTTCTAAAAACGCATTAGTTAACGGCTTACAAAGTGCGAACTTGTTATTTTTATAGTCTACCTACTACAAGACCGCACTACTCTTGGAAAAAGAGATTTACATAACACTGCTTTAGTGCAGATTTACGGGCTTAAGGTAATGACGTTTAAATATAATATTGAGACTGTAATTAATCGAAATCTAATCGAAACGAACGATCAAGATATTCTATATAACATAAATTTTGACGACTCCGTGGCGCAGTGGTATGCGCGGTGGATTTATAAGACGGAGGTCCTGGGTTCGATTCCCGGCGGGGCAGATTGAGATTTTTCTTAATTTGTCTTGGTCTGGCTGGTGAGAGGCTTTTCGCCGTGGCTAGTTACCACCCTACCGACAAAGACGTATCGCCAAGCGATTTAGCGTTCCGGTACGATGTCGTGTAGAAACCGAAAGGGGTGTGGATTTTCGTCCCACTCCTAGCAAGTTAGCCCGCTTCCATCTTAGACTGCATCATCACTTAACATCAGGTTTGATAGCAGTCAAGCGCCAACTTGTAGTCCATAAAAAAAAAATATAAATAAACTATCCGAAGTGAATGCAGCAGGTAATCGCTCGCTGGTATCAAGGCAAGGTTGCGGCATCCCGTTGTCTCTTTACTTTATGACAATAAAACAAATACATTACATAATAAACCAAAAGTATTTCGTATTACAATAGCGCGTCTACCGCCGTTAGTGTGAAGCGACTTAGCGGCTAATTGTTTGGACAACCGGATGTGACGGGCCGGAAAATGGTAAGGAAATACTCCGCGGCCGAGGGAAGCCAACACATAATAGGGAATACGGGAACTATTTTATCTATATCCGGTTTCTATTTCACGTATTCGATAACGAGAGGCTTCAGGGTGTCACGTTAGAGACAGATTATAGAAAAGGATCACGCATAAGATAGATTTTTTATTCATTTTAGCCTATGGCTGCACTAACACCTGATATTAAGTAATGATGCAATCTAAGATGGAAGCGCATAACTTGTTAGGAGTTGGATAAAATGCACACCCCTTCGGTTTTATAGATATGTTAGCGTGCACAGACATTTTGTTCGGGGTAGGCACTGAGCTTTTTACCTCATAACGTCAAACAAATTGGCTTACGTTCGGAGTCAACAAGTAAACTATTCTTTTACATTTTACATTGATAGATCGATTTTAATGGGTATCGTGAAAAAATTTCGAAACGGCGGCTCTTATTAAAAACACCCCTACATAATTTGTTTCCTTACTTCATGCGTCCAGATATCGATTATTAATGAAATTGGTGCTATATTAAGAAAATATTACAATGCATCCTTAAAATGAATAAAAGAAAATTTTTACAAGCTTTTATTTTGTAATAATCAAACATGATGTCTTTACTTCTTTTTGTCGTGGAGTTCTTTTAGTCTAATATTTTTATATCACAAGCCTCAAGTTTATTAAAATCAGTTCAGTAGTTCTTAACCGACGAAAAAAAACGGAGGAGGTTCTCAATTCGACAATGATATATGTTTTTTTTCATGTATGACCACGCATAACGCACGATTTTGATAATTTTTTTTTATTAGAAAGGGCACACTTCCAAGGTAGTCCCATTGTCATCATGTTAGGATCTGATGATGATATACTGGCAAAATTAAAGGAACTCTTCAAATTTTATAGGCACACTTGCAGCGGCTTCGGTTTTAATGTACACTATGACATTATAGTACGAGTACATTACGTGGCGATAAATCACTAAAAAGTAAGAAATAAAATATTTTAACAAAAAATAGAACCGACTCAAAACGCACTAAAAAGTAAAAAAATAACTGTGTCATTTAGTTGCTTTAATATACTTAAGCATATCTCGGAGTCGGTTCCAGCCAATGTGTCTACTTAAAGAACAATACCTGGAACCCACAAACTGCTTTACTACGTTAAATAAATGTTCCTTAAACTTGCTGGCACCGACTTCATAGATATGCTTAAATAAATTAAAGTAACTAAATGACACAGTTATTTTTTACTTTTTAGTGCGTTTTGAGTCTATTCTATTTTTGTTAAATTTTTTATTGAGATATATTTAATTTTGAATTAATAACTAATCTCGTCTCGTCGGTCGTATTGTAAATGATGTTCATTATGAATACTATTTTTTACAATAATAATATCTCAGTTAGCAATAACACTTATTTCATTAAAAAAATCCTAGTTCCAACAGGTTTTCCACTCTGCAAGCTATTTCACAATAAGTAGGCTGTTACTGTAATTAAGAGAAACACTTTTAAAGCACTTTAATCACAAACACGGGAAAAAGTCCATTAAGCATGTAACTAAGTGGCGTAGGGAGGCTTCGCTCTGTCAACATTGTGGTTCATTCCGTTTGGAATGTGAGCTCATTGTGAGCTACTGAGCACTTGCTACGACATGTAGATGGAGATTACACGCCTGGGTTGAGATTAGCTTAGGATAAACTACGTTTTTTATTATAATTATACAACCTTTTATTTTATTTACTTTATTAGCATTTGTGAGTAATCTCTCGAAAGCTTTTTAAGATTTTTTTCTTTTATTTAATACAAGTTAGTCCTTGACTGCAATCACACCTAATGGTAAATGATGATGCAGTCTAATATGTAAACGGGATAGCTTGTTAGGAATACAATGACACCCTTTTTGGTACCGGAACGCTAAAACACTTGTCGGTCTTTGCCGGTAGGGCGGTAACTAACCATGGTCGAAGCCTCCAGTCTGACCTAGACCAATTTAGAAAAACCTAATCGGCCCAGCCGGAAATCATACCCAGGACCTCCGTCTCATGCCCTTCGGAGGGCGGCTTATAATGGTGACTCTTCTAGCATTTAGAAATTGTTAATAATAATAATTAATGATCGTGACTGATGGCTTAAGATTACTCTCCAAAGTATTGAGGTGTGTATATTATCAACTTTTCAGGCCGAGGATTTATACTGCTATTTTTAGAGATAAAAAAAATTTTAACAAAAAATAAAAACGCCTTCAAAACGCACTAAAAAGTAAAAAATAACTACGTCATTTACTTACTTTAATTTACTTAAACACATCTATGAAGTCGGTGCCATCCAAGTTTAGGTAAAGACTTTAAAGTAGAAAGCTCGGGTGGCACCGACTTCATAGACGTGATTAAGTAAATTAAAGTAAGTAAATGACGTAGTTATTTTTTACTTTTTAGTGCGTTTTGAAGGCGTTTTTATTTTTTGTTAAAATTTTTTTATTTCATACTTTTTAGTGCTTTATCAACAACGAACATACTAATAAACCTACTCGAACTAAACCATAAGTACCAATATTCACTACCTACTTATAACATTCCGACGCCCCTGTAAAAGTGAATATAAAGTTTGAAGAGTTTCCTCGAGTTTTCGTAGATCTCATCATTGGATCATGAGTAAACATTAAACTAACTGGAAACTATAACCTTTCAAACTTCTTATTGAGACATAAATTAATCGAGCCCAATCACAAAGTAGCTACTGTAAACCGTTAAATAGCTCCCTCAACTGTCCTTCTTCTTCATCGCCAGACCCTCAATGACAGTTACAGCCCATCTAAATGTAAAGTTCTCATTGAAACAAATTAATCGAGCCCAAACACAAGGTAGCTACTGTAAAACGTTACGGAGCTCCCTTAACTGTACGTCGTCTTCATCACCAGACCCTCAATGACAGTCACAGCCCATCTAAATGTAAAGTTCTCATTGAAACAAATTAATCGAGCCCAAACACAAGGTAGCTACTGTAAACCGTTAAAGAGCTCCCTCAGCTGTCCCTCGTCTTCATCGCCAGACCCTCAATGACAGTCACAGCCCATCTAAATGTAAAGTTCTCATTGAAACAAATTAATCGAGCCCAAACACAAGGTAGCTACTGTAAAACGTTACGGAGCTCCCTTAACTGTACGTCGTCTTCATCACCAGACCCTCAATGACAGTCACAGCCCATCTAAATGTAAAGTTCTCATTGAGACAAATTAATCGAGCCCAAACACAAGGTAGCTACTGTAAACCGTTAAAGAGCTCCCTCAGCTGTCCCTCGTCTTCATCGCCAGACCCTTAATGACAGTCACAGCCCATCTAAATGTAAAGTTCTCATTGAAACAAATTAATCGAGCCCAAACACAAGGTAGCTACTGTAAAACGTTACGGAGTTCTCTTATATATAGATCGGCTCCATCATCAGATCGACTCCAGACCTTCATCAAATTGTAGTGCTTTTAAACACTTACCGGAAAAATTAACAAACGTACTTGTTGTCCCTACAATTTTTGAAAGTTCCCCTCGTTTTCTCCAGGATCCCATCATCAGATCCTGGTTTCCTTGTCATGGTACCACCACCGGATTATCTTCTTTCCAACAAAAAAATAATTATCAAAATCGGTTCATAAACGACGAAGTTATGCGCGAACACACATAAAAAAAAAAAAAAAAAAAATATATATACGGTCGAATTGAGAAACGCCTTTTTTTTTTGAAGTCGTTTAAAAATACTGATTTCCTACGGAAAAAATCATGGACGTACGCTATATTAATATAATTTAAAATTGCAAAGCTGCAGATTAAGTTTGTTTAAATGCGCTAATCTTAAAAACTACTGGTTCAAATTGAAAAATACTTTTTGTGTTGTATAGCCTATTTATGGAGGAAGGCTTTAGGCTATATAACTTAACTAACTTATAACTGCAACCAAAAGGAGCGAAGAGTTGGTGGAAAATTTGGAAAATACGGAAAAAATTATTCATCTTTGAGGGCTAATATAATATAATAAGTTCAAGGAGTAAATAACTAAGGCGATTTTTATTTTCGTAATCTTATTTATTTTAATTCCACGCGGTTGAAGTCGCTGGCATTTGCTAGTATTAATATGAAATCACGCCCCTAAGTATTATGACTCAATGTTAGAGTCCTTCTAAATGAGGTCGAGTCAAAACTCTGCTCATTAAAACTTGCTATATCCTGTAATGGATCTGCAGTCGATTGACACTTGCCAGATGGCTTTAGGACTTAGTGATTTTAATAAGGGATTTTGATTTAAATAAGTTTTAGTACATAGAATACATCCTGAGATTATATCGTTCTATTTATTTAGTAGATATGCTTTGTTAGACCTAAGCGGATGGATAGATGGAAGAGTAAAAAGGAAAATTATGTTTTTATTAATCGACCAGGATTATTTTTTGGACAATGTTCAGAAATTTGTGGAGCAAATCATAGTTTCATACCTTTTGTAATTGAAAGAATTTCAATTAAAAATTTCATCAATTGAATTAATAATTATTCTTCATTAGATGACTGAAAGCAAGTACTGGTCTCTTAAACCATTTTATAGTAATTTAGCAATTACTTCTTTTTAAATTTTTCAAACGAGTTTCTATTGTTTAGTTTTATAGTCCGGCCAGAAAAATTAAAAAAAAAAGCGGAACTGTAGTTCGTTCGTGTTAAGAAAGCAGTGAGCATCGCCAAACCCCGCTCCCTAACCAATCAAATCTTTTCAAAGTACAAGGTCAAGTGACAGTGTCTAGTTGAAGGCATAGCTTCGAAAGCGTCGCGCTATTGATTGGTTAGGGGGCGGGGTTTGGCCGGCGATCAATGATGACTCACTGCATTCTGCACAAATTGCTAAAAAACCGGTGTTTTATTATCCTGATCAGGCCCCCTATCCAACTTAGTAAATATCGTCGAATAATTATGATTGAACTTCACATACAGGCAAGTTTGTTTATTCATTAAGTAATTGATATTAATAATATTTGACGACCTCCGTGGCGCAGTGGTATGCGCGGTGGATTTATAAGACGGAGGTCCTGAGTTCGATTCCCGGCGGGGCGGATTGAGATTTTTCTTATTTTGTCTAGGTCTGGCTGGTGGGAGGCTTTCGCCGTGGCTAGTTACCACCCTACCGACAAAGACGTACCGCCAAGCGATTTAGCGTTCCGGTACGATGTCGTGTAGAAACCGAAAGGGGTGTAGATTTCATCCTACTCCTAACAAATTAGCCCGCTTCCATCTTAGACTGCATCATCACTTAACATCAGGTATGATAGCAGTCAAGGGCTAACTTGTAGTCGATAAAAAAAAATTACATTGAACGACATAACTTATATTGGTAAGTCTCGTAATATTGAATAGAAGCAAACTTTACGTTACAGAATTCTAATACAATTAGCTAATAAATTATTTATTTATTTTACTATTTTCTGTAATCCAACGCACCCAAACAATAAAGTCACCTCACAATACGTTTTCTATTCCTCTATTCGCGGACAAGATCAAAATAATTTATTAGTTATACCTACTAGTTAATGCCATGGCGGTAGATAAATATCAGAACAAGCCCCGCCAAAGAGCATCGTCGATGTAGACTTTTCCACTATGAGGAATATAAAGGGATCGTCTAGTTGTACCTTCGTCCCCGTAGTTAGCTTATTAGGGTTCTTATAAAAAGGAGTTGAAGCTATAATGGCTGTTGCGTTCTCCGTGACAGAGATTGCTACCTTGTGCGCCACTTGAGATATATATACTTTTTCGTCAGCCAATTTGTCGAAGTTTGCATCTCTTTTATCAAACATATCGGTAAGTCCCATTATGGACAGAGGTTCGTTTAATAGCAGATGGGACCGCGCCCTAAATTGTGGTAGCGTGACCTCGATTTCCTTTAATCCGTATTCGTCGACTTCACTTTGTAGTTTATCGAGAATGCCCTTGACAGACACGTTTCTGAGATTGCTCAACACTTGATCGACGCTGTACTCACTGTGAGGTCGTATCAGAAGCATGCTGTACTGGTCGCCTTCATAAGGAAGTTCTGTGACTGAAGCTTTCAGCGAATCCAAATCTGAGGCACGGAGTCGTGCTTTGTTATACATCGTTTGCTTCAATTCGCCTTGCACGGTATAATTTAGCGTAGCGAAACGTCGGAATGGAAGTGCCCATCTCCCCAGAAAATGCAATTGATTACACATTATCATCGTTGAACCAAAGAAATCGTCTGTGCTTGTTGGATAATAGTTATTATTCAATAGTCTTTTCGTAATTTGTCTTGCTCTGTCCGCTGCTTCTCGGGGGTTCCCAAAATTGAGTCGCCACGTAGTAAAACGAAAGTCCCTCCTCAGACTTTTTAACCAATCGGAATGTGCGCGTAAACTTTCATCATAGAAAAGGAAATTCCAATTTTTTATATCAACACTTTCTTCAACTATCACTGATGCGTTTAGATCCTTGACCTGCTGCACGCATTCGCTCCTCTTCTCTGGCAATTGAAACACCCGAACTAATTGCTCCCGAGTGATTCCCGAAGTTTCGTACGCTACGCTTAACACCATATTCCAAATGATATAAGGTGATACCATTACACTCCCGGCTGATTCTAAGTCTATATAAGCATGGTATAAGAGATCGCAGCTAAAAGTTCTGGCGTTAGATATGAAATCTAAATCACTGTACGATATAGTCATAATGATTATTAATAATATTGCACGCATAGCTGTGTCCGCCGGCTGATGCGATGTTTTCGAAACTAATTGACATTTGCTGATACGCGGGTCGCCTCGATAATTACCTTTACTTTGCATGCGCGTAACTATCAGGTCACTAATCTTGACCTTTTATTCCTAATAATATCTATTTTGCATTAATTATTTTTTTATAATATGTATTGACTTGTTCTACTTTGTACCTAGTTATAACTAGGGTGACTATTATAAATTACTTTTTCCTCTAATGTACAATGAGTATGATCCCATTTAAATATTTATAACAACTTTTAATTTTTTTACAGAAAATTTGATACATTTTTTTTGTCAATTTAACCCACGTTTTAGTACACATGTGAGTAATTATGTTATTGTATGATAATATTTTTTATTTATATTTGGCGCAAAAAATAGCACAGTTGTTCAAAATTGAACTGAGAAAGTCTAAGAAGGTTTTTGGTTAGAATGATCACGATGATTGTTATCAGGAAGTAAAATTTTAGGGTCAGGGTGGTGGAGCTATTATGGTAAGCCAAGCTCAGGTAAGCTGTATGATAATATTGATAAACAACAATAAACAACGACTCATACAGTTTGCTAGCAAACGCTAGCGACAAAATGAATTGTTTAGATGTACAAAAATATCTTCGTCATCATCATCATCATCATTAACACCCGGTGAACGTCACTGGAAACTCAGAGCCTTGTTCTCAGCCTTCTTATGGAGCATGCAGTTGGCGGGCTAAAAAAATTTAGTTCTAAACAAAATTCCTAATTGCGCCAGTCAATAAATCAAACATAAATAATTGTAAGATAAGAAAAATATAACAGAATACGAGACATAACGTCAGTTTAACGACGCGTCGGAATAGAAAACAGTCATAAGCGAAAATAAAACTTCCTATTTAGCGCGAGGAAACGACAAAGTTTCCTGACGTAAAATATTTACATAGCACGATACGATTGTTACATAAAATAAGAGTGAATAGGCATTTTGTAAGTTAACATAGCCACATCTAATTCTTACCATCAGGCGAAATTAAGTGCGAGCTTTTATTTAATATTCAAAATAAATTTTAATCATATAATACTAAGATCCTGTTACCTGTAATTGTAAAGGTTTTATCTAAGCAAAAACGTAATATCGCTCTTCTGAGTTTCATATTGATGGTACATCAATATATCTATATATTGGCAACTTGACTGATAAATACGTGCTGCCACCAATTTAATACGATATATTTAATAAGTCTTATGTACCTTAATACAGGTATTATGCTAATACGTCATCGGCGTTCTAATCGATGTCGATAGACCATAGTACTAAAGCATTGCTAACATTAGTCATCCAATGATCGGAGTTTGAGGCGATTTTGGTTATAATAAAACGGCATTTTGATGATTTTTAATATAGGGATCCTTGGTTTGATTCCCGGCATGGCTGATCGAGATTTTTTTAGTTGGTCTGGGTTTGGTTGGTGAGAGGCCTTGGCCATGGCTAGCTACTCTACCGACAAAGACATACCGCCAAGCGATTTAGCGTTCGATGGTGTATAGAAACCGAAAGGAGTGTGGATTTCATTCTACTCCCAATAATTTAGCCCGCTTCCATCTTAGCATTGCACTTGTAAAGAATAAAAAATATAATATCAAAATAAGTCGTCAATGAGATCGTGTCATGTAAAAGCAACCAATAAAGCATCAGCTTTCGTTCCGTCGTCACATTCATAACTTACAAACTTAGACAATAACTACTCGAGTTAAAAAAACTGCTATCAATAACTTAGACGGGATTCCTGTAACTTGGACGGGATTCTCGCAAAAGCTCCGAAGCGTCTACGAACTTGCCAATAAATTGTTTGTTGATTTACTGCTTTCGTATTGTTTTTTTCCTTTTTAGATCAATGCAAAGGTGGGAGGTTTGAGTTTATTGCGTGTTTGTGTGTTTGTCTGTGGCGTAGCTGCTAAAACATTTGACGGACTTTACAGAAAACCTAATTCTAAACATAATGTTGCAGCATAATGTTATGTATAGGCCCCTATAGGATCAAATCGCATTATTTTTATTCCCTTACGCAAAAAGAGGGGTATTATAAGTAATTATGTCTGTATATCTACTTGTGGTACCGTTGTTTCTAAACGAATGGATCGATTATGATACTGTGTTTTTAACTAACATGATGGAAATAGTTCTTAGCTATATATTATGAAGATACGATAAGAAAATCGAAATACTTTTACGTAAACGTAATGAAGAAAAAAAATTACGTATGTTAGCCTTTGCCTAGAATTATACCTGATGGTATAATACTAAGGTGATGGTAAGTGGTAAGGTGGTAAGTGATGATGCAATCTAAGATGGAAGCGGGCTAACTTGTTAGGAGTAGGATGACACCCAGACTCCTCCGGTTTCAACACCACATCGTACCCGAACGCTAAATCATTTGGCGGTAAATCTTTGTCGGTAGGGTGGTAACTAGCCGCGGCCGGCTGGAATAGCGTGGTGGGTTAAGCTCTATAATACTCGATTTTAAACGGAGGAACGCCTTGTAGTGGGCCGTTAAAACTAAAACTAAATAAAATTATGTCATTAATAGTAATTAATGACTTAATTTTATTGAATAAACGAAAAATTTGGACTTTGAAAAGCAAGAGCTATGCATGTCTAAATACGTAAATATGCAAGTATCTATTCAGAACGTTCGGTGAATGCATCGTCTCCAATAATTCCCATAGATAATGACGCGATTCCACCCATAAAGTCACAATCGGGAACACAGACAATTACCATCCGCATGGCAAAGGCCAAACATTTGCATCACTGTATAGATACCACACAGGCACAGACTAGAGGGAAGTGGCGTGCTTTATTAGCATATACATATACGAAAGCAAAACTCGATGTAGAACGCTTATCAACAAACAACTTAAAAATGAAGGTAGGAATCACTAGTCATTTTACACCTAATTGTTTAATTAACTTGTTAATGAGGATCTAATTTACTGTCGTGAAATAAATTAGATTAGTAAGCTTAAAGCTAATTAATATATCAAATATCTTTTAAATAAGATTTGTGTTGGTTCTATTTTTTGTTAAAAAAAAATATTTTTTACTTTTTAGTGATCTATCGCCACGTAACGTACTCGTACTATACTGTCATAGTATATTATACAGCACTAGTAGCCAAAAAGCTACCGATATTTACACAAATACCGAAATCGCTGCAAGTGTGCCTATAAAATTTGAGGAGTTCCTTCAATTTTCCCAGGATATCATCATCAGATCCTAACTGATGACAACGGGACCATCTTGGAAATGTGCCCTTTCCAATAAAAAAATTAGAATTATCACAATCGGACAACTCTGTAAAAAGTTACGCGTGGTCATACATAAAAAAAAATATAAGTGTCGAATTTCGTATAATGTTTATTTTTTAAACTTGATGATATTTTGACGAGAATATTTATTTTTATTTGACCGCATCTGTGGCGCAGTGGTATGCGCAGATTAATAAGAAGGAGGTCCTTGGTTCGTTTGCCGGAAGGGCCGATCGAGGTTTTCTTAATTTGTCTTAGTCTGGCTGGTGGAAGACGTACCGCCAAACAATTTAGCGTTCCGGAACGATGTTGTGTAAAAACTGAAAGGGGTGTGGATTTTCATCCTACTCCTAACAAGTTAGCGCGCTTCCTTCTTAGATTGCATCATCACTTAACATCAGGTGTGATAGCAGTTAAAGGCCAAATTGTAGTCGATAAAAAAATATCCAAGCATATGTACAAAATTTCGCCTTTATATTAAGTAAGAATATTCCGACCTCGTTATATGGTCATGCGAAAAAATGGCAGGTACATTTAGTATTCCAATACAACGCAAACAAAGCGTAAAAACTGAATAAAATTGATTCCGTCTATTATCCCATTAGTCTATAACACAAACATTCAACCATTGTTATCACCACCCGAGTCGTGTTTAGAAAGCAGAGACCTTAGATGTGAACCCGGGACCTCAGATAATTATTATCCTCTAAAACAAGGCGTTAAGTATTGTGGATGAACTAAATGCTTCGTATAGATGTTGAGTTTATGATAACTGGGATTCAATTTATTTATTGCTATAAATAGTCTCGTTGGTTAAGTGGTTAACATATGATTCTGGGTTCGAGTCCATTTTTTGTATCGGAGATACCTGCCTTCTAGGGGGAGGAGACGGGTTATATAGAAGTTTACCACTGAAACCCTCTCGGTGGCATTGTACTCATGCACAGTGCTTGTCTATTTTTCCCAGTATTAAAAAGTATGTATAGCAGCTTGTGCCACTACAAGCTATTATCTTCCTAAGGTAGCAAGTGCTTGGTTTTAAACAGCCAAAGTCCCCTCTCTGACCGCTTGCAACTCCGAAGTCCCTATTCGCGGGACTACTGATGGACAGATGGTTCGATGCCTCTTCGTTGAAGAAATGTGATCAAGTCCTAGGCCGGAATGAAATACTTAATTATGGATTTGTTCCTTCCAATAATTTCAATAATTATCTCTTACGATATCTACTAAGTAACTTTGTGTGTACGTATATATACCAGATATCACGAAATGGCTTATTAGTCCAGAGATAAACCTTGCACCTTTGGACCATGAGGTCCTGGGTTTATTCTCGTGTCTGGGAGAGGACGTTATGCTCTCGATCCTGATCATTATTAAAAAGTGAGTCTGTGTTTGAGAGACAGTTAAATAATAAAGCGTATCGTACAGCTTAAAATACTCATGTCCTGAGCCGACAATCAAATCAAAGATGTTTTCTGTTACCATGTATTGCCTAATGTATTTCAAGTTTCTAACTACAAATGGTACACCAAAAGGTACAAAAGTTTTCCAACGAATATTTTCACATGACAGTGATTTTTGCGTACACCGACAAAAACTGACAATCCGTCGGGAAAAATACACGCGAGCTATCATATTGACAGCGCGCCAAGTGTGTCAGAGGATTAGCGGATAAGGGTTCTGTATAATATTAGGAAATTTGATTTTTTTTCACGGCTATAATATATTTGTTAGGTGTCAACAAAAGGATTTAACAGTTACTATGTTATATATATTTAGTTTATTTACAATATCCAGATAAAATTACCTTGACGAGCGAAAAAGAACACTATAACAATAACTTATTTCAGACCCGAGCATGTAGATTCTGCCTTTAGGTATAAAAGGACATTGTCAAAATTTGCCCCAGGCTGTTCAAACGCATGCTCATATTTATTTTATTTAGAAACACAATGAATTTAAAACAACTACCCATGTTTCATAGCTATCACTTGAAAAAGTAACAAAAATGTAAGAAAATCTCTGGGCATCTCTGCAGCAGACTTCCATACATTTTTTACCTATCTTCTTTTGATGGTATTTAATAAAATATACCCATATTTTATATGATATTGTGTACTTTTCGACCGGCTCTGCGAGTGGTGGAATTGTAAGACGGAGGTCCTATGTTTGATTCCCTAGAACCGAGTTAGATTTTCTAAATTGGTCTGGGGAGCTGGGGGCAGGCTTTGGGCGTGACTAGTTACCACCCTAGTAACAAAAAATGTATCGCCGAGCGATTTAGCTTTCCGCACGATGTCGTGTAAAAACCAAATGACATTATCCTACCCCTAACAAGTTAGCCCGTTATCTTTTTAGATTGATTCACCACTTACCATCAGGTGTGATTGCTGTCAACTTATTATGTATAAAAAAAATTAGTAAAAAATTAAACCGACTTCAAAACGCACTGAAAGGTAAAAAATAAATGCGTCATTTAGTTACTTTAATTTACTTAACCATATCTATGAAGTCGGTGCCATCCAAGTTTAAAAAAAAGTTTATTCAACAAAGTAACAAAGCACTTTGTGTGAATTAGGTATGTAGGTATGTAGTACATAAAGTAGAAAACTTAAAGATGGCACCGACTTAGGGTACATACCTAGTACAACAAAAAAAGAATTACTTAAATATGACTTGTAGTTCCGGAGATATGTCTCCACAAACATAAAGACATACATACATAGGTACATACATACGCTTATGAAATTTGGCACATTTGTTCAGACTCTGATATAGACTAACATATGCGAAAACTGGGCTGTTCTGGAAATATTGCATACATACGTGTCGAATTGATAACCTTCTATTTTTAAAGTCGGTTAAAAAAGAAAAATATCTCAATTCACGAGGGCGAGTTAGTTTTAGTCGTGGTTGAACGTGTATATATGTACATTGCCGTAGTGTGCGTGTTCGATGGAGCGATCAGTTGGGACCAAAACGTCACAACGGTCACTTACACGGTCAACCACGAGTAAAGCTCACTCGCCATCGTGAATTGCAAAAAGTATACCATACGAGTACGTTTATATTTACTGACACAATGGACGTGGAACCCTAAAAACCAATACAACGACAATGGATGTACATTTTACTTTTTTTTTAATTTATCACTATTCCTCTATAAAAGCTTGTTGACATATTTTTATGGGTTAGAACACTGAACAGTTGGCAATTTATCGCCAAATGTAAACCTAAGTACATAATTTATGATCATGTCGAAAAAAGGGTTGAAAGAATAAAGGGGTAAGGAAAGGGATCCCTCTACTGTCCTTATCATTCCATTTGTTTAACTAGAAATAGGGTCAGTAGGACACATATCTTCTCTTTTCTCTGGAATTATACTAGTTACTCGCTCTGGCTTTACACGGGTCATCATCATGGTCTAGGCTCTATATCAAATCTCCTACAAGCCTGGCGTAAGATATGAAGGTAAAATATGATGAATAAACTATCCACCAATTATTATTTGTTTTTCTTTATTTTGTAAAATAATCCCGGAGTCGGGAATTGGTGGTCTTACCTATGCCTCGGAAAATATGTGGAGCTGTCGGTTCTCAATCAAATAATTAATTAATTAATATTAGCACTTTTTTGAATAAATTACTAAAAATAAATTAATTATTATACACATTATAAGGCCGGTAATCAAACCAGCGTGGTGGGTCTAAGCTTTATATCTATTTGTATGTATGATTTAAAGCTAGATTAAGAGAGGAATATGCAATGCTTAGAAAGGCTGATGGAATGGTAGCACTAATGCTGTAAATTTATCATTTAACTATATTTTTATAAAATATGAATTTAAATTAATTAATTATCATTTTTTTAATTTAAAATTAATATATTAATAAATTATATTATTAGACGCATTATAACGCTGGTAATCAAACCAGCGTGGTGGCTCTCGCTTGCACTTCATGGAAGCTTTATGTTTTTTCTCCACTTTCGTCATAAGACGTTGTCACGTCAAAAGAGGAGACCTGGTCCTGAAGTGGACAGTCAGTAGGCTGATAATAATGCCCTATTTAAGTAGTAATAATGAAAAGAAATATAAGTACTGTTTAGTGTTCTATTAAATAAATAAATACATGATTTTAGTGAGGCATCCTATGATGTATGAGACATATGTCCACTATTGGACATAGGCCTTTTGTCCATTACTGAACATAGTCATTTTGCATTTAATGCCAATTTACACGGAATTTTAGTAGCGCCATCTAGTTATAGCGAGAGTAAACGTTTTTTTGTCGCAGTCGCTCAGTCAATTGCATCCAACCCCTGTAACCCACTTATTGTCACCAGTCTACCTAGTGGGAGGTCGACCAACACTGCGCTTTCCGGTGCGCAGTCGCTATTCCTTGTAAACATACTTTTCACAGTATTTTTCTAAAAGTATCCATGACCTATTCGTATCTTTGTATTGATGTTTGATTAAGAAAAGGCAAAAACTTTTTGGACCGTTAACGATAGAGTTGCAAATGGTTGCTTATTCACCGCGTGTTCATTTCACGCGTATAAAATGTAATAAGCCACGTAAATCAGGGGTGTCTGCTACTTAAATTACGATAAACTAAAATAGACTGTAACTGCATAATTATAAAGTTCAAAATAGCATCAATGGTTGTCCCAAAACTTGCTATTTAATGTGTGCAAACTAACACTGACTGTAACTGTTTACAAATAAGGTTGAATATTGCATCTATCGCTGTCCCAAAAGTGGGTGTATTGTGAATTGACAAGGGTTGTCAGTTGTCACCTTGTAATATAATTTATATTGAGCGTTATATAGCAACGGTGATCTTTTTACCTAACTAGATAATTTAGATATTTTTCGATGTAGGATATTTTCGGATTACATTCATGAATATTTTGTATTTTTAATAAATTTATGAAATTACACAGATTAGATTAATTAATATTCTTTATTTGCATTTCACACATGCAAAAAAAATACAGAGCAGAATTTTCTTACAAAACAAGTAGGACACAAAAGGCGGTATTATTGCTTAGTAGCGATCTCTGCAAGCCCATCTTAGGCTTTAGAAAACTATAAAATAAGAGACTGCAGTTGGTGTACTTATAAAATATAAATACTTTCAAATAATGAAATAGTAAAACATAAACCATTAATAACTAAAGTAACGAAATATATTTTAACTAAAAAATTAAATTATATTCCAAATATTTATTGAAGATAGACTAAATTGAAGCAAATAATTCTTTATAAAGCTAACTAAAGATATTTCATAATATTACTAGTCTGCTCCGTCAACGGAAGCTTAAATTAATTGTAAACCCTTTAAAAAGATCTCAATAGCGGTCCCTACAGCCCCAGAGTTCTAAAAAATAACTGTTAAAAAAGTTATATTTTTACAAAAACATTACTGTTTACTTTATACCCCATAAATCATAGCAAAAATTGATTTAGAAATAAACACAAAACTTATTAGTAGCACGTGGCAACCCTAGCACGCACCCCATGCAGTTATCAGGGGGTTGAGTGAGCAAATATACCCCATAGCATGCAATATTTATTGCAGCCAGCATAGCTTCTGAACTAGGGGTAGGAGATTATGAAAATGTAGATTCTGATCCCGAATTTATTTGTCACAATGAATTATGCTACAAAGTATATTAGCTTATATTTTCTCTTGACTCCACAATTTCTTCAGAATGTATTACAAATTAAAATTTCAAAGTCTTTTATTTCAAATAGGCTTAGTATAAACGCATTATTAAATGTCAAGTTATTCGTAATGACTACCATCGGCTCGGAAGACAGAACCTGCGAGATACTTAAACTTTGTTAGCGATTAATCATTACTGATTAGTTTCGTTCTCCATATAAAATTTCATCCCTTTAATCCCAATATCGCGACAAATATTTAAACATTTTATAACTATCATGAATATCGAAGTAAAATATCATTAAAATGCCAAATTAATAAAGAAAAATAGGTAATTTACTTGTAACCATAAATTCAGCTATAAAATATCAACGATGCTTTCAAAGAATCATCCACATTAATGAAATATTTGACTTTGACATTTGATCTTGGTAGAAAATGTGACAGTTCATTAAATAAACCATTAGGTTACATCACGGGGAGTAAATCTTTAGAGATAGAGAAGTATTTTACTATTTTAATCGTATTTTTGACACGCGCACCGCGTCGCTAAATAATGTCGTTCTTCCATTAAAATATCTGATTTGGGAAGCGCAGGGGCTTCTAAATATAGTAATATCTCTTTTAACTAGTGTTGTGAACAGTTACCGCGGGATAAATCTAAAAAAACGATGTAATACCGGTATAATGATATATTATTTGATATAAGTACAGGGAGGGGACAGTTAATACACATATTGTCTAATAATAAAGGTGAGGAGTTAAATAAAAGTAAGAACAATTGCAATAAAAAAATAATTATATAATATTAATTTTTAATTTTGTTACATAAACTTTTCTTAAACTTGGATGACACCGATTTTATGGATACTTTATTTTTTAGTTACTTTTTTTAAGTAAAATAAAGTAACTATACTAAAGCCAAACGTTAATACACATGTCTAATAATAAAGGTGAGGAGTTACATAAAGATAAGAAGGACAATTGCAGTAAAAAATAATTATATAAAAAAAATTATATCAATATATTTATTTACAGTTAAACATGTACATTGAATAAATGCTTGTCAACAAACAAATTTAAACTGAAGGTAGAAAATGCACACACACATACACATTTTATGCCTAATAAATTTAAATTTATGTTTTGTTATTATAAAAAATTTTATTTAAAAGATATTGAATATATGAATTCGTTTTAAGCTTTCTAAATTAATTTATTGTCATGAATTCATCATTAACGAGTTAATAAAAAAATACAGGTTACTGTACTTGCGCCGTCTAAAATTACTAGTGATTTCTACCTTCATCGTTAATTTGGTTGTTGACAAGCATTCTTGAGGCTAGCGTGGCGGCAATCGAGTTTGGCTTTAGTATAACACACCGATGAGGCGAATAGCTTGAAGTCAGGTGCAATACGGAAGGTGGTGTCGTCCAGCAAGGTACCAATGCTGGGCGACGGAATGCTTGTAACCAAAACCTGATTCCCACTCTCCCACAGCCAGTAAACGGGCACGCTCTGCGGCATTGGCGGAGGAACTAATAAGTTTTTCACAGATCGAAAAAAAACAGAGGAGTCATACTTCTCAAGAACTTTTCACGAATATATATATTTTTTGTGTATGACCACGCATACCTTTTTACAGGGTCGTCCGATTTTGAAAATTCTATTTTATTAAAAAGGGCACACTTCCAAAATGGTTCCATAGTCATTATGCTAGGATCTGATGATGATATACTGAGAAAATCGAAGAAACTCTTAAAATTTTATAGGAACACTTGCAGCGATTTTGGGTTTTGTGTAAGTGTCGGTAGCTTTTTGGCTACAAGTGCCGTATGATGTACTATAATAGTATAGTACGAGTAAGATACTTGTCGTTAAATCACAATTTTTTTTTCATTTGTTTATTTTCATATCAGGTAAGTCTTATTAATGAAAGAACCTTAAAAACCGGTAAAGCACGCTAACATCGCATCACTAGCAGCGACAGCTGATGTTTATTTGTGGGAATATTTTCGGTCGGAATTCGGTAATGTTTTTTTTGTGCCGGTTTCAGACTGACACTAGCACAGCTTATATTCGTAACGTGACGTTTGTTTTGAAGTGATACCTTGTCTCTGTTTGGTGTAGGAAGTGATCTCTGCCTTGTAACCATTTATTATTTTTTAGTTAAATTATAAATATCGTAGATACAATAGCACTGATCTGTGATTATAAATAGTAAAAGGCACATGATTTAGCGTTTCGTGGCTTGGTGTTATGTTGCATTTTAACTAACTAATTTTGTATTGTATTTAACTGCCTCGTTGGTTTAGTAGTTAGCCTATGTGGCTTCGATCACGAGGTCCTGGGTTCGATTCCTGGGTTGTGTCCCGGAATAATTCTGACATTTTTATTCTTCTATGAAATATTCAGTATATTCCAAGCCTGGAGTCTGGAAATTGGTGGTGTTACACCTCCGTGCCTCGAAGAGCACGTTAAGCCGTCGGTCCCGGATAGTGATCGTTAATAAATGAAACATTATGAACCTAAGTCCGCCAACCCTCTTTGGAGCAGCATGGTGGGTGTACGCTACATATCCCCTCTCCTATAAGGAGAGAAGCCCGGCCCTTTAGTGTTAATAGTGGCCGTTAATAGGCTGATAATGATAATGGTGATGATGATGATTGTATTTAAAAACAAATTTTGTTTATTTCAACTAAGTTTATTTTAGAAGCACATTTCAAATTCAGAATCTGTTTGTAATGACTCTACCAGCGGTTTGCAAGGCCGTCTACTTATAAAATTATTAGTCCTTTTAATGATCCAAAACTGGATTAGGCCCCACTTTTTACGTGCAAAGGGATATGAAGTTTAATTCCTCTCTGAGGTTTTGATGATCTCCGTGGCACAGTGGTAGGCGCGATGGATTAATAAGACCGAGGTCCTGGGTTCGATTCCCGGCGGGGCAGATTGAGATTTTTCTTAATTTGTGGGAGGCTTTGGCCGTGGCTAGTTACAAGCCTACCGACAAAGACCAACCGCCAAGCGATTTAGCGTTTCGGTACGATGTCGTGTAGAAACCGAAAAGACATCATCCTATTCCTAGCAAGTTAGCCCGCTTCCATCTTAGACTGCATCATCACTTACCATCAGGTGTGATAGCAGTCAAGGGCCAACTTGTAGTCGATACTAAATTGGCTGTGTCCAGTGCATGTTACTAAATTAGCTGTGTTTGACTTTTGTTATGATCACTATCAGATGTCAATGATAAAGACCAGTATTGATGGAATAGCTATGGGTAACACCAAGCAACTTCCCCATTCTAGGCTGAGCAATTTGTGTCAATTTCTTGGAAGAAAAAAGCTTAATATATAATAGAGCTCAGTATCTCACGATAAGAAGTTATATAGCCATAGTGAATTAGAACTCGAGAGCTACTCTGATGACGTTTTCTGTTCCATTACGCCCACATCTGCTGCTGCTGATTGAGGAAGTTACTCATAAATGCCTTGATTTTCCGCTGAACAGTTGAGATATCATCTTATTTTTTCAACAATAGGGTATAAGAAAAGAAAGTCTAGTACTTAGGTACTCATACGGTACTCGTACGACAGATATGAAATAGTTCACAATTCCTTGGAATGTGTAACCGATAAGCAATAACCAACAGACATTGTAATCTCAGTATTATCTGCGTTTACCGGGAATGGTCACTCAGTAAACTTATAACACAATCTTTTATTGGACTTCGAAACGACAGAGTGAGCTTATTTTTATCTCTTGGCTACGGACTAAGGGAAATGTATAGACAGAAAAGTACAAAACCACCTGATATTTTTTTACATTTTAAAAAGTATAGTATAGTACAAGACGGAGGTCCCGGATTCGATTCCCGATAGGGCCGATTACGATTTTCTAAATAATTCCAGGTCTGGCTGGTGGGAGGCTTTGGCCGTGGCTGTTTACTAGCCTACCAACAAAGACGTACCGCCGGTACGATATCGTGTAGATACCGAAAGGAGTGTGGATTTAATCTTACTTCTAACCAATTAGCCCGCTTCCATCTTAGATTGCATCATCACTTACCATCAGGTGTGATTGCAGTCAAGGTTTAACTTGTAATGTTGTAAAAAAAGCTTTTCTGGAGGTTTTACGGTTATAATATGCATAAGCTATACCATGTTTCTATCGAGAAGACGAGACATTTACAGGTTTTATTCGGTTGGAGATTGACTTACTTCTCGGTAGAGTGAAAGTATTCATTAGGACTTACCAATGATAAAAAATGACTTGTACGAGTACTATTGGATTTTACCAAGTTACCCTATCGGATAAGACATCCTTTCGGCTTATACATGATCTCTGCTTTAAATCAAATATGTTTGTAGTTAAGTGCTAAAGAACAAATTATTACTATTTCCTTAGATTATATTAACAACTTCAAAAAAGAAGGTTTTTTTATTCTAAAGTATGTTAGAAGCGCTTGCTTTTTATTATAAAAACTTTACATTTACTTTGGATGTAGGTTTCCCTTATGAGACAGTGAATGATAAAATTTTATTTTTCGTTATAGTTCCATCTATGTTTTTTCTTTAGTCTGTGTTTTAAGCTAACACGATACCTCGTGCTATCTAAAAATAAATAATACTTAACTTATACTAAAGTTTTATTAACAAAGAATGTAGGTGTTAAGTGACTCATGAATGTTTCAATTTTATCTTTTTAAAAATGCTTTTGAGTATGTTTGTTTTACTGTTAAGTTGTGACTTGATTTATTTCTGTGAATTTTTAACCACTGGCGCTACAAGTTTTCTGTCTGTATATAAGTTAAGCTATTAGTTCCCTCGATGGTAAAGTAGTAACATTTGGGCATCATCATCATCATGATCATTAGGTCCTGGGATCGGTTTTTTTATTTACCATACCACTTCACTTTCCACTTATCACAATTGCAGTCAATACAAATCCCTTGACTGCAACAGTGGTAAGTAATGATGCAATCTAAAATGGAAGCAGGCTAACTTGTTAGGAGTAGGATAATATCCACACCCCTTCGGTTTCTCCAGAATATACCGGAACGCTTATTCGCTTGGCGGTATGTCTTTGTCGGCGCCAATTCAGAAAATCCCAATCGGCCCAGCACCTCCGTTGTATAAATCCACCGCGTATACCATTGCGCCACGGAAGCCGTCAATTTTGTTTTTTGTTTTTCAAAAATTATCAGTATAATTTCGGAGTTTGAAATTTGGTGATGTGTTCTGGAGAGTTAGTTAAGCCATTTATCCCGGTTATTATCATTAACATTACTGATCGTTATAAAGTCCAACATTACACTAAACCCACCCCACATTTGATCAACATCGTGGGTCCAAACTCCAAATCTTTGCCATAGGCTTCTAATACATGTACCTGTCACAGCAATTTTTAGACTTAGGGGAAAAGGGGAAATATAAATAGTTTAGTCACTGAAGCAACTAAACTATTTATATTTCCCCTTATAGTACAAAAAACAATACGAGTGTTTTTTGCTAAGAACGCGAATTATCTGCTTCGCTTTGTCATTTTGACAGTTTGACGTGCGGCGTTTGTCGCGCGTCACCTTGACATGTGTCAAATAAACCGGTAACAGCAGTAGGAGCGTGCAACTTGTATTAAACGTAAAAGCACTGCTTACACTGTATTTCTTACTAGAGGTTACTCGTCGTTTCATCTGCGTAGTTTCTGTTTCCGTACAAATTTATAAATAAAAGTAGCCTATGTATCATTCCGATGTATAAACTGTATTATTGTGAAGTTTCATCAAAATCCATTCAGTAGTTTTTGCGTGAAAGAGTAACAAACATCCATCCATACATACAAACATTCTTCTTTATAATATTAATAGGATAGGATTTTATATTATTATATCTTTATTTATTTTTAAAGAAATAATTCTGATAGATACAGTTTTTTAATTTGACAGCTTTCGTGAATTTATAAGACGGAGGTCCTGGGTTCGATTCCCGGTTTGGAAGATTGAGATTTTTCTTAATTTCTGGCTGATGGGAGGCTTTCGTCGTGGCTAGTTACCACCCTACCGACAAAGACGTACCGCCAAGCGATTTAGCGTTCCGGTACGATGTCGTGTAGAAACCGAAAGGGGGTGTAGAATTTCATCCTACTCCTAAAAAGTTAGCCCGCTTCCATCTTAGATTGCATTATCACTTAACATCAGGTGTGATAGCAGTCAAGGGCCAAATTGTAGTTGATAAAAAAAAGACATTTAAGTATTTATTTTTTAAGATTCACTTATAGAAAAGCATTAATAATTTATTCTACGAGGCCTTTGTCGAAGCTAAATGATTACAGTCAAAGCATTGAATGTACTTTCAATTTGACACGTATATTTGTTTTTTTTTTTTTATGTATGACCACGCATAACTTTTTACAGAGGCAACTTCCAAGGTGGTCCCATTGTCACCATGTTAGGATCTGATGATGATATCCTGGGTAAAATTAAGGAGCTCTTTTTCGAACGAGACAAGCTTGTAACCGTATAATATACTATATCAGTATAATACGAGTACGATACGTGGCGATAAATTACCCAAAAGTAAGAAATAAAAATTTTTAAATAAAAATAGAACAGATCAAAAGCATAGAATGTAAAAAATAACTGTGTCATTTAGTTGCTTTAATTTACTTAAGCATATCTACCCACAAACTGCTTTACTACGTAAAATAAAGGTTCCTTAAACTTGGCTGGCACCGCTCATAAAGTTTATTTTTATTTAAAATTTTTTATTTATTTAAGTAATTAATAAAAATGTGTATTAAATGAAAACTGAATGACAGTAATAAAGGATTATTTGTTGTAGTGACGTCACAATTAACCAACATGGCCTGGAATAGAGAGATTAAATCTCCAACATTAAAGAAAACTAAGGCTAACACAATAATAAAAATTATGAAAGAAAAAGTGTACTGCGAGAGAAAGCCTAAGGATTTGTTTACCGTTTGTAACTAAGGAAAAATGGAATATACAAAAGCTCTTGTCTACATTTCAAGTGATTTAAAATGCAATACAAGCTAAAGAATTCTCTTTCATCCGGCTAACCGCCTTGAATAACTGCAAAGTAAAGTGTCCCAGCCGAGTGGAGTTACGGGCTACTAAGCTTTACAATTAAGAAACAGAGTTATTATATTCCTTATTAGGGTTCCGTATTCAAAGGGTAAAAACAGGACAAGATAACTAAGATTTCGATGTCAGTCCGTCTGATTGTCACCAAGTTGTATCTCAAGAGCTGCGATGGATCGTCATTCAAAATTTTCACAAATATACATTATTTGTAAAAATTTTAAGTGACGAATGAATGCTGCTAAAAATAAAATAAAATAAATATTTAATTCTCAGCAAACGCGACTTTTTTGGTCTTTTTTGTTCCATATCAGTTATGGCAATGTGTAGATACTTGCATTATTCACAAAATACTCTGTTCTATTTTTACTTTAATAATAAAACATAAAAATAAAATAAGATAAAGTGGGCTTCCATACGAAAAAAGCCATTTTTAGCCATTATCGATAAATGGTAACAATTTTTTTGGATTTTCTCAAAGTTCTGTGAGCTGCTATTAATATTCTTAAAGTAATCACACTTTTATCCTAATATTAATATATAGAAATGATATTTATTTCTAGCTACTTAGTTTTTACAAAAGCCCTGAATTAATTTTGACAAAACTTAACACGCCCTATATAAAATAAATAGACATTAAAAATAGGCCGATAAAATAATATATTCCTTAGCTTGAACCTGGAGTTTAGATCAATCTCGATGCTATTACGCGGATTGGTAGCCCACCTGCCAGCACAATTACGAATTCATAATATACCGCACTGTACACTAACTAAACTGCGACACGAACAGTGCTCAACATACACAGATGGAGCAATTTATTTACCGTTTGAAATGTTCACAAGTTTTAAGTAATAAGCCGCGCTTACGTTTTATATTAGTTTTCTGGCTTCCCACTTTATGAATACGAATCGAGTCAACTTTACTCGAAATACGCAGACTTTAAGATGAAGTGGGCACTCACGGGTGGATAATTGCGATCCGAACGCCGCGTTTTACTCAGCTTTGATATGTCTAAACTATTTTTATTTTATTTATCAATTTCAAAGCTAACAAACGTGCATGCGGGTTGCCTGATGTTAAGCAAATACCACTGCCGATAAACATTTGCAACACCAAAAGCAATGCCAATGCATTGCCGGTATTTGAGGATAGTGTTAATCCACCGCTTAAATAACCCCATATTATTAAAATTAAAATTTACGGGAAATACCAGAGCGGGAAGTTGATTTCACAATTTACATGTACGTGGAAGAAATTTTTCTCAGCATCTTCTTGTCTTCAATCTTTATCTGGCATCTGAGCATATTTAAATACATTGTACTTATAAAAGGATGTAATGTGTAATTTTCATTAATTTTGAAGCGCACGACGTCACGTGTTTCGCTTTATAGCATAGGTATTACAAAATCATGGTATGTGAATTAATTTGGATAGCAGATATTTTAGAAATACTTAAAATGACCAATAGAATAAAGGACTCAAATATCGCAACATTAAGTATTAGAACTAATTTAATAACTCGAGAATTAATAAAAATTATTATGTAAATTTATTTACCATACTTATTAAATCGCAGAAATTTCATGTAACGTGGTAACCCGTCTACTAATTTTATAAAAATATCCCTAAAAGAGTGCAAATCTGCTATCATTTCTTCTTTGGGAGAAAAATATAGGTTATAAATGAATTCCATCGGCCATGATTTTTTTCGAATAATTGTTTGTCAAATTAGTTGTAACACTTTCAGACCAAACGTTGGCGAGCTTAGGGTGATAAAGTTTCAAGAGTGGTCGCAAAGTTTATTATCGCATTTCGATTCGGTATGTTTCCACCTCAGTTAATGCGATGTTATTACTCGCTTAGTAACTCGTTCTCATAAACTGAAGCTGTATATATTCTCCCCCAACGCTATGCAAGACTTATCAAATATTTAAAAATATTAAATGTTCGATCTTTTGCCCAGATAAGCCTTAGTGGCCTTAAGGCTAAGGCCTAGATCCTGTGAAGCTCCTTCTTCTTAATGTTCACGTCGTGGTCGTCACATCAGAAATCGTGGCAAGCTCCACAATCCGTCGCAATTGCTCCCGTACTGCAGCACTTCTAGTGCATTCGTGGATACTTCTATTTAGAGCGATTTTCATTTGGTCAGTCCAGCACATTGGTGACCTGCCGAACGCTCTTGTAAAGCTCAAACCACCATTATTATAAAAAATGCAACCCAAGCTTCATATCCTGCCAAATATGATTTGAGTACCTTCAAGTGAGTGAATCTTCTAGGTAACCGTGTATCTTATTGGGCATAGAGCCTACCAATTCTTTCCATAGCACAAGTAACCGATCTCAAAAAAAGAGGCGGTTCTCAGTATCATCTCTCACAGATTATTTGAAAGGTATGTTCGTGTTTGACCGTGATTATTTCGCGTTTGACTAGCTAGATTTTAATGCGACATTCAGAAAAGTATTTGTTAAATTTAGGAGAATCGTTCGTTCCTAACCGACTTAAAAAGGAGATCCTTATTTTGACAAAAATAATTATTCCCATCATATTTAATATCGATCTATAAACGGCCCACTAAAGGGCTCAAGAACTTCTTCCCTTTGGTAGAGGATATTTGAATCGTTAGCCCACCACGCTACTTCATAACGGGTTGGCGGGATTAGGCTGATTATTTGATTCTGTAGGTCCATCACTTTCAGATGCGGTGCCTGAACACAACTTCGGGTGTTGAACTTTTATTCTATTAAGAATAAAAGTCTTCGTGGAAAAAATTATTAATAATTCATGCCACGGCCTAGGGAGACCAAACCAGTGGCTTGAGGCAGGAGGTCCGCAACCGAAGGTCACGCGCGAAAATTCGGACATTCATTGATTGTACTTTAAAATTGAGAGAGGTACAGGGGCATCAAATCCCTAATAGCAGGGCGGCTTTGACGAATATTTCATACTTCGGGCCAGGAATTGAACTTAAGACTGTGATGAAGTCACATAGATAGACTAACCACGAAACCTACGAAATGAATAATGCTATGAATGGTCTTAAAATCATATGGAATTTTCGGTGCCAAAGTTCAAATATCACTTGCCTCAGTTTTATTTAAAAATTCTATATAAAATTAAAATACTGTGGGAAAACAACATAGAATAAAATCAGTATCCACTATCCAAGTAAATTGTGAGGTGCGTATATTATCTGTGCTCTAAAGGCGTGAAATGACAGCTTAATATCAGCATCGGCCTCCAAATTACAAGCCCGCCTCGTATTACGAGCCTGCCTCATATTACGTGGCTAATACTGGCTGGACAGGTAGAAAGGTTCGGGTTGGTTGATTCTCGCACAAAATATGTAGGACATTGCTGTTAAATAAGTTAAATTTAACAAAATTTTGTCAAATATCTCGTCCTTAATTTAGTAATAATATATTAGTTAGTAGAATAACGATTTTTATGTTAGAATATCTTTCTGTCAGAATACTAGCAGAATACCCACGGCTTTGTCCGCGTACCAAAGTGCTGTGTAACTTTCCAAAAAAAATTTAACGCGAATCTATTTTTGCGATTTTTTTATTTTTTATAGTTCTAATTTAAGGACTTTTTATATTTCTATTAAGTCCTGTTGTTATTGTTTTTATTTCTTATATGTATTGTGGTATATAAATGAACTGTATAAATAAATAAATAACTATAACGTCTCACAGTCGTTATGTTGATTGCTATCGTCAAAACTACCCTTTGACTCTTGGGTTATCAAGACAAATCTAACGATAAATTATAAAAATCCGTTAAGTGGTATGTAGACATGAGGTAATAAGGAATATTACACGCATACATACAGACGTACATACAAGATACTTGCGAAAAACATAACCCTTCTTGGCAGTCGGGAAAAAAAATAATTATTTGAAGTATTTTAAAACGTCCTCTATCACCATTTAATTTTGAACCGTTTGGACATATGAGCACATATACTTTCTCTTTTTATTTTATTTTAGTAGATAGTTTATCGATAGTGTAAGAATAATATCGTACAATTCACAGAAGCATCGGTGGTTCAGTGGTAGAATGCTCGCCTGCCACGCGGGCGGCCCGGGTTCGATTCCCGGCCGATGCAAACTTTTTTCAGTTTTAATTGTTTTTTTTTTAAATATGTAGTGATAATCAAAGGCTAGTCCCGAATATGTCGTAGGTGGTTTAGGTAGGCACTTTTGTCATTGATTTGCGGAATTTTTACACAAACTGCACAGTTTGTGTTAAATTTGCTTACAGTAGCGATTTTCCAATTAGCGAAGAATTGTCCATAAGCATAATTTTCTGTAGCAGGCAATTTTTATACATATTTGTATGTAACCACGATCAAGATTTTGTTTTATTAAGATTGTGGTTTTTGATGAGATTATGTTGTTATTGTGATAGACATTTTGCTTTAAAAAAGGAGATTCTAAGTTCGACCTGTATGTTTATGATGTTTTCGATGATTATCCTTAAATATAATATGGTTACCAAATATTTTCTTAAATAATTTGAAGGCGGTTCGTTTTCCTTGAAAAAGGAGTTTTTAAGTTCGTTTTTATTTCGTGGCTTTTCAAAATACAGTGGGCTATAGCTTGTGTAACGATACTGTACTCCGTTGTCCGAATATCGACCTGAAATATGTGTTTCCTAAAGCGAGTATCTCAAAACGGATACTAAACCATTTCAAGTAGTTTCTGTCATATGTAGAAAAGTGTAGATTTTTAGCTACAGAAAATCACATGAAAAAATTAGGTTAGTTTTTTTATTATTATTAAAAATAAATAAATTGAAAAAAAAAGTTGCATCGGCCGGGAATCGAACCCGGGCCGCCCGCGTGGCAGGCGAGCATTCTACCACTGAACCACCGATGCTTGTAGTGAAACTTTCAAATCAAACTGTTACATTGTAGAGTAACTTCGTATAGCTTTAAAAGTGAAAGTATAATCTTCAATATCACTATACAAAATGTTGATTCTTGAAAAAAATACAACCTACAAACATTCTGGCTTACATCTCGTCAATCGTCCCACCTTAAGTTCGTCTGTCAGTTCAATATAGCAAAATGTCATTGTAGAATACCAATTTCTGTTACATTCGCATTTCAACCGTTGTACATCGGCTTTAAAACTGAATTTTTTTCAAGAAGCGACATACTGTGCTATTCCTAGTTATGAGAATGTGCAAATCGATTTGGATAAAATCTTGTATTTAGATAGGAGTGCTTTTTTTTAATTTATCCGTAGGTATATGTTTTTCAATTATAAATAAATATATAATGAGACTCGCGCATGGAAATAATAGAAATCACGTTCGTTGTATGGGATCCCAGTTATTTAACTATTTATTTTAATTTGTTGTTCAAGGTATCGTTCTGAAATCTAAGAAATTTTCAATTACGTGTATAACGTAACGTGAAGTTGATATCTGTGTGTGCGTGCGTTTTTGTGCGTGTGTGTGTTTGACAATGTTAACCCGTGCTGATATGTGCCGTGCTATGTATGAGAAAGTAACTCTGTCTATCTTGCTTTCACGCTAAAATTACTGAACCGATTTAAATGAAATTTAGTACACCGATAGTCTTGAGCCTAAAAAAGGACTAAGGGTTGTAAGGGGTTAAAGGGGGGGTGAAATGTTGTATCAAAGCTTTTTTAAAACTAAAAGCTTTAAACTTATTTTTTAGCCAGTTAATTTGATATTAATAAGTATGACATTCAAAGTTTAGAAAAATTAAGCTGCCGTAATAACTAATTATACGCAGATTCGCGGCCTAAAGCTAGTACTTTTTAAAGCTTACTATTTATAAACCCGACTATACAACTCGAACAAAGGACCTCAATATTTATTATCAAATTTGTAGTTAATAATTAATTTGAATATAATTGATAGAGATCAAGTTACTTCATTATTTAGAAAGCGATTAATTGATAGTAATATTTCGACAGCAGATAATTATTATAATTAATTATAATATAATACCCAGTATTAATTGAGTTTCAGTTTCAAATTGAAATCGCTCTTGAGAGGTTTCGTGTAAAGTATTTAATCGCTTGATGCTATTTATCTACATATTCTTATCACAGAATGATGATAGATATTTTCAATAATATATTTTATTTTTTTTATTCATTACGAGTTAGCCCTTGATTGCAATAACACCTGATGGTAAGTGACGATGCAATCTAAAATGAAAGCGGGCTCCTAACAAGTTATTGTTAGGAGTAGAATGAAATCCCCCCACCCTTTCGGTTTCTACACGACATTGTACCGGAAATCGCTTGGTAGTACATCCGGTAGGGTGATAACTAACCACGGCTGAAGCCTCCCACCAGGTTGATACGGACCACTATAGAAAATCTTTATCAGCCCTGCCGGGAACCCGGGACCTCCGTCGTATAAATCCACCGCGCATACCACTGCGGAACGAAGGCGTCAAATATAATTATTATAATAAATGCATACATAGTTGACGGAACAAGAATACGACTCTTAAGTAATTTTGTCGTTAATTGGGTATTTGATAATTTGACTCAATTTATTTTATTAGTTTAATATAAACTATAATGTACGCTGCAAAAAAATAAAAATCCGATAAATATCTGCAAAGTTACAATCACTAAAATGTTTGGAGTAGGGGTCTTCTGTCCTTTTTTCGCAAAACGAAAATTTGTACTAAGCTACTATGGCGATACTGTGGTGTGACGTCACATTACATAACATCTGTCTCCGTCTAATCAGAAATATTCAAATGCTTATAACTTTTTATTTATTTGATCAATTTAATTAATTTTATCATATTTTTAACCGACGAAAAAAGACGGAGGAGGTCCTCAATTCGACACGTATATATATATATTTTTTTATATGTATGACCAAGCATAACTTTTTACAGAGTTGTCCGATTTGATAATTCTTTTTTTTAAACGACTTCAAAAAAAAAGGCGTTTCTCAATTCGACCGTATATATTTTTTTTTTT